>PYUH01004032.1:106103-371079 GCA_016808085.1 Suaeda aralocaspica | reverse complement strand
TATTGATTTTGTTTGAATGATTGTTTATGAGATGCAGCAACTTGTACACTAATGTTTCCCCTTTTTTTCCACCTTAATTAGTTGTGTATACTTAGATTTGGCCGGAACCAATACCATGAACAAGGTGGGGTGGTTGTGTCCTCAAGAGATATATCAGGATCGATGTCTAAAGAACAAGGGTGATGTGAAAGCGTACCTTGAAACCGCCATCAAAGAAGCAATTCGAGCGAAAAGGAAGTTCATTATCGCTCCGTCACTTGAGGAGTAAGTCTGTTTCACTTTCCCATTGTTTCTCCCCCCACCCTTGTTGTTCCTTCTCTTGTTTCACTTAACCATTGTTAAGGCAACTTTCCCAATTTTAGGTTGCAATTTGAAAATGATATGCTTTAATTTCTCTTGTTTGCCGCAGTTCACATTGGGTGCTTTTGTTGATATCACCTTTGACATACAAGGTGTATCAATTTGATTCTTGCCGTCCTCAGTCGCCACGTAGATTGTTGATTATGACGTGGGTGAATAGGTAAATTATAACGTCAACCAAAAATCTTTTATACTAGAAATGTAAGATATAACGGCTCGTTACCTTCGCTTATTTATTTTCGTCCATATAGTGTCATGAAGAGGATACGCACAAGCACAATGATTTCGAAGTTGATATCAGTTGAGGTAGGGACATCGAAATCCTATAGATTTGTGGTGGTTGCTTACTTTGTCATGCAAATTTTATATTGATTTTTTTTTCAATGTCCTATGTACTTCAAAGTGCGCGCAACAGCAAAACGGTACTGATTGTGGGTACTACGTAATGCGTTACATGCATGACATCATCTCAAGGTGTAATGAGTCAGATGATATTGAGGAGGTAAGTACTGCAATAATTTCCGGAAGGCAACATGCTGCTTTGGGTTTGTTTTCTTAGTTTTGAATGCTGGTATGGATTTGTGTTGTTGGTTTTGTCGGTAGATTTGGCCTGTTTTAGCCAAAGCTTAGGTATCTTTGATGATAACGGTAGATTTCTACCTTTTAAGTCCAAACTATATTTTGAAGTTCATTTGTGTTTTGTTGGGGCGGGACTGGATAAACAATATCAATATTGTCCTTTCTTTCGAATGCAAATCTTCTCCTATTTAATTTAGATGAGTAGGTCAAGAGTAGCCTGTCATTAATTTTTCTTCGTGTATAATTGCTTTCGATTGACAAATCCTCCGCAGTCATCTTAATTTGCAAAGACCAAGCAAGTGTATAGCATTTTGTAGCATATTAAGGTTGCTGATGAGATAATAGAGTTCAAGTAGTATATTATAACATATTGATAAAAGCCTCCATCTAAAGATTCAACTGAAATTTTCAAATGGCTCACGAGCATAGATATGCGATGACCAATGCTCCCAAATACTGGGCTTCACATTTGTGGAAGACAGAAAATTTTCCATTATTTCTTCTATATGTGTTCTGTGCAGAACGATGACCAATGCTCCTAGAACCTGGTTTTCATATAAGTCAATCACGGTTTTTTCTTTTTGTGTTATATGGAAAACAAATTTTGAGAGCATTGTTCGTCGTATACCTGTGCTCGTGGATTGTCTGCAAGTTTCAGTTGAATCTTTAGACGGGGGCTTTTATCAGTATGCTATAATAAACTACTTGAACTGTACTATCTCATCAGCAACATTAATATGCTACAAAATGCTATAGACTTGCTTGGTCTTTGCAAATTAAGATGACTGCGGAGGATTTATCAATCGAAAGCAATTCTACACGAAGAAATTTCGACCCTTTTAATGTATTCTTTTGAAACCCCTTTTAAAACCCCCACATTTCATCACAATCAACTTCTTTTTTTGTAAAATAGAGTACACAAACATGAGCTTACCTTCATGACTACATGCATAGCTGTTGTTGTGTTATGAGCCATGAGTTGTTGTGTGTGTATGTTGGAGTTATTAAGGGAGTTGGTTGCGTCTTGTGGTTCTTAGTTGTTGATTTATGTGTTCAAAGTTCCTGCTGTTCGTTTAACATGCACTTATGGTTTGTGTGATTGCTATTACGTCTTAAATTATGTCAATTTATGTCAATTCAACTGGTTTTAAATTATGTCAATTTATTAGGTATTCACAAAAGCTACATGGGTTCGAGAAGGGCCTTTCAGCAAAGCACAAATAAGCGAGGTTCGAGACAAGGTTGCGACATTCTTGTACACACATTGTTTATGAAGAAGCTAGGAATATATTAGTACATTCACTTAGTTATTAATTGAACTTTTAGCTATTGGTAATTTCTGTATTGGTACAGTGACACTGCAGTGTAGTAGTTTGGTGGTGGGATTAGCTGCAGTGTGTGGTTTATGCTGTGTATGGTTGTTTGGTTGGAGTTTAGTTGAACTTGGTGGTAGGTGTGGTGCTACTGCAGGGTGAGTATGCTACTACTATTTTTGCAGTGGTTGCTGTTGGTTGCTGTGTTGGTTGTTTTTTGACTTTATGCTGGTTTTGTTTGCTGTGTTAGTGGTGGGGTGCTGTGGTTTTGTTGCAGTTTTGTTGAGTTATGCAGGCTGCAGATGGTATTTCAGGCTGTGATGAAACTCTGCAGTTAGTGCAGATGCAGTGGTGGCTGTTTTGGTTATTGCTTGTGCTGTAGTGCAGTAGTGAGGGGCAGTCTGGGTCTTGTATTTTAGGTGTTTGGCCTAGAGTTGTATGCAATTGTTGTTGCTGAATTTAGGTCTTGTATTTTAGGTGTTTGGCCTGGAGTTGTATGTAAAAAAAAAATTCATTAATTTATATTAATTGAACTGAATTCGGTTTCGATAAATTGGGTACTAGCTGCGGAATATTATTTGCAGGGAGCGTGGATGATATTAGGAATTACGAGCGTAATTTCATTTTAGAAAATTATTCAAAAAAAAAAAAAAAACCTATTTGCTGCGGTTCTCCAAACAACCGGAGTAAAATACTCAACTACAAATGGAGGGAAATTGGTTATTTGCTGCGGTTGTTTGGAGAACCGCAGCAAATAACACCTCAGAAAATGGAGAGAAAAATGGTTATTTGCTGCGGTTGTTTGGAGAACCGCTGCAAATAACCCTGTTTCCCACCAATTTTTAAGGTGTTATTTGCTGCGGTTTTCCAAACAACCGCAGCAAATAACGCTATTTTTTGCTGCGGTTTAACCGCAGCAAATAAGTTTTGATTATTTGCTGCTACTATAAGTGCTGCGGTTCAAAACCGCAGCAAATAACCGCCAAAAAACCGCAGCAAATCTCGTTTTTTGTACTAGTGGATGATATTTCTATGGATTTTATAGTTGGTTTGCCTAGAATTGCAAGGCAAAAGGAAGCTATAATGGTTCCGGTTGACAGGTTTTGGAAGATGGCTCACTTCACACCTTGTCACAAGACTGATGATGCTGTCAATGTTGCAAAACTGTATTTTTGAGACATTGTTTGGTTACATGGGGTTCCGAAAACAATTGTAGGTGACAGGGACACGAAATTCATGAGCTATTTCTGGAAATCATTGTCGCGTTTCAAAGCACAAAACTACTCTTCAGTACTTCTTTTCATCCACAAACAGATGGTCAAACTGAAGTCACGAATATAATCCTGGGCGTTCTACTTCGTGGTTTGGTAAGCAAGACACAAAAGGATTGGGACTTGAAGTTAGCTCATGCAGAGTTTGCTTATAATCGTTGACCTACATGTGCAAATAAGCATTCACCTTTTGAAGTTGTTTATGGAGCTAATCCCAAGCTACCTATTTTTTTCGTGGCTATTCCCAAAGGTGAGATCGATCTAAAGATGCTTTAGATAAAATTTAATATATGCAGAAATTACATGCACAGGTTAGAGCAAGAATTGAGCATGTGAATGATATCTACAAGACAAGAGCTAACAAACATAAAGTCAAACACAGATACAAGGAAGGAGATTTAATATGGTTACATCTAAGAAAGGAAAGGTTTCATAATCAAAGGAAAACAAGCTAATGCCTAGGTGTGATGGACCATTCAAAATCGTGAGTAAGATAGGGGACAATGCATATAAACTTGAATTACCAGGAGAATATAGTCTGCATGCTACGTTCAACATTGGTGATTTTTCACCTTATGTTCCTAATGATCAACTTCGAGGTTTGAGGACAAACTCTTTTGAAAAAGAGGAGGATGATACGAAATAATGTGATAACTTCGAAGGTTTGATTTTTCTCCTTATATTCCTAATGATCAACTTTGAAGGTTTGATAATGTGATTTTTCTCCTTATGTTCCTAATGATCATTGAAGCAAAGGAAAGAATGGCGGAATTAGGGGAATAAGATGGTTTTGCCTATGAATTTTTCCCACTTCACTTGATAGGGTTTTCTCGTTTTTAGGCATTGAGTCTTTTATTTGTTGAAGTGTCTTAATCAACATTTACAGCCTTATACACAAGGAAAATGACTTCTTGAAGGTTTCTTGATTAAAAGATTGAATCTTGAAAGGTTTCTTGATGATTTGAAGAAAAACACAAAAACTGCGCAAAATATATCTATCCCACATGGCGTCAATTTTGACGATTTTGTGATGAGTTGGGTAACTCATATTTTTGTGAAATTCTGGTTGTAGTTTGTTGATTATCTTCATTACCAAGGTAACAATATTTTTGTTAGGATGTTTTTTAGTTAGATATTGTTTTAGGATATTTTAGCAAGTTGCATGGCATGCAATGATGATGTGGCATTCTTATATTGTGAGTCATCGATGAGTCGCTAGTTTATGAAGACTTTCTCTATCGTTTGCGTGTTTTTTAGCTTAGTTTAGTTAGGATTTTGTTGATGATTATGACTATAAATAATCTCAAAATTAGTTTGTGAAAATTCAGATTGGTGAATTCAATAAACATTATTGTTTAACGTTTTATTTGTTTTCCACAAATCAAAACCAAACCCGAAGAAATTTTCAAGTGTGAAAATTTTGAACACTTGGAAGTAATTGCTGCTTAGGCTTTAGACTCTGGTGAGGATAGTTTTTGGAATTGAGGATGCATAGCTTTAATCAATTCACAAAATTATTCGACTTAGATCGTTTTTCTTGGTGCTTGGCTTTAGAGAAAACCGAACTAAGAATCTATCATTGTGAGTGGTGATTTCTTTTATCAATATTCACATCACATTCCACAAAACACATCAATTATTAGTATTGGTACTATTGCTATTACATAATTAAAGTTCTTCATGCTCTCGGTTCCAAAGGGTTGTCGACGAATTACACGAGAGGTACTTTGAATTAGGGTAATAACATCGAAATCATCATATTGAGTTCTTCAAGGGAGTTACTTTGCATGAATATACGTTTCTAATGCTTTGTTAGATAATCGACATGTTTATAATTAAATTCATGTAATGTTGTGTAATTGATGATTCGACTTCTAAACTACAATTAATCTTAAGTAAAAAAACCTTCCTCAGGTTTATGTGATTTCATGCTAGATGTTTAAGCCTTTCAATCACATATAATCCATGTTTACCTCAAACGACCTAAAAGCATGTTTCAACTAAATTTATGATTAAAATTAACTTCATCGTAAAGCTATCACCCATGCATGATATATCGAAAATTATATGAGCATTAACTAAAACCCGCCTAGCCTTGTTTCCATACGTGTTTGTAGGTCTAAACCGGAAATATGAATGTTATAATTCGATATTATGATTGTGAAATTACACATGAGAACAAGTAGAGGCTGCCTTACGCTAGGGGACACTATGACCTACTTTTGTGCTTACCCTCGACCACGAATCTAGACATATGAGACCTTCTTATCCTTGGTTATCATCTTTGCCCTTGGGCTATGACCTAATGGGGTTCCATTAGCTCCTGAGAGAAGGACGCTGGCGGCTTCTTTACTTCGGTTTTAAGATTCTACACTCACCCCTTAAGCCAAGCATATTCACACAATGCAAACAAACTAACACGATATTCAATGTCCGTAAAAAGGGCACGTGAGCCCCCAAAGCCCCGGGTCCACAATAAGAATATGTATTTGATTAATAAAATGATTAGTGAGTAGTTTTAGCACTAGGGTGTGGGTGAAACCCTCACCACCTTCATTACTTAAGTTGGTTCTTAGGAAAAACCGAGCTTGGGGTGACTACAGTCGTTACATGGGGTTATAATCGCGTAGTATAGGACTTGCTTCCATAGATGTTATCTTAGGCTCCTCAAGGAAGGATCGAGAGATGAAGTTGAGTGAAGACTCTCCATGTTTGATTAGTTTGAAAACCATGACAATAGGTGTTCCAGTTAAGGGACGTTACTAGTCTTCGTGAATAAGTGCTTAGGAGCCGTTTTGTGCTCACGCCATAAGAATAGGTAGTGTGCATAGCTCTGCTCGTCATGCAAGCTCAGGAGAGTAGACATGGCTCTTAGAATTACTTCCCTTAGATGGTTTCCCTCTTAGTTTGGTTTAACGTAGGAATCCCCGCCTTCCTGTAGGAATTGAGCAGTGAATCCTTTACGTTAGTTGTCTATAATCTTAGACTTTAAATTAGTTAATACAACCTCAGTGACAATCTTTCTTTCCAAGTAAATCCCAACATAAACTAATTCCTTGGATCGCCTTAGTGTAGAGACCTTTATCTTGTGGGATTCGATCCTTACTTGCCCTTGCTTATAGCCTAGTGAGCCATGTATGGTTTATCTTTGGTAGTCGCTTCGATACACTATCAAATTTTGGTGCCGTTTCCGGGGATAAATTGTTTTTCATTAAGTAGTTTTCAGTTTGTTAGATTTTTGTCATTAGTTCCTAATTCCTTTCTTGTTTTCTTGTTATTTGCATGCTTGTCATTGCTAACTTTTTATTCTAGCTTTGTATGCTACGTCGATCGCATGGAACTCCTACCACACCATGCATTTCGGAAATCGAACAACATCTAAGTGGTTTATGGAGAATAGCTCACGAATCTGGTGAACTAGGAGAACAAAGAATTTTATTTGATTCCGATCCTATATCTGGACATTCAGATATGTCTGAGGAAAGTCTCTCAGGGATTTTGGCCACCCAAAAGCTTTTGAGGGATTTTATTACCTGCTAAAACTGCTAATAATCATGAATTCAACACTCACTTGATCCGCATGATCAATGAAGCTCAATTCGGTGGTAGTCATACCAAATTCCCCTTTGCGCATTTGAAACACAACATTGTTACCCCGGAGTTCCTCTAGATGCACATGTTTTGGTTTTCATTAATGGACAAGGCTATGTTTTGGGAAAAATCATTACCCGAGGGATCACCAAAAACATGAGACAATGTTACCAAGGCATTCTTGGATAAATATTTTCCTCATAAAAAAAGCTCGGAAGTAAGGCAAAAATTTTCCAATTTCACCCAAGATGATGATGAGACTTTGGGAGTGGCATGGGAACGCTTTAAGGATATCCTACGCTCATTCGCTCACCATGGTTTTCGTGAATGGTTGGTATTCATGAGTTTCTATGACAGTATTCTACCTAGCTCAAGGGTTAACCTTGATGCCGGTTGTGGAGGCCAATTGAAAAAGCTTCCCTTAAACCAAGTTCAAGTAGCCATTGAGGAGGTTACAAAAGATTCTGCTTGACACTCCAATAGGAGGTTTCTTGTCAGGAAGAGTGCCACTAAAACTGATTTTTTTCAGGCGCTTAATTCCATGATGGACCTTCCAGCAAAATCGCAAAAAAATGCGCACTTTGATTTTTCTAGTGCTCCTTCACAAGTTATGTCTTGTTAAACATGTGAGGTAATGACCACACGTCTTCTTATTGTGCTTCCATCATGGAAATGATAGCCTACTCTCAAGGCTATAATAATCAAGGTTGAAACCCCCAACCTAATTTAAACATTAATAAAGGAGGTAGTCCTTAATCAAATTATCTACGACCACTCCCTCAGCAACAAACCGGCCTCTATAGGCTTCCCGGTTATAACCGAGGAGAGACTCTTCAACCTGGAACTTCTTACCCTCCTCCCCCTCAAAAATTGGGGTTATAACACGCGTTGGACTCTTTTATGAACCAACAAACTAAGTCTAACTTCGAAAATGAGAGGAGGGTAGGTGATCTTGCTACCACAATTCAATAAATGCAAGCGCATAATAAGATGATAGAATCCCAACTTGCTCAAATTGCTCAGCATGTTGATGGTTCTGCTTCTATTTCTAGAACCGAGTTTCCTAGACAAACTATCATGAACGGAGAGAACAAGCTAAGGCCATAACTCTTCGATCTGGAAAACCGTACAATGGCCCAGCTATGGTTGAAGAGAACCAAAAAAATTGTGAAGGGGATACCCCAGTTCTTAATGATTCTAAATTTGAAGTCGAACTAAGCCTGATTAATCAAAGAATTAGCAACGAGGCACCCCCAATAATCTCTCAAAAAAAGCATGCTAAGGCTCCTTTGAACACATATGTTCCGCCACTACCCTTCCTCCAAAGGGTGGTGGAACAAAAGCTTAATAAGAAATTTGCAAAATTTCTCGAAGTCATGAAAGGACTTCAAGTAAACATTCCCTTTTTGCATGCCATGATGCAAATTTATCAAGGAGCCCTTGCCCAAAAAGAGACTCCTTGAGGTAATTCCACTATCTCCCTTCCTATGGCAGTTAGTGCTATTCTTTAGAACAAATTACCGGACAAACATGGCGATCCCAAAAGTTTTTCTTTTCCAGTAAAAATCTGTGATTTATAACCTAAGAATGCACCATATGATCTTGGTGCTAGCGTTAGCTTGATGCCTATTTCTATTGCTAAAAGGCTAAATTTTTATGATATGAAACCTACTAGGATGTCTATAAAACTAGACGATCATTTTTGCGATATTCTTGAAGTTTTGGGCTCTTGATTTTTTTCAAGTATTTTAGGTTGTAAAATGCTGATTATTTTGTTTATTATTTTGTTTGGAATTTTGTTAGGATAAAATCTTGATCAAATAGATTTAGTTAGAGTTTGTGAGCAAGATATGATTAAGATGCAGTGATGATGTGGCAATCTTATCTGGAGTTGTCATTAGGGGCGTGTTTATCTTGTTTTGTGCGTGTATTTTTAGCTTATTTCGTTAGGATTTTGTTGATGATTTCCTATAAATAGTCTCCACATTATCTTTTAATAATCAAATTTGAGTTTAATAAAAAAAAGTTTTGTTTGTTTACTTAAAAACAAAAATTCGAAATTCTGGTTGAGTTGGTGGTTAAATCCTTTATACTCTTGTGAGATTAATTAGTGGCTTTGAGGGTGCTTAGGCTTTAATCAAAGACTATTTGATCCACGTAAAATCGTGGGTTTTTGTGGCTTGGCCTTTAGAAATTCACAATTTTAATTCTATCCCTTTGTGAGTTTTGGTTCATACGAAAATTCACATCAAATTTGGTGCTTTCGTTGAAAAAACGTTTAATCTCAAGTGCTTATGAATCTATTAATCACTTTTACCATAAAATTGCTATGGAGGGTGATGGTCAAGGAGTTCCTGCAAATTTTCAGAGAGGATTGTCCTTAGAAAAAGCTAAGGAAATAAAGAGAGATAGATCAGAGAGCTACAAACTATGTTAAAGGAGGTCATGAATATTGTGAGTGGGAGATCGAAATTTAATAAGAAGGGCCATGAAATTGATGAATATAATTCAAGCTCTGGTGATGAGGATTCAGGAAAGAGTGCATGCATATCTAGTCTTGTGGATGATTATATTTCTAGTGATGAAAATGATCGAAAAAGACACAAAAGACGTGATAAACCGAAAGATGTTGATCGAAGCCTAAAATTGGAGGTTCCTGAGTTCAATGGCAGTCTAGATCCTGATGTTTTCCTTGATTTACTTAGGAGAACTGAAAGATTATTTAATTATAAAGAATATAACGATCATAAGGCCTTTAAAGTGGCGGAATTGAAGCTAACCTCCTATGCTAGCTTGTGGTATGAAGGGCTGCAAAGGAAACAAAAACGACAAGGTAGATCAAAAATTGTGTCATGGCGCAAACTGAAGAGGGAATTGAGAAAGAAATTTGTGCCACATGAGTATGAACAGACAACTTCCTGAAGATGCATGCCTCAAAGCTAGGGCAGAAGAGTGTGGAGGGATATAACTATGATTTTGAAAAGATGTTGATATTATGTAGTGATCTGGAGAAAAAGGAAGACCATAAGGTTGCTCGATTTGTTGCACGATTAGACGACTCCATCAGGGAGAAAGTGGAGTTGCAACCTTATTGAACTTATGAGGAAATTTGTAAAGTGGCACTATGAGTGGAAAAACATGGGATTTCAAAGAAACCTAAAAACTTTTTTAAATCCTATGAATCTAAGAAGGAGAAAGTGGTGGTGTATTCCCAGACACCTAGTGCTAAACCTAGGTTGGACGACTTAAAAAGGGCAACCACTCCAGTAAAACCACCTGCAATTCCTAATGATAAGAGGAAGTGTTTCAATTTTCAAGGTTATGGGCACCTACTACGTAATTACCCCAGCTCCAGGGTAATTACTGTCAGGAAAGCACAGGAAATTGAAGAAGCATATCTAGATGTTCTTCTTGAAGAAGAGGAGAATGGAAATTTCAAATCACAGGAAGATAAAAGTAGTGATGATATGGAGGAAGTAGAGGCTGAGACGCAAGGCCAAGCATCACTCCTTAGGAGGGTTTTGCAGACTAAACCAATACCAGTCGAAGAGAACCAAAGGGATAAAATTTTCGTGACTAGATGCAATGTGTAAGGCAAACTTTGTGATGTGATTATTGATAATAGCAGTTGTATAAATGTGGTCTCTACCCTATTGATTCAGGAGCCTGACTACCCTAATCATAACCATCCTCAACCTTACAAGCTACATTGGCTAAGCAATACTAGTGATGTAAAGGTGACCAAACAAGCCCTGGTCAATTTCAAAATTGCTAAATTTGAGGATTTTGTATTATGTGATGTTTGTCCTATGGATGCTTGTCATATATTGCTTGGTAGACCATGGCAATATGATAGATTTGTGAACTATGATGGGAGAACCAATGTCTATGTCATCAGAAAAAAGGAGAATACCAAGCCAATTGCCTTGAAACCCCTAAAAGTGGCGCGAGAAAGGAAGAAATTAAATGTGGAGAACAAAAAAGAAGTGTTGTCAAATGCTAAGGAGCTGGAGAAGGAATTGTCTAATTACCAGCAAGCATTCCTGTTAATGGCCAAGGAAGTGTAAGATGAAACCCCTACAGTCCCACGAATTCTTCAACCACTATTGAAGGAATTCGAAGATGTATTTCCAGATGACTTATCACCAGGATTGCCTCCCAATCGGGGTATTAAACACCAGATTGACTTGATCCCAGGTGCTTAGATTCCCAATAAGCTAGCATACAGGTGTAATCTAGAGGAGAATAAGGACATACAAAGGCCGATTGAGGAGTTGATGCAACGAGGGTATGTTAGGGAGAGTATGAGTCCATGTGCTGTGCCAGCACTAATTGTTCCTAAGAAAGACGGATTTTGGAGCATGTGCATTGATTCTAGGGCTGTTAACAACATCACAATCAATTACAAGATCTCAATCCCAAGGTTGGACGATTTATTGGATGAATTGTATGGCTCACAAGTATTTTCCAAAATTGATTTGAGATGTGGGTATCATTAGATTCGCATGAGGGAAGAAGATGAATGGAAAACAACTTTCAAAACAAAATTGGGTCTCTATGAATGGTTAGTTATGCCTTTTGGACTCACCAATGCACCTAGTACTTTTATGAGGCTCGTGAACGAAGTTTTGAAACCATAATTAGGTAAGTTTGTTGCTGTTTAGTTAGATGGTATACTAATTTATAGTAGATGCAATGGAGATCATCTACAGCATCTAAGGCAAGTTTTCGAAACTCTGAGGCAACAAAAACTTTATGGGAATCTTGAGATGTGCTATTTTATGGTGAGTAGCGTGACTTTTTTGGGGTATGTGGTTTCCAAAGATGGAGTTTCAGTGGATCAGTCTATGGTTGAAGCAATCAAATCATGGCCAACACCAACGAATGTCACAGAGGTTCATTCTTTTCATGGTTTGGCGTCATTCTACAGGTTTGTCAAAAACTTCTCATCAATTGTTGCTCCTATGACTGAATGCATTAAGAAGGATAAAAAATTTGAATGGTCCAAAGAGGTGCAGAAGGCTTTTGAAATGATAACGGATTTGTTATGCCACACACCTATTCTTGCATTCCCTGATTTCACAAAACCTTTTGAAGTTGAAATAGATGCAAGAAATCTGGGTATTGGCGCAGTTTTAGTGCAGGGGAAGCGACCAATTGCCTATTTTAGTGAGAAATTGAATGTAGCCATGTGGAATTATTCCACCTATGATGAAGAGTTTTATGCAATTTTTAGAGCTCTAGATCATTGGAGTCATTATTTATTTCCTAATCATTTCATCCTGCATTCTCATCATGAAGTACTGAAACATATCAATGGTCAGCAGAAACTGAATCCTAGACATGCCAAGTGGGTTGAGTTCCTTCAATCCTTTAATTTTTCTTCCAAATATAAAGATGGCAAGTCTAACGTTGTAGCAGACGCGCTTTCTAGAAGGTATGTACTGATTATTGTTTTGAATTGAAAGTTGCTGGGTTTAGAACTAATCAACACATATTATGAATATGATGTGGATTTTGGTCCTATGATGCAACAATTGGAGAATGGAGTAGTTGGATCTTATGTGTTGCATGATGGATTCCTTTTTAAAGGGAAACAGTTGTGTGTCCCTAAATGTTCAATTAGAGAATTTCTTGTAAGAGAGGTGCATGGAGGAGGTCTTACAGGGCATTTTGGGATTGCTAAATAATTGAGCATGCTACAAGAACATTTTTATTGGCCTACGATGATTGGAGATGTGGAAGCAGTAATATCTCAATGTGCTATATGTCAGAAGGCCAAGGCAATATTTCATCAGGATCTATATACACCATTGCTAGATCTTAAAGGTCCCTGGGAAGATGTGTCAATGGATTTCATTGTTGGTTTTCCTAGAACTGCACGCAACAAAGACTCTATTATGGTGGTGGTGGACATGTTTTCAAAGACGGCGCATTTCACCTCTTGTCATAAGATTGATGATGTTGTTAATGTTGCAAAGCTATATTTTAGGGATATAATGCGATTGCATGGAGTACCTAAAACCATTGTCAATGACAGAGATTCAAAATTCATGACTTATTTCTGGAAATCACTGTGGAAGCTGGTTGGAACAAAATTGCTTTTTAGTACTTCATATCATCCACCAACTGATGGGCAGACTGAGGTGACAAATAGGACTCTAGGGGTATTACTGCTTGGCTTGGTGAGCAAAATTCATAAAGATTGGGACTTAAAATTGGCGCATGCTAAGTTAGCTTATATAACAGATCACCTACTTATGCAACTAAACATTCACCCTTTGAAGTTGTTTATAGAGTCAATCCCAAACTACCAATTGATTTCATTTGTATTGCTAAAGGTGAGTTAGTTCATAAGAATGGTTTGGATAAAATTCAATGTATGCAGAAATTACATGCCCAGGTTAGTGCAAGGATTGAAAAGGTGAATGACCAGTACAGGGGTCACGCAAATAAGCACAGGAACCAATGTGGATATCAGGAAGGTGATTTGGTTTTGCTACACCTAAGGAAGTAACGGTTTCCTAATCAGAGAAAGAATAAATTGATGCCTAGGTGTGATGGTCCATTCAAAATACTGAAGAAAGTTGGTAAAAATGCTAATCAACTTGAGTTACTAGGATATTATGAGGTTTATTCTACTTTCAATATAGGTGATTTATCTCCATACATTCCTGATGAGCAACTTAAAAGTTTGAGGTCAAACTCTTTTGAATAAGGGGAGAATGATACAAGTTTAAATGTCAATGGTAAGGATGCAACCAACTTCGAATGTTTGAATGTCAATGGCAAGGATGCAACCATGGGTGAACTAATTGCTTATGGAGATACAAGCCATATGGGTGCATCAAGGATTGGGATTTGCATGTGCATGGTCACACACACTTAGATTGGCACGCAAATCAAGCAACGAATGGTGGATATTGGGGAACAAGATGGTTTTTGCCTATCGGTTTTTTTCCACTGCATTTGCTAGGGTTTTTCTCATTTTAGGCATTGAGTCTTTTATTCTTGTGGAGTCTTGATCATCATTTTCAACCTCAAAGACATGGGGAATGACATATTGAAGGTTTTCTGATTATAAGATTGGATCTTGAAAGGTTTCTTGAAGATTTGAAGCAATTCTTGAAAATGGTGAAAAAACGAAGCAACTTGGTGGCGAGCATTTTTGCGAGTTTCATGAAGTTTTGGGCTATTGATTTTTTCGTGTATTTTAGGTTGTAAAATGCTGATTATTTTGTTTATTAGTTTTTAGGAAGTTTGTTAGGATAAAATCTTTATTAGTTAGAGTTTGTTAGCAAGATAAGATCAAGATTCATTGATGATGTGGCAATCTTATATGGAGTTGTCATTAGGGGCGCGTTTATCTTGTTTTGTGCGTGTGTTTTTTAGCTTCTTTTGCTAGTATTTTGTTGATGATTATTCCTATAAGTAGTCTCGACATTAGCTTGTAAAAATTAGATTTGAGTTTAATAAAAGAAGTTTTGTATGTTTACTTAAACACAAAAATTCGAAATTCTTGTTGAGTTGGTGGTTAATTACTTTATACTCAAGTAAGATTAATTAGTGGCTTTGAGGGTGCTTAGGCTTTAATCAAAGACTAGTTGGTCAACCTAAAATCGTTGGTTTTGGTGGCTTGGCCTTTAGAAATTCACAATTATAGTTCTATCCCTGTGTGAGTTTTTTTTCATACGAAAATTCACATCACCATATCACCCAAGGCCACATTAATCCATACTGGAACTATCCACACCGTCTGGTCCAAGAAGGCCCAGCTCCTGGTTGGAATAATGACCAACCCACTTGGCCTTACCTTCCCACCCGTTCAGAATGGGGTACAACTTCCAAGTTTCCGAAGGTTGTGACCCTCGTCGAGACCCTAGTCAACCTGTGAAGGCTGGCCACAAGGGTATACGGGTGGTTCAGACCCTTATGATTCATGCCCTTTCGAGTATGGTAACTACCCTAATAGACCACGTTATCATTGTCCACCATACACCGATGCTAGTGGCCCTGATGTGGATCCCACCTATAACTATAGGCGGGACGATCCATCTCCTTGAGCATCAGGACGATGCTTCGTCCTAGCTTTTGGGGGTTTGCACTGTAGCATTGGTGTACATAGGCAGGTAGTTAGTGGTGTTGATGTTTTTTTGTTGATGATCCTTGAAAGTTTAAGAGACAGTTGTTTCATTAGTTGGTTGTTGTAACACCCTGGAATTTCCTAACTTTCTCTTTCTTAAATTCCGAAAATACAATATAAATATATAGAAAAATTATAGCAAATATAAACTCTTTACTTAACTATGAAAAACCAAAGTATCTCCGCCACTGTAATAACGGTTAAGGCTTTTATCAAAGTACTACAATGGCTTTTTTTTATTTCAAAAACAAATTAAAACCAAAATAAACTAAAAAAACTCTCAAACCTAAATAAAAAAACAAATCAAAATAAACCTTTATTACAAATCGGAACCGTACCAATGGCCCTTCAAACCTAATAAACCTTAAACCTTCAAAATCCAAAAGTCAACAATAACAATATTAAATAAAAAGTCCACATAAGCTAAGAAAACTACAATGCAAGTGCTCACACTCTAACCCAGCATGATTGACTAGCCCACCTGAACCTGTAGCTTTTTCTTTATTCTAGACAACTACTCGCCATCGAAATGGGTCGTTGTAGGGCCAAGTCGAAGACAAAGCCATGCACACAAACACACACAATCAGTAAAGCTAAGTACATAAATACTAGAGTCTATGCAAAACATGATTGACAGCAAAATAAAACAAAATAAAAGAAAAGATTAAACATCACTTACTTCTTACCTTAGTCAACACCACATACCAGTTCATAAACTCAACTCATTAAAAATCATTCATTACATTTAATCTTTGGATTTCGCATCGAACGAGTTTCCTTTCCTTAATAATCTCCCTATTAGGCACCAACCTGGGAGAAACTCCAAGAAGGTATTACCTATGTCACATAGAGTGACGGAATTCTAGCGCATATAAAAAAATAAAATAGTATATCGGCTTGTACCCCGATTAGAAGTTACAGCAAACACCCACAACTGCCCCCATTGTTCATACTCAAGGTAGATACGTTCTAAGAGTTTCGGTGCGAGTCCTCTTTCACTTTATGTGATTAATAGGTTTAAAAAATGTTATTACTGACACACACCACAACACATAGAGTGACGAAATTCCAGCGCATATAAAAATATAAAAGAGTACTTCGTCTTGTACCCCGATTAGAAGTTACAATAAACACCCATAACTCCCCCCCATTGTTCATACTCAAGGTATATACATTCCAAGAGTTTTGGTGCGAATCCTCTTTCACTTTACGTGATTAACAGGTTTAACATACATTATGACCCACACACACACAACACCACCGAGAGTGACGGAAATTTGTTAAAAATATAAAAGAATACAACGTCTTGTACCCTGATTAGAAGTTACAGTAAACACCCGTAACTCCCCCCATTCTTCATACTCAAAGTATATATGTTCCAAGAGTTTTGGTGCGAGACCTCTTTCACTTTACGTGACTAACAGGTTTCACAAAATTTATTACTCACACACACAACAACACATAGAGTGACTGCATTCCAACGCATATAAAAATATAAAAGAGTACAACGTCTTGTACCCCGATTAGAAGTTACAGTAAACACCTATAACTCCCCCCCATTGTTCATACTAAAGGTATATACGTTCTTAGAGTTTTGGTGCAAGTCCTCTTTCACTTTATGTGATTAACAGGTTTAACAAATGTTATTACTCACACACACAAAAGCACATAGAGTGACGGAATTCCTGTGCATATAAAAATAAAAGAGTACAACGTTCAGTACGCCGATTAGAAGTTATAGTAAACACCCGTAAGTCCTCCCATTGTTCAAACTCAAGGTATATACGTTTAAAGAGTTTTGGGGCGAATCCTCTTTCACTTTATGTGATTAACAGGTTTAACATATATTATGACTCGCACACACAACAACACATAGAAGCATGCATACTGACAAGCAACACCATATTATTTATGTTGGATTTAAAGTGAATCTAAAATAATTTGTTGTGTGTCCTTTATTTAAGTAAACCTTCCTTTACCACACATTAATTGTGAGTGGCTAACTATTCGCTCACCGCATCTTTAAACATATGAATAAAAATTCACTAACTACCTTTCTTGTTGATCAAGTAATTAATCAACTTAAGTAACTTTCCTTTCTTCTTTATTAACTATTAGTCAAACTACTTTAACATTTGAATTACTCAGGATGAACTATTAATACTATAATTGTGGAATGTCCATTTAATATATGAATCACACTTTTCGTACTTTCATGCTAACATAACTTCTCATGCAATTCAACTGAAAATCAACTAAGTAAAAACTTATATTCACAAGCATAGCATACAAAATCAACAAATCTAGCATGAACTCTACTTATAATAATGCATTTTGTACTTACGTACCTTGTGTTATAATGGTGATCCGCCCACTACAACGTAATTGACATTAGGTAATAGTCAATGGTAACGCTTTTTATAATTTAATATTGTATAATGTATATGTAACACCTTTTGTAACAGTTTACCAAAATGTAACACTTTATGGTAAAGTTGTTATAGGGTATCAATTTCAATGTAACACTTTACTGTAACACTTTTTATTACGCAACACTTTTATATAATATTTCTTTACATGTATCACTTTTGAGGTATCACTTTTATATTTATATTATTTTTTAGGAACAAAAATCATATTATAACACTTAGTCATGTATATAAGGTAACGCTTTTAATCTTACTATCCAACCAACAGTATATGAGAAAATTAAGAAAACCCGAAGGGAGATGTGAAATTGGATAGAATTAAGGAAAAATTGAAAGCAGGAAAAGCTGTGGACTTTAAGATCCATGAGGATGGAAGTTTAAGGTATAAAGGAAGGTGGTGTGTACCACAGAAATGTGAAGATGTGAAGCAAAGAATCATGGAGGAGGTCATAATGCCTCGTATGTAGTGCATCTTGGAGGTGATAAGTTGTATAAGGATTTAAAGAAGATGTATTGGTGGCCTAGGATGAAAAGAGAAGTGGTTGAATTTGTGAGCAAGTGTCTTACTTTCCCAAAGGCGAAATTTGAGCATAAGAGACCACAAGGAGAGGTCCAACAACTTGAAATACCACGGTGGACATGGGGTTGCATATCAATGGACTTTGTGACTTGGTTGCCAAAGTCGAGGATTCAAAATGATACCATATGGGTTGTGGTGGATAGGCTTACTAAGTCAGCGGTGTTTATACCCATGAAAGAGACTTGGAAAATGGACTTGCAAAGGCTTACAAGAAACATGTTGTGAGGCTACATGCATTTCCAAAGGATATCGTGTCAGATAGGGATTCTAGGTTTCTTTAGAAATTCTAGAAAAGTGTCTAGGAGAACTTTGGTACAACATTGAGGATGAGTACAACATTCTATCCAGCAACAGATGGACAAGCAGAGATAACCAAACAAACCTTAGAGGGCATGCTAAGATCTTGTGTAATGGATATTCAATGGAATTTGGAGGACCACTCAGATCTCATTAAATTTTCATACAACAATAGCTACCATGCAAGTATTGGCATGACACCTTTTGAGGCTTTTTATGGGAAAAAGTGTAGAATCCCCTTATGTTGGAATGACATAAGTAAGACAGTGATTCTAGGACCTCAATTGATTGAAGAAACCAAAGATAAAATAAGGGTCATACAAGCAAAGACTCAGGTAGCACAAGATAGACAAAAGTCCTATGCGGACCAAAAACACCAAGAAGTTGTGTTTGAAGTTGGCGATAAGGTGTTACTTAGGGTATCACCAATGAAAGGAGTAATGAGGTTCAGAAAGAAGGGAAAATTAAGCCCAAAGTACATAGGACCCTATGAGATCTTGCAAAGGGTTGGAAAGGTGGCCTATAAATTAGCATTACCAATAGAGTTGAGCAAGATTCACAATGTTTTTCATGTGTCTCAACTAAGGAAGTATGTCCCAGGTGAGTCACATGCGTTACAGCCTGAAACAATAGAGTTAGACCAAAGTTTGGCTACGAAGAGAGGCTAATTAAGATCCTAGACAGTAAAGTCAGGAGACTCTTAGAAAATGTGTCAAAATAGTCAAGGTATGGTGGTCTAACCAAGAAACCGAAGAAGCTCCTTGGAAGGCTGAAGATATGATGAGAGAATAGTATCCGAAGTTATTTCATGTTAGTAAGTAGAGCACGGGGACCTCGCCGTTGCCTGTGGTCGCCAGCCACCTCGCTCCTCCCCCACTCGGTATTTTCGAGTACTTAAAAAAAACAATTTTCTTCTTTCTTTTTGATTCAATTTTGCAAATTCATGTTTATATTTAAGTTTAATTATGATTTTATAAGTTTCAATCATGTTTTATGTAGTTATGATGTGTTTTGAAGCATGAATTAATTTGTTGTTCATGAAATTTTAGATTAGGGCTTATAAAGTAATAAATTCTTGATTTTTAATGATTTAAACTTCAATATTATGATCATGAATTGTTGTTGTGTGAATTTATGATGATTGTATGAAGTTTAGATTGATTTTTAAAGGCTTTACACATAAAATAAATTCCTGTCCAAATTTTGTAATCATGAAATTCAGTTCAATAGAATAAGTAGTATGAACATGTTTTGGCTTATGAAAAATTATTCTAAATCTAGAATAAGCCTAATTGTAAAAGAGTTTTGCCATGAATTTGGTGTTGTTTCTATGAGTTTTTCATGATTTAATGTTAATTAATAAATCTAAAAATTTTACAAGAACATGTTAAAATAAGTTTTAAGTATTCATATTATGCTAGTATGATCACATATTGATCCTATGATGTTACCTATGATTTTTAGTATGTTTCATGAAGTTTAAAAGTGATTTTAAAAAGTGAATAATTACGCTTTTAAAGTATGTAATTAGCAGGAATTGATCATATAAATTAAGTAATACATTGTATGATTAATTTGTGTTTTTTGAGGTTTTTCAAGGAGTTTTTGTTATTTTTAAATTGCTGACCACTTTTCTAAAGTGACATAAAATTTATGTTGAGGTTTTATAAAATGTAAATAAGTCCCGAAAATCAAGTAATCTTGCGATAGGAAAATTTAAGTGAAGTATGGAATTGAATAGAGACCATATAAGGAATGTTTTGGACAAGTTTCCAATATAGAAGTTAGTTTAGAGTTGTTGTAGCACTTAGTCAACAAGGATTTTAATTTAGTTTCGGTTTTCATTATGTAAGAGACTTCGAATTAGTCAACTATTAGAAGTATTGGCGGAACACCACTATTTCACAATGTACGTGAGTACTAAAGCCAAACAGAAGAATTAGAATTCATGCTTGGATGATCCTCTATGTTATTAAATATTATTATGCTTGTTTGAATTATGAATTAATGTGCATGACAAGTTTTACTAGAAGTATGATTTTATATTATATTGACATTCCATGTTGATTAGCAATATAAATTTTATGAGATTAAATTGGAATGTTATGATCAGTTTAATTTGGCCAATAGTTTATTATTAAAGAAAGGAAGTTATTTTAAAGTTGGTTCGTTACTTAATCAACAAGAAAGGTAGCTGTGAATTTTTATTCACAAGAATAAAAGGAATTTATGAGCAGATATTTTATACATGTTGCCACTCACAGTTTAATGTGTGGCCAAGGGGAAAGTAAATAGTTAGCCACTCACAGTTAATGTGTAGTAAAGGAAGTTCAGTTTAATTAAAGGACACACATGGGATTAACTTTGAATCACTTTAAATTAAAGATAATTAATATGGCTTGCTTAATTTGATGCATACTTTTACGTGATGTTATATGTGAGTCATAACTTTGTTAAATCGGTTAATCACGTAAAGTGTAAGAGGATTTGCATCAAAACTCTTGGAATGTATACACCTTGAGTATGAACAATGGGGGAGTCGTAAGGAACAGAGATCGATGACTTCTAATTGGAGTACAAGACGTTGTACTCTTTTATATTTTAATGCGTTGGAATTCCGTCACTTTATGTGACATTGGTAATACCTTATTGGAGTTGCTCCCAAGTTGGTGCCAAATAGGGCGATTTTAAAGGAAAGGAAACTCGTTCAATGCAGAATCCAAAAGTTTAAATATAATAATTAATTTGTTGAGTGTATGCACAGGGAAAAGTTTTTCAAAGGTAAGTTGTGTGTATGTTTTAGTTCGTGTTATTTTGTTGCATAGTCTTTAGTAGTTATGTAGTCAGCTTTGCTGACAATTTGTTTGTTGTGCATGGCTTTGTCTTGGACTTGACCCTACAATGACCCACTTGTTGGTGATTAGTTGTCTAGAATAAGAAAAATTACAAGTACAAGTGGGCATAAGACATTTCATGCTGCGCTGGAGTGAGAGCGCTTGCTTTGTAGTTTTGTAGTTTTATTTTTATTGCTTATGAAGTACTAACTTTTATTGGGATGTTGTTTTATTTCTAAAGATTTTAGTTTTGGTTTTAAGGGCCATTAGAATGGTTCCGAAGTGTAATAAAGTTGTAAGTTAATTTTTATTGTGGATGTTAGCTTGAATTTAGTTTTGAGATTTGTTCTGAATTTTAAGATTTAAATTGGTTTTTGGTTTTAACACTTCCACAGTAGTACTTTGATAAATGCCTTAGCCGTTATCACGGTGGCAGTAATATTTTGGTTTTTCTGTTATTACGAGTTTTAATAATTATAATTCTTCAATATTTATAATATGTTTTCCGGAAAAATAAAGAATCACTACAAGAAAATCCATTTATTGCAACGACCAAAGTCGTTGCAAAAGATCAAAAGTCGTTGATGTAGCTTTAGCAACGACTTTTGTCGTTGCGAGGTCGTTGTGGGTATAGCTGTAGCAAAAGTATTGGCAATGACCTTTTTCGTTGCCAAAAAACGTTGTTTTTGCAACGACTTTTGTCGTTGCTATTAAAATGTCGTTGCCAAAAACACCTGTATCCAAATTTAATGTACTATTTATTGCAACGACATATATACGGTCTTACGCAACAACAATAGTTGTTACAATACATCTTGATTAGCAACCGCAGTTTCCGTTGCAAAAGTTATCCTTTTCTTGCTAGTTCTCTTTTTGCAACGACTTTTGGTGTTGCAAAATGTTCTCTTTTCTAATGGTACTTGTCTTTCGCAACAACTTTTGTCGTTACTAAACGTATTAAATATCATATCATACAGTTTTTGCAACAACATTTTTTTGTTGCAAAAACTTATCTAAAATTACAACATTCTTTGCAACGAATCATCGATCTTTTAACCAAATATACTGCGGAAATATAAATTTTAGTTGCACATAATCCAACCACTTCCAAAAGTAGAATTTCAAATAAAACACATATATATATATATATTTAGAATATGTATATTACAGACCAAAAATATGTGATCATTACATAAAGAGTCCAAAACATACATTATGTCAATTGATGTTAGAATGTTCTCACTTTCCTATCAATAGCAAAAGTTATAGCAATGTTACTACCCAAAAGCGCTACGCATACAATCAGCAACCTTCAACGTCTTCAGAACAAAATGCGATCACAATCTTGTTAACCCTGCATGTATTAGAATGGTAAGAGTTAATTCATAAGTAAGAGAATGCATACGACAATTTTTAAAAATAAAAGATACTATCAATAAGTGGAGCATAAATTTCGACGGAGTCTCCTTTGTATTTTGAACTAAGCCACCATATAAATGGTTTCAAAACCTAAATGTACCAATGTACCAATGTACTAATGTTGCAACTCTGCCAAAAAACCAAAATCCTCCTTTCATTCCAAAATCAATACAGTATAAACTTTAAGGCTCAAACAAGGTGCCACAAGTGTAATGCATCAACAAAACTCTTACATCAGGGTCTAAAGAACTAAGCAGATTGAAAATATAAAGTGTATTGAGAATTTTTGCAGCTCTATGCAACCATAGCACTAGGATAGGTAGGTAGGCACCTTCTTTAGGTTAAATCCATTGTTCTGCTCATCTTTTGCAGGTTTTCAGGACAGAACAATATTAATGGTTTTAACTCTACCCACGATAATATATAAACAATTTTCAAACCACAAGAGACTTCCACTAAAAACATCCAACACAGCATACTTTCCCCTCCTCTGGAATCTTTTCGACCAGATATTAGACACACATATATGTAGCCATGTCTTCTGATAGGTTAATCGATGATTGAAGCAAAAGAAAAACTAACAAGAGGAACTTACATTGAAAACTAGTCAAGCTAAAGTCTATGGTATATGATAGCAGTATGTCCATCCACCTACTCAACTAAACTACCATATTGGAAAGAGCAATCCCATCTGAATAGTCATGCAAAGGTAAAACCAAATTAGCCTGTAAAAAAGCCCAACGATTTATGATGGATCTGTGAAAGACAATTTTTAGAAATTTCTAAGTTATATGTCTGGAACAACATGAAGCTCTCGCTAAAAGAAGATGCACTCAGACCCCAGGTTCAAAATTTCAAACCACAAACCCATTATTTAAATAAAAGAAAAAAAAAAATATATATATAGAAAAATAATCTATTAGCATAGTAATTTATTTGGTGTGGGTGTGTAGTGGAATTCTCTAATTCGGTCATAACAGCAAAAGTTTAACACAGAGATGTACATGCTCAATGTAATTGTGAATTCCCATCTTTAATACATAAGAAAGTACAACAGCTTAAATAGAAGAGTTTAAGAGCAGCTTGGATCATGCCAATAAAGCTCTTCAAATTAAGAAATTTATAGCTGAAATCAAAAACTTACTCAAATACAGTGTCCCATCCATACTCATTATAAGTTCAAATATTTATTCACACGTACCTTCAACAACCCCTACAGCCCTCATTGCTCTGCTACAACTCCTCGGCTGTACAAAAGGTATTTTGTTGGAAGAAGAAAAGCCTAAGAAAACTGAAGCATCGCAATTTACAACAAGAAGTAACATACAAGGTTATCGACTTCAGAAAGCTCTTTAAATATACGAAGCCCTGTAAAATTTTGAAATTAGTTGCCATCAGAGTCTATCTCACGAGTCCAGTCAAATATAGCCTCTGGAGGTCTCGAGTGGAGTAAAGGATAAGATAAGCAAGTATTTCATTAATATTACTAAGATTATCGTAGTGGAAACAAACACTGACCATTTCCAATTGTTGTTCTCCTCAACAGTATATCACCATTATCTTAATCTTCTTGATCTTAATCTTAGACAATTGATTGTAGGTCAGACACGCACTTCATGAAATGGCCAAGTGTAACACTTGGGACACTTTCCCATGTAATATGCAAAAAATCAGACTGCATAAGATAAAGCTAGAAACCAAATGTTTTCAGATGCAATTTCGCAACCTTTATGCCAATAATACTTTAAATAAGATGGTAAAAGCATAAAACAAATCCTGACATGGCATTTGATCTCATTACCATATTGGCACTTGATTGAAGCTCTAAACTGAACTACACCAAGCGTCCAAGCCCATCAATTCCACTTCAACTATCCAAATTACATAATCCCGTTTGTACAATATCCAACTTTGCTTTCTTTTACTCACCTTCAACATAATAAACTTTTACAGGCATAGCGTCCTTTGTCAACCATTTTCTTGATGCCGGAGGTCAAGATTTAGACAGGAAATGAAGCATATCAAAGATAGGATACGAATTTGGATACAAAACTAAAATTAGCAATCATATGTACACACCAGCTTCATTCTATCAAGTCCTATCTTTGAGGTTATTCCTAATTAAACTTCTATTTTTTCCCTTCCAAAGCAACTTGGCACAAGAAACGGAAACACTATTTTATGGAAAAAGTCCAAACATTCTATCTTTGTGTTTTTTATTTTTTAAAACATTATACAACTCCAAGTTGTTTCTTTTTACAAAATAATAATATTTTGCTTTGTAATTACATCAGCAAATAACTTAACACAGAACAATGTTGATTGTTGATCCTTTACTAATTATTGTAGAACACCTGTTTTCAGAGATATTTATGCATAAATCAAATTTTATTCAGAAGTTAAATCATAGTAATACAAAACTTGGGATCTATTGCCAAAACTTCTCCATTGATTATTATAATTCACACTCTAAATTTAGTACCCTTATTCCAATATTGGAATTTTATTTTTCCGGGAATTTAAATTTGGTTTCACTCAACTATATAGTACAATCAAGTATAAAGATTCAACATTGGAAACCAAAATTAAAATCAAAGAACAAAAAAAAGTACCTTGAGTTCACGAGAATAAAACCTCTGAGGAGAAACATCAAAAGGATCATCAGATGAAATGCTGTTGTTTTTCTTCTTTTTCAAATTACCAAAACTACTAATTCTTTTCAATTTTTTATTAATAGTTTTATTAATTGTATATTTATTCTTCTCCTCTAATCTCTCCTCTAATTCATCTGCACTAATTTTACCTCTTGCTGAACAAACTCCTCCTATGATTTATTAGATAAAACCCCAAATCATAAATAAATTTAATAACTCCTCCCATGATCATCAGGTGAGTCCTATCTTTTCTTTTATTTCAACAATCAATTAAATTTTTCTCTAATTAAGCACAGATTTCCAAATCAAATTATAAACCAAAAAAAATAAAAATTTCAATTTCGTTTCACCAACAACAAATTATAAACCAAAAAATTAAAAATTAAACAAATTAAATAACTTAATTACCCTTAATTTTGTGAGACGAACTAGGGCGAGGCTGCTACAGATGGTCTTCGGTGTAGAGTCGTGCAGTTGGGCAAATTGAATGAGTTGAGGGCGACAGTGCTGTTGTAGGTGGTCGTTGTCGAGCTGTTGGGCGAGGTTGGGTGAAGAGTCGTGCGCTGCTGCTGTGCTAATTGAGTGAGGTGAGGGTGATGGTGGTCTTCAGTGCTGCTGGGCGATGGTGGCTGAAGGTGAGGTGAAGGTGGGCCAGCGGGCGAAGCCGTGAAGAGGCTATTGTGCAAATTGAATGAGGTTAAAGTGAATCGAAGTTGGTCTTCGGTGCTGCTGGGAGAATGGGGCTGAAGGTGGGGTGATGGATGGCCGGTGGGCGAAGGTGGCCTTGCGTGTAGTGACTAGATGATGAAAATATTGGAGGAAAGGGGATAAATTTGCCCGGTGGCTTTTGATTGTTGGAGGAGATAAGTTGATAAATTTGAAGTATTACTTTTAGGTATACGTATAAGAAATTTGGAGGGTTTACATTAGTGCCATATGCAACGACAAGTCGTTGCTATACTATACACTTATTTTTTGCAATGACATTCATTGTTGCTAAAATTACTGCTCATCTTTAGTAACAATATTTAGTGTTGCTGTACACCGGTGAAATGTTTTAGCAACGACTTTTTTTGTTGCCATTAGCTGACCAAAATATTTTCAACCCCCACGTAATTTTTGTTGGAGGGAAATGAAATTTTCGATTTTTTGCAACAACATTTGCAACGACTTTAGCTTATGGTTGCTAAAACTGATGTATTGTAACGACCATTTTTTGTCGTTGCAAAAAGTCGTTGCAATAAATGGATTTTCTTTTGGTGATTAGAAAGTTCGGAAATTCCAGGGTGTTACAATAACTGACAATGATAGTGCAGTGATTTAACAAACAGGGGTTAAGGTCTTGAGATACAACTACAAACATACCCTTCCAGTTATCATTACAAAGAACCCTATGCTACAAATGCTGCTATCTGAGCCTTTTTGGACCATCCACCACTCTCAAGTTCATATAACCCATTGGAGTGCATATGCTCTTGAAAGTCTTTTGTCTCAGCTGCAAAGACTGGATTACCATTAACCCAGCCCATAGAGTATAGAACAGCATTAAATTATATCGATTGTAGAGTCATAAAATGAGTGTCTCAATAAACACACGGATACATTTTGTTAAGGAGACATCAGAACTTGCTTTTTTTTTTTTACTTTTGAAGAAGAAATTGATAGCTCCGGTGATATCTTCTCAAGGATCTACAAAACTTATGCATCTTCAGAAGATACTACATTTTTTTTTACATCAGACAAGTGATCCACACAAGATGTATTCTGAGAAGAAATTTTCAAATTCTGATCCATCTTCATAAGATAAAGCAAGCATGTTTATCTGTTCCAACGAGAATATATCTTAGCTGACCCTTAAGGAGAACTCCTTAACGAGAATATACTGCTTTTTCTAATGAGATGCTTTGGTCTGAAATGCTCCTTGAGAATATACTGAAAACTCCTTAACAAGAATATACTGCTTTTTTTTAGAAGATACTAATAACTTCTGAAGATGCTTCCTGAGAACTTGACTGATATAGCTAATATCTTCTCAGAAGATATTACTCTTTTTAGATGCATCTTCATAACGTCATCCCAATTATACATCAGAATTTTCTAAAAGCACCACAAAAATACATACATGTATATATATATATATAACCTGGGCAGCAAGATAAGAATTTTGAGTTTATTGTATGACAGACTTTCTAGAACACTTATAGCAGATTGTATTGTTTTCATGAGCTACACTTGATATAATGGATATACTTGCAGCTGATATACTTGATATACTGATATACTTGATATAATGATATACTTGATATACTTGAACTACTTGCAGCTGATAAACTGATATACTAAACTATATGAAACAACAGAACTAATGTACTGATATACTTGCAAAATGAAAAGACTGAACTGATACACTAATCTGCTATATTGATAAAAACTGAACTTGATACACTAATCTGATATACTAATCTTCTATACTAATCTTAATTAAAAATTGAACGGACATACTAATCTGCTATACAGATCTGCTAATATAATGATATACTGCAACATATACTAATACATATACTACCTAGACTTATATAGCCAATATATTGATCTTCTATACCAACAATAACAAAAATCAACATTCATCGTTTTCCTTGTTCTGTAAACAGGTATCAACAGCTCCCACTATGACAAAAGAGATATCAGAATTATCTTCAATATCAATGGGAGCTCAAATTAAGAAGTGTCATTCCAAAACCTAAGAAAGTGCAGGTGGGATGCAAGAAAAGGTTCCAACACGAATACCTAATGTGTTTCCATCTAAAAATTCTGAAGCAAGTTCAAGCACGCCTACATCACAAAAAAGATCAGCACCTCAAATGCATCAACAGAAGAAAAGGCAAAATAAGACTGTAGCTGCTCCTGGCTCACTAAGTGCTTACGTTAATTTTCAAGCTAAAATAAAAGGAAAGGAAGTGAGGGAAAAACAAATTGATGAATTAATGCAACAAATAGATAGCACACAAAAGGAGAGACAAACACAAGCTAATCAGGTACAAGATGATATGGAGGACAATTTTGATGATGAGTTTGTTTTGCAAGAAGATATTGATATAGGTGGTGTGGATCACACGCTAGAGTGGCAAAACAAAGAAATTGTTAAACAACCATTACGAAGTACGCAAAATGGTAATTAATTTAGATTTACTCCTTGAAATGTGGACAATGTTGATACATGTTACAACCTCACACTTTCCGCACTACATTAGTCTATTGTTTTGTTTTGTTTTTTTTTTTTTTTTGTAGCACTATTTAAAGGGAAGTGGACTAGAGGACCAAGTGTGTGTAAAGATATCCTTGAATGGGCATTAGAAGACCGAAAGGTTATAATTCTGAATGAAATGGACAGAGCCCATTGGTCGTGATAATAAGACTTTACATGAATACGTTTTCAAATTTTTTGGACACCATAGCTCGTAGTTCTTCTGTTGCACCACTAAACTATCTTAATTGGCATGGTGTGCCTCAAAAGGAAGATATTAGGAATTATGTGAATGTAAGGACATTTTCGCTAATTCCCAACTTGCATGAATCAATATCACTAGCTCATACTCTTACTTTTTTGTAATAAGTTCTTTATCCACTGTATTAACGTTTATATTTGTGTCAATTATTAAACTAAAAAAAATTCATCATCGCAAGGGAAGAAATATGTTTTGAAAACAGTTGGACAACTTTAGCGTAGACATAGATGTATTACAAAGGAGAAGCACTTTAGTGCGTCTGACAATGATGATGACAGAATTACTAATGTTCCTAATACAATTCCGAAGGATATTTTCAAAGACCTATTAGAGTATTGGAATTTAGATTGCGTTCAGGTAAATGTTATTGCTTTGTGTAATTTCATTCGTTTAAGCAACTCTTTATGGGTTTTAATTGATTTGACAACTTGTTTTGTTTAATACGACTTATTTATGTTTCAATATGCATGACGTCACTGCAGCAAGAAAGAAAAAAGGAAAGGGAAAGATCTATTAGCCAGCAATATCGGCACACTATGGGACCCAAAAGCTATGCACGAAAACAACATGAGTTGGTAAATTTTATAACTAGTAAAGTGTACTTATGTAATGTTTTATGAAATTTTCAATGCAAATAGTAATATTTCGAATATTTTTATTCTAGCAACAACAAGATAAAAACAAGAAACGACCATCCCAAGCACAATTGTACTAAGATTCTCCTAAAAGGAAACCAGATAGAACATGCAAAACATCTTATGATCAAATACAAAATAACATTATAAGTTGAATCGTTCTCGCCTATGTGTATACGTGTTCAATGCTTCAAACTTCTACATATGCTTGTTATTTTCATTATCTTTTCTTAACTCCATTATAGGACAAGATGAAGGAAGTTCAATTGGAAAGAAATAATGTTGATAGAGATAGAGCATATAATGAAGTCATGAAAGTGGATAGCTCTGGAAGTCAAAAGCATTCGGGAAGATGTTCAATCAAAAAACGGAAAAATAAGACAACTTCAACCACTGGTGTAATTATTCCAGAGGAGTTTTTGGAACCATGTAGAGAACAAATTGTGAAAGATACTGTAGCAGAAGTAATGAAGATGTTCAAGCACCAACTTTCACTAGAAACGTTTGCTTATATTACTCAATCACTCCGTGATGTGTCAATTGATTCACAAGTTACTGAGCATCCTTGTAAAGATAAAAACAATCAACAGCAGCTTCAGGTAAATGAAATTATGTTTTCACTAAATAAATTATTAGAGTGTGAGTGTACCAGTATGAGTTTGCTAGTGTACGTACACCATTCATCCTATCATTATAATTATTCAATCAACCAACAATCATTCAGAGAAGAACTAGATATCCCACCTACCTTAACGCCCTGTTCTACTCAACTTATTTTTGGTGATCTGAAATTATTTTTACTGAATCGAACTTAATTTTGCTGAAATGAACTTTTTTTGGTTGTAATCATTTACAATTTATTAAGGATTAAAACTGATTTTTGCTGAACTGAACTTATTTTTGCTGAAAAAAAAGTAAAAATAAGACGAGGAGAACAGGGCCTAAGTTGTTTTATCTTTGTAGATTATTACTACTATTACTACTATTTCTGCTAATTTTTTTTTTTTTCAATTCTTATAGGACAAAGATAACGATCATGACCATTCGGTTGAGTAAAGCATCAAGAAACAATATGCAACGTAGGCAAGTAACCAATGAGATTGAAGATGGAGAAATTAATCAAGACTATTACACGTTTAGGAATAGTTTGAGACTCATTTCTAGTTTAAATCATTTGATAAGGATATTATTAACTAGATTATTTTAATTCAAATGTGTTTGAATGACTACCATCGATTTATATTTTGAAATGAGTGGGGTGTATTAACACAGATATTTGATTTATATATTTATTAGGAATTATTGTTCTTATTGTTGTTGTTGTTGTTGTTATTATTATTATTATTATTGTTATTATTATTATTATTATTATTATTATTATTTAAGCTATCATCATGGAAATCACAATCACCATCATCATCATCATAAAATTAAATATTATTAATTTTACATAAAAAAAAGTGATACATATGTTGATCGACAAAATGTTACATAATATTAAATATGGTGTTACTTTAGCTGATGTGAATTTAGGTCCTAATGAAATATCCTATGAATCACCAATAGTGGATGAGATAATCAACCTATTAATAAATCTTATTGGGTTTGACAAAGATAAATCACAGGTATGAGTGACAATGATTAAGGTTGACATTGTAAATTCTTGTGATGGTGGTGGCTTCCTAGCCAACACTATGGATGGTGATCATCATTAATAATTATCACTGGTGGAGTGAGTCATAAGTCATACAAGATTAATGCACTCACAGGATGGATCACAATGGTGGTAACAGGGAATAAGTTTGTTTGGTCCATGAGTTTTTACCCATTTCACTTGATAGGGTTTTTCTCATTTTGGACATTATTATTAGTTCTTGTGGAGTCTTGATCATCATAAATATGCTAAAATACATGGAGAATGGTTTCTTGATTAAAAGTTTTAATCTTAAAGAATTTCTTGAAGTTCTTGAAGAATGTTGGAAAAATGCGCAAATCAAGTGGCGGAAATTGGGACGATTTTCTTTGATCTTGGGCACCAAACAATTTCGTGATTTTTAGTCTAATTTTTGATGATTATCTTGTTTATTAATTATTTAATCAAGTTGTTAGGATAATTTCTTGATTAGTTAGTTAGTTAGTTAGAGTTTGTAAGGCAAGATAAGATCAAAGTGCAAGTTGCATGATAATGTGGCAATCTTATCATTAGTTTGTTGAGCAACTTGTGCGCGTTGCACAAGTGGGGCGTATTTTCATAGTGTTTCACGTGTTTCTTAGCTGATAAATTTCTACAATAAATTTGTGAGTTAGAAGTGATAAACAAATTTAGAACCTAGTTAATTAATTACATGAGTGTATTAATTAATTAGTCTTCAATATAGGCATATATGACGCAAGTTATAGTGGTTCCATATAGTAGGAATGGTTAAGAAATGTTGGGTTTAAACCCTCATATTGTACTATCACTTGAGATAGTTTATAACTATCTTAGTGCTCATAATGAGTTTAGTTTTAATATCTTGGTTACTATATGAATAATCAATACTACCAACCATAAACTTTGTACATGAATCACAAAATTAGATAACAATAGAATCTAAGCTGACCTTGTACACGACAATCATTCGGTGCTAAATTCTTAATTTGGTTAGCTTGAGCATTTACGTAGTCCCTAATTATCACCTTAATCTTCGTAGATGGAGCCATAACCTGGAAGTAAATTATAAAAGTAAATAAATAAGTGTAAGAGTTATAATCATTACATATAAGAAAATAGTAAATATGCATACAAAAATAAGTATTACAGAAACTAATACGTAATGCTACAGAAAATATATAAGAGAATAGAAGAACGTATCTGCATGCTTATATTCAACATTATACACATAGTATTTTGTGCTACACCAAAACTTTATAGAGACCATAATCATTAATATGTAGAAAATTCAATGCTTCACTTTATAGAGACCATAATCATTTATTTAATTTCTTTATGGAATTTATCCTATGATTTAATTCTTCATCTTATAGTTTTTTACATAAATTTTCTTTGATGTGGTCAATTTCATTTGTTTTTTACTGTTGAAGTAAAAATATTTAAGTTGTACCAGATCCTAACATTAAACTGTACAAGGGAAATTTATGTGTGATTATCTGATTGTTGTTGTTTAGTTTGATCTATCAAATTTTTCAATGAAGCTTAATTGAAATTCATTATCTTACTAAGAATTTTCAATTTATATTAACTTCTTGCTTTTCTAAATTTTACAAGTCTTTTTGAAAAAGTATTTATCTTGTAGACATGACTCCTAATAAGGAATGGATGAACATTATCTTTGATTCTTCTTACTCTAGGAGGTGTTTACAAATGAGAATATGGAGTCTTATCGTACACATGTTCTTGATCACATGAAAGAATTAGGGACAAATTGGAGGTAAGAGTTGTTGAGATATAATGTGACAAATAATAAGACCACCTTACAAGTAGCTTACAATAATCAACCACCGAATGGACTTGATAGGAACGACTGGAGGTGGTTGATAAGGGAAACCTTTTAAAATGATGGTTTTAAGGTGAATGCAAAATTAATTAATTTATTATACTCAGTCATAATATGTCTTCAATATTATAAATAATTTGAAATAAATTTCAAAAAGTAAATACAAGAAATTCCTAAAATAGACTCAACTACCCATAAGAATTGCCCATCGAATCGATAGTAGACCTTTAAGGCAAGTCATGTGAGAGGATTTGCTAAGATACTTAATTTGTAGACTCTTTCAGTGTTTTCAAAATTTTATGTTTGTTCACATCAACTAATAACACTCACATTGTGCAAGGGTGGAAATGAGGAGAAAAATCCATATTTGGTTGATGTATTCTATAAGGCTCGTAAGAAGGGCAACGCACTTCCAAATGAAGAAAGAAAACAAAAACATGTATGTTATTTTTTAAAGCATGACTTCTATATTTTATATTTTTTCCCGAATTGTAATTGGCTTTTCATAATTTTTTTTTTCCATTTTATAGGAGGAAATTCGAGAATTAATTGAAAAAGATCCATCACTTTCTCATGTTCAAGTAACTCCCTTCAATGATTGTATGTAAGATTGTCCCAAACAAAAACTAAATCCTAGATGACGATGAGATGTATCCAGTCATAGTTAGTTCTAAGCTTACTGATAGTTAACTTGAAAAGGTATTAACTGTTCACAAAGCTCATAAAAAGGCTTTTGGTTACACACATGATGATTTAACTGGAATAAGTCCTGATTTTGCATGCATAGAATACATCTAGAGGAAGGCCATAAGCCTTGTATATAGGGACAAAGGAGACTTAACCCTAACATGCAGGAAGTGGTGAAGAAAGAGGTTCTTAAAGTTCTTGATGCAGTTATCATCTATGGTGTGCCAGATTCTTAATGGGTAAGTCCAGTGCAGGTAGTCCCTAAGAAGGGAGGAAGAACTGTTGTGCGTAATGATAAAAATGGACTCATTCCTACTAGAGTTGTTACAGGTTAGCGAATGTACATTGATTACCGAAAACTTAGATGTTGCCACTAAAAATGATAATTTCCCTCTCGCTTTTATTGATCAAATGTTAGAAAGGTTAGCAGAGAACAAATACTTTTGTTATCTAGATGGTTACTCTGGTTTCTTTCGAATACCTATCCATCCTGATGATCAATCAAAAACAACATTTACATGTCCTTATGGTACTTTTGCTTACCCTAGAAGGCCCTTTGGTCTATGTAATGCTCCTGCTACCTTTCAACGGTGTATGATGGCCATTTTTTCTGAGTACATAGAGTCTAGTATGGAAGTCTTCATGGATGATTTTAGTGTCTATGGTACTGATTTTGATTCCTATTCGGCTAATTTGACTAAAGTTCTTAAAAGATGTGAATAGGTGAATATGGTCCTCAATTGGGAGAAATGTCACTTTATGGTGACAGAAGGAGTTGTCTTAGAACATTTAGTCTCTGAAAGAGGTATTGAAGTTGATAATGCTAAAATTCAAGTTATTGAACAATTACCTCCACCAGTATGTGCAAAAGGTGTTAGAACTTTTCTAGGTCATGCAGGGTTTTACTGCCGATTTATTAAACATTTTTCTTAGATTGCTAAACCATTAACTCAATTGCTATTATAAGATGCTGAGTTTAAATTCACTGATGAAGGCTTGAATCCTTTAATTTGATCAAATAAGCACTAATCTCAGCACCCATATTCAATCACCTGATTGGGAATTGCTTATACTAGTGACTATGCTATAGGTGTCGTGTTAGGTCAAAAGGAAAGATAAGATTTCGCATGCTATTTACTATGCTAGTAAGACTTTAGATCCAGCTCAGGTTAAATATGCCACAACTGAAAAAGAATTGCTTGCTATAGTATATGCATTGGATAAATTGCGTTCTTATCCTATAGGTTCGAAAGTTATTATTTATACCGACCATGCAATTTTAAAGTACTTACTTAAGAAGAAAGAAGCAAAACCGAGGCTTATAATGTGGATTTTACTCCGTCAAGAGTTCGATCTAGAAATACGTGATAAGAAAGGTGCAGAAAATGTGGTAGCACATCATCTATCTAGGATTCGGTATGACAATAGGGAGATCTCAACGCCGATTGATGATTCTTTTCCTGATGATCATCTCCTAGATATGATTTCTAATACTCCATGGTTTGCTGATTATGCTAATTATGTGTTGGAGGAGTTTTACCTCCCGATTTCAGTTACCAGCAATGAAAAAAGTTTTTACATGATGTTAGGCGTCATCTTTGGGATGACCCTTACTTGTTTCTTGAGTGTGCAGATGGCTTATATTGCATTTGTGTACCAGATTAGCTTATATTTCTTGAGTTGACCCACTAAAACCATGTTCAAAGTATTACAATCAGGTTTTTATTGTTCTACAATACTTAAGGATGCTAGAGATTTTGTCATGTCTTGTGATTCGTGCCAACGAATAGGTAATATCTCAAAAAGGCATGAAATGCCTCAAACAGGTATCTTAGATGTTGAATTTTTTGACGTTTGGGGTATTTATTATATGGGACCCTTTCCTTCTTCTAATGGTAACCGGTATATATTAGTAGCTGTGGATTATGTTTCTAAGTGGGTGGAAGCAATTGCTACCCCCCATTGTGATGCTAACACCGTTTTGAGACTATTTAAGCATGTTATTTTTCCTCGGCTCGGAGTCCGTAGACCTATCATCAGTGATGGGGGAACGCACTTTCATGAGAAGGGGTTAGATAAGCTGCTAGAGAAGTAAGTCTTTATCACATAATAGGATTGACATACCATCCACAAACTAGTGGTCAGGTGCAGGTTTCAAATCGAGAAATCAAGTCCATTCTAAAGAAGACGGTTGCGAAATCGAGAAAAGATTGGAGTAGTAAGGTTTATGATGTTTATGGGCATACAGAACTGAATGTGCAAGTGACACTCAAGAGGGGGGGTGAATTAAGTGTTGGAAGGTTGTTGTAAATTTTTCGATTAATTATAAGAACAGTTTAGAACCATTTCTCAAGTAGTGGAAATAATAAAGCAATAAAATAAACAACACCAAGATTTAACGAGGTTCGACTTCTAATAAGTCTACGGCTTCCACTCACTCACTCTTTTATTAATCAACTCAGAATATGATTCACCAACTTCCACCTATGGAAGTTCGACTGAACCCTCAACTATGAAGGTTCCAATGAAGATGATCCCAGATCAACTTCCCCAGCAAACTGAACTCACAGAAAGCTCAAATTACAACACTTTGTCTCTCAATAACAATTAGTCTAAACGCTTACAAAAGAGAGAATATTAAGACCTTAATGTTGTTATGAGGTTTATGCGAGATTGAGCTTAGAGAGCCCTTTTGCAATTCGTAATCTTCAGTTTTGTTCGTGCAAAAGTAATTATTTGTGTTGTATGCTAGCAAACATCCTTAAATAAGCCTTTGGCTAGTATGTCATGTAATATTGCAAGAGGATATTTTCCTTGGAATTATAAAAATGATTCTCGGAAAATATTATGACTGATTTTATTTGAAATCAAATAAAATCAGTACAATAATACATAACATACTTGCCATACTTAACAATATTTTCCTTCCATACTAATCCAAGCATCCGTGTTATTTTTGGAAAACAATTTTGCGCGGGAAGAAACTTTCCTAAAATACATATGTGTGAAGTAAACTCTAAGGGACTGGTTCAACACTGTTCCCAGACTGTTACAGTCAGCCAAGTTTACTTATAATTATGTATGCCTAGTAACTTAAGTTCCTTGTCATTCATAATTAGTGCATCTCTGTAATCTCAATCTTTATAGTGCATATGTAAACCTTCATACCACTTACATTGCATCTAAGACCTAAGATTCAGATTGTATGAGCTTGATCTTCATGCAAACTTCAAGACTTGGCTTATCGAGCTTTATCTTGTAATCATTGAACTTGTTTCTTTGGTACCTGCACATGCAAACAGAAACTTGCATATAATATAATAGTTCAATGTGGTTTGTAATCATCCAAAACAAAAGCTAGGAACTCAACAAATTCCCCCTTTTTGATAATGACAAACTATGAAGTTCCCCCTGCAAATAATATCATTTAACATTTGGAACTTTTCAAAGATTTTGAATTCTTTAGAATTCAATGAACTGGTCTCATATTGTTCCTGCAGATTAAGCATCATTTACAAGTAAACCAGTTCACAACTAACTGACAACAGTTTGAGAAAGAGTTTTCTAAGTACCTAGGGCAAATACTAATTAGACACAGATCTCTTAGACTTAAACATGTGTTCGCAATAAGAACATCAGTAAGTTCATCAGACTTGTTTTTAAACAAACAAGCCGCTGGGATGATAAGAAGTAAAATGCTTTGAATAAATTTCCTTCCAGACCTTCTTGATCTGTCATCACTAGCAAGATTATCATTATTGCTTCTAGTTGCTGCAACACACACAAGTTAGTAATATTCATTTGACCTGCTTCTGCTTGAATTAGGTAGAAGAGATTAGAACTTCACCCTGCTTCCCCCTTTTGGCATCATAAATACAGTCAAAGCATATAAACAGTGAAACAAATAACTAAACACAATCAGTAGTTAAACTACTAATCATATAAAGTCTTAGCTAAATAGGTAGCTCAAACAGCATGCTAGAGATGCTGATTCTACCAATTGTTCCTGCAAAAGTGCCATACCTACTTATCCTGAGAGTTATTACAAACCAGTAGCAAACCAAATTACAGAATAACAATGTTTTTGGAAAGGGAAGGGGGAAACCGGAATAAGAATTCAATAAAGGAGGGGGTTAGAAGCAATAAGATAAAATAAGAGGAAAGCAAAGAGATCAATCAGCTCCAGAGTCTTGTTCAGTCTCATCAACATCTTCTTCTTCTGAAGCACTGGCAGCATTCTCTTCATCATCCTCTTCCTCATCCTTCTCAGATACCAATTCAGCATCCTCATCATCAGCATCACCTGCAGCTTCTGATGTCTCTTCCTTGTCTTCATAATCCTCTCCACCAATTATTCCTTATTTGTTAAGACGAACCTCAATTCGTCTGTAGGATTATTTTCTTAGTTTTCATGCTTGAAGAGATCACAACATCAGATTGCTTTCTCTTTTGTCCTGTTGTGGTTTGGTCTGGTTGTGCTTCTTTCATGATAGCCTTCCCTTTGGACGCTTCTGCACCCTTTCTACCAACCGTTTTCACACGAGTACCTTGCTTGATATTTTCTTTATGTTCTCTTTCTCAGTGGTTAACTCAATTTCCTCTTCTTCTTCAATAACATCCTTGTTCTTTGATTTCTCAACTGATTTGGGAGTGATTTTAGGCGTGGGTGATTTGGATTTTGTGGTTGGTTGTTTAGTAGCCTTCTTCTCAACTTTCATAACTGTTTTTTATGACGTTTTCTTAGTGCTCCTTCACTTCTTCAATAACAGCATCCTCCATTGGTTCAAATTCCCTTTCTTCTGATTCAACTTCTTCTTCCTCAACATCTTCTTCATCCGACTTTGATCTGGACTCAGATTCATTCTCATGTTCAGATTCTTCGACAATCCTGGTTCTTTGGATTATGACGTCTCTATTGGTACAGGAGTTGATTCTTTGAATTTTGGTGTGGGTGGCTTTTTGGTAGTGGTTGATTTTGTGGATGTGGGTGTGGAAGGTTTGCTTGTTTTGGCGATTAATTTTGGTGTAACCGCCTTTTTGGTTGTTTTGGTGGTGTATTTTGGCGTGGGATGTCTTATAGTAAGGGCTTTTTAAGTTGCTGCCTTGATGTTCTTTCTAATCAACGACACTTCTTCCTCTTCGTTCACATCTTCTTTCTCCATCACATCTTCTATCAGAGACTCAATGACCTTGTCAACTATCTTCTTTGTTTTCTTCGTTTCAATTTCAGGAGATTCATTAACTTATTTCTCAACTAATCGTGTGCTTCTTCTTTTCGACATGATGAGACTAAATATTTCCTCTGATTTTAGCACAAAAAGAAAAACTTTGAACAATGTGAGAGAAATTAAGAAGAACACTTTAGACGAGTTAGGTTTTTGTGTGAGAGAAAAATAGTCCAGAGAATATATAGAAGATAAATAAAATTAGGAAATGAAATGAAGAAGGAAAGTATGATTAGAAGCATATATTAATAAGAGAGTTGAATCAAACTGGTTATCTGCAGAATATTTGAAAGATATTTGTCTGTTCATCCAAAAAGGCGGTTGCCATAAATACAACCGTCATTATATTTATTTCCAAAAATTTGAATTTTCGGAAATAAACTAACTGACTAAAAATAACCGCCTCATGTATCTAGTTCCTTAATGGTTTTCAACTGGTCTGTCCCAACTTACTCATGTAGATTTTAAGTGGTACTCGCAAACACAACCTAAAACTCACTGATTTTTTAACAATTAAACTCTCCACTCCTGGATTGATTTAATTGAAGACTAATTAATTAATACACTCCTCTTATTAATTAACTAGGTTCTAAATTTGTTTATCACTCTTGACTCACAAACTTATAATAAAAATTCGAACAAGTAAAGTTGTGCAAATTTTCAGAATTTAAGTGTTGAATTTTCAATGCATAAAACATCAAATCGTACAAATTACCGCCACTTGTTTTGCACAATTTTGCAAGATTCTTCAAGAACTTCAAGAAATGCTTCAAGATTCAACTTTTTAATCAAGAAACTTTCAAGAAATCATTCTCCATGTATTTTAGCATAATTATGATGATCAAGACTCCACAAGAACTAATAATAATGACGTCCAAAATGAGAAAACCCTATCAAGTCAAATGGAAAAAAACTCATGGACCAAACCAACTTGTTCCCTGTAACCACCACTTTTATCCATCCTGTGAGTGCATTAGTTAGAGTTACCATCACTTAACGTAACTAATGGCTCACTCCACCAATGACAAAGTATTAATGGTCACCATCCATAGTGTTGGCTAGGAAGCCACCACCATCACTAGAATTTACAGTGTCAACCTTAATCATCGTCACCCATACCTGTGATTTACCCTTAAAAAAACCAATGGGATTTATTATTAGGCTAATTGGTTCATCCACCGTTGTATCATAGGATATCTCACTTGTACTCAAATTAACATCATTCTCCCCTGGTTGAAAAGAATTTATCCTCAAATTCATGTCATCCCAACATGGAATAAGTGGATCACCTCTTGTGCACTTTTTGATTCGCAATATAATCCATATCCAAACATTGAACAAACTGATTATGACAATCACCTTTTTAACCCTCATAGATTCTTGTTCATTAGGAAATTCATCAAGAAACACCTCAGCAAATTCTTCTAGCAAAGGAGTGAGGCGCAAATCTGTTGATACTTTATTTGATGTTGCTTCCTTTACAAAGAAAATAAATGCAAGGTTCCCTTGCTCTACCTCCTTCTCAAATTCCTTTGCAAAAAGGAATAAACTGGTTTGTTTCTGGTCCTTTCCTGTAGATGGAGTCAATATTAGGAGATTGATTCTTTTCTTATCCTTCAAAACTAAGCATACATTTGATTCTCCATTGTGTTGCACCTTCCTATCATATTGCCATGGTCTTCTCAGGAGCAATTGGCATGCAGTCATGGGTACAACATCAAACCACAACTGATCATTATACTGTCCAATTGTGAAATTGATCAGTGCTTGCTTCTTTATTTCAATTCCTTTTGTATTATCAAGCCAATTAAATTTATAAGGACTATTACAGTCTCTCTGTGTCAATTTCAACCTCTTTACCAGATCTTTTTGAAGCTACATTTGTGCTGGATCCACTGTCAATGATTAGATTGCATAGGTAGGGACCAATTTTGCAGACACTATGAAATAGACTCTCTCTTTGTGTGGCATGTGGTTCCACTGCTGAATGTAGTGCTCTTCTAACCACAAAAGCTTCGCCACCCTGTAGTAATGGAGGTTAATTCATAGTTTCTAGGGTGTCTTCATCAGAATCGTCCCCTCTTTGGTTTTCAATGATGTCCTCATCATCTTCAACCACAATCTGGTAAATTTCTTCCTCAGTTGCCCATAATCTGGCTTGTTCCATAGCCAAGGTGCGTTTTGAGGTACAAGCAGAGGCAATGTGACCATAGCCTTGACATTTAAAAGATCACCTGCGTTCTTCATATTTTGCCTTTGAAACCACCTTTTTTGGTTTGTCCCCTGAAGAGCTAGGAGTTGCCGGTACTTGGTTTGTTTGAGGTGTATAATTTGCTTTTGCATTTTTATCTGGAGGAGTGGTGTTTGATCTACCAGTGAAAGGTACGAAATTTCATGTGCTGTCCCCCTTCATGCGTTTTTCTACCTTTAAAGCCAATTTGCAAAGATCATCAAAGGTATGATATTGGGCCAAATCAAGCTCCATATCAATATTTTTGTTCAAGCCTTTCAAAAATCTCACCTTTTTCAAAAATCATCAAAATTTCTGCCACTTGTTTTGTGCAATTTTCCAAAATTCTTCAAGAACTTCAAGAATTGCTTCAAGATTCAATCTTTTAATCAAGAAACTTTTAAGAAACCATTCTCCATGTATTTTAGCATAATTATGATGATCAAGACTCCATAAGAAATAATGATAATGATGTCCAAAATGAGAAAACACTATCAAGTGAAATGGGAAAAAACTCATGGACCAAACCAACTTGTTCTCTATAACCACCACTGTGATCCATCCTGTGAGTGCATTAATTAGATTTACTATCACTTAACTTAACTAATGGCTCACTCCACCAGTGACAAAGTATTAATGATCACCATCCATAGTGTTGGCTAGGAAGCCACCACCATCACTAGAATTTACAGTGTCAACCTTAATCATCGTCACCCATATCTGTGATTTATCCTTAACAAAACCATTGGGATTTATTATTAGGCTAATTGGTTCATCCACTATTGTTTCATAGAATATCTCACTTGTACTCAAATTCACATCACTTACTTTTACAAGATTTTGCTAAGGTACTTGAGTCCTAATTTGATCAGCTCAGCATCGCATAAAAACTTTGTGAGACCTAAAAAGCATAAAGAAAAGCAAAACAAAAAATATGTACATATTGACATCATTTGACTAGCCAAATGGACAAGTCAAGACTTAAGAGCTCATTGTCTAATTTTAATCATACCCAACAAGGTACGAAGCTTGATGAACATTTCTCTGCTCAAAGGTTTTGTAAAGATGTCAGCTAGTTGATCTTCTGACCTACAAAACTCCAATTCTACACACTAGTAGAAAAATTGGATTTTGCTGCGCCACATTTGCTGCGGTTCTTTGAGATTTGTAAAGAACCGCAGCAAATAGTTGTTGATGATACACAAGAAAAATTATTTGTTGCGGTTGATTTATTTGCTGCGATTATAACCGCAACAAATGAATCAACCCAACACAATTGGTCGAAGCCCAGCCCAAAGGAAGGGGCTATAAATACAAAAGCCCTCCAAAAAATCACTCATTCCTTCCTTCCTTCTAACCCTAACCCTATCCCTCTTATCTCCCTAACTCGTATTCTCTTCTCTCTCATCTCCCTCTTCTGAGCTTCCCTCTTCCTCCAAAAATCTCTCTCTTCATTTTTTACTCTCGATCTCTTTCTCCTACAACTATTAAGGTAAAATCCACCTCTTTTCTCTTCGTCTTCTTATTTAATTTTTCAGTATGAATTTTTATTTTGTGTTTTACGGTGGTTTTGGAGACAATTTTTGGTGCTGATTTACAGTGGCGATTTTGGTGCTAATTTACTGTGCTCAGCTTCAACCTCTATTAGTTGTCCTCCTTGTTCTTGTAACTGCAATTCTTCACCTCTCATCACAATTCCCGAAGGTATTTTCTTCAGATCTGAAACTTTCGCACTCCTTTTTCAATTTCCTTTTATTTTTCGTATTATTTTGTTGTAATTAGGCTTTGATTTATGTGGATTTGGTTTGTATTTTAGGTTTTGTGATGTCCTAATTTTTTCTAAGATTGTTGAATTCGAATTGTAAATTATGGAAGTAAATGAATTTGATTTCTGTGATTTGGTGTGTATTTTGTCGATTTTGTTATTCTTTTTGGTGTTGATTTGGTTGCTTGAGGAGGCTGGCTTGAAGAGCTGGGCCTTCGATGTTCTTGGTTGGGGGTTTTGTTATTCTTTTTGGTATGCAATATTTTTGGTGTTGATTTTGATGTTACTGCATTTTTAAAAACTTTTGTTGATTTTGGTATGCAATATTCTCTCTTAATTTGTTATTTTGTTTAAAACTTTTCCCCAGTGTGATGTAGTAAAACTTTTGCTTACAGTTGATTTTATTTCGAGTTGTTTATTTCAAGTTTTTTGTGACATGTTGTTATTTTATTTGTGGTATGAATATTTGTGAAATTTTTTAGGTTTTGTTCCTCAGATCTGCTGTGTTTTGTGACATTGTTAATCTGACATATAAACATTTAACTGATAAATAAAACCAAAATTAACAAATTAATCGTCTCATAATGATTTAAAAAAATGAGTAATTACCTTTCCATCTTCAGGAAGAGCAAGAGCCGTAGCAAGAAGAGAGTATCAAATTCCTTAATTTTTTAAAACAAAACCCATTAATTCATCGACTTTTTTAAATAAACCCATTTTAATTTTAATTTTAATCATATAAATCAAATTGATAAAAAAAATAAAAAATGTACTATGGATGTTTAGCAGTGATATCTCTGAGTTCTTTCACGGGTTCAGGCTCTCTTGGGTACACACTAGTCTCAAGAATATACTACATAATAATATGAAAATAAATCATTAGAAAAGTAAAATAAAAATCGTACATATTTTTGATCAAATTATAAGATTTAGAATAGTATAAAATATAATTATATACCTGATAAAGAGCATCACTTTGAAGGAGACTTTTATGTCCAACTTCAGAATGTCACAGTTTAATTTGGTTAGTTCAGCTTGCTCTGAATTCAGTTATGGTTGCTGCTGTGTGGTTGCATAGTTGCTGATTTTGAGGAGGCTGTGTTTAGTTGTGACTGTTTGGCTGTGTTTAGTGGTGTAGTTCAGGTCTGCAGGAGACTGTTCGGCTGGAGAATTATTTGTGGTTTTGGCTGAGTTGTATTCTGGTTAACATTCTTGGCTGATGTTTTTTAGGCTTGTAGCGTTGGGTGTAGTGTTAGTTTTGCTTGCTGCTGATTGGTGAGGAGGTTGCAGATGTGAGTTGTTGGGGTTGTGTGCAGAATATTCTTGTATGCACAGTCAGTTTGTGACACATCTTTCAACTTAGCTTGGTTTATATTTTGGTTTGGTTAGCTATTGGTTGACTTGGTTTTTATTTTTGTTGTTTGATTTGTGAATTTGTGATTGATTTTTCTGGGTTTTATTTATATGATTGTGTTCTTAATTGGGTTTGTTGAATTTATATGATTGTGTTCTTAATTGGATTTGTTGAATTGGGTTGAATTAGATCAAACTTTATGAATTTGATTATTGAATTAATTTAGCATGATTAAATGTAGCTAATATGTTTTTGCATGCAATTTGATATTGCATAATTGGATTTAGTTGAATGATAGAATGATTTGATTTAATTGTCGATGGCTTATGTTAATTACTATTACAATTATGTGAGTGAATGTGTGATTGAGTACAAGTGAGACACTGAGTGAGTCAGTGAGAGTGGGAATTGTTGAATGATGATCGAGTCCCTTATAGTCTGATAATTGTTTGAGACAACTGAGTCCTTTTTCATAAGACACTAACTAATCCCTTATGGTGATCTAGGGTTCTTACTTGATTCCCTTATGGTGAGACAATTGAGTCTCTTATGGTGATAAAAAATGAGTCCTTTTTCATAAGACACTAACTATCTCCAAATGATGAAGGGACTCAAGTGATGACCATGGTTGTTTGAGTTGCTTCAAGTTGTTGATTGTCAACTACTTGTTGTAGTAGCCAAATTAAACAACTATGGTCAATATCATTGAGGTATGAGTTTCTTTAGACTTAAAAACATGTTGAAGTAGCCTAACTCGAATGGTGGGTGATCGTAACCACTTCCCTGATGGAGATTATGTATATAAACATAAACATATATATTATGTTTACAAATGAGTTGAGTTGCTTCCGTTACTGCCACTTTTGAGTTGCTGCCCTTACTGCCAACAGTGTTGCTGCCGCTGCTGTCACTTATCTGCATAATGCTCTTTGAAGTGTTTTTTGTAATATAATTGTAATTGAGGTTGAAAATATTAATTATTATGTATGTATAATATTTGAGATTGATGTTATTATTCTAATGCTGCTGTAATGTTGTTATTACAACTATTGTACATATACAAACATTATGGCTACAATTTAGCATAAAAAAGCAAAAAAAAAAAAATTATTTTTTTCGGCGGTTATTTGCAGCGGTTTTCTAGATAACCGCAGCAAATAAAGCTTTTTTTTTGGTGGGAAATCCCACTATTTGCTGCGGTTTTACAAAGAACCGCAACAAATAGTGGGATTTCCCACCATTTTTGGCCACCTTTTTGCTGTGGTTTTGCCTACAACCGCAACAAATAATTTGTTGGTTTATTGTTGCTGCTCCAAGTGCTGCGGTTAAAAACCGTAGCAAATACCCCTAAAAAAACCGCAGCAAAAGTGGATTTTTGTACTAGAGACATTATCTTTTTCAACATTGTCCCTTAGAAAATGATACCTAATCTCAATATGCTTGGTTTCAGAAAATTGGACAGGATTTTTTAAAATATTGATTTCACTTGTGTTATCACATAAGATGGGAACACTTCTGAAACAGATCCCTAAATCCTTTAGTTGTGACTTTATACACAAGAGCTGAGCAGAACACAAAGCAGCTGCAATGTGCTCAGACTCTGCTGTGGATAAGGCCACATAATTTTGTTTCTTAGATTCCCATGAGATAAGACAGGAACCTAAGAAGTGAGCCATTCCAGAAGTACTCTTCCTCTCGATAATTAAACAGCAAAATCAGCATCTGTGTATCCTGTAAGATTCATACTGCTACCTTTTGGATACCACAAACACATATCATCAGTACCATTGAGATATCTTACAATTCTCTTAACAGCCTTTAGGTGAGATTCTTTAGGGTTGCTTTGAAATCTTGCACACAACCCTACTGAAAACACTATATTTGGCCTACTGGTTGTTAAGTAGAGAAATGAGCCAATCATATCTCTATACAACTTACCCTCAACACCCTTTTCATAGAAATGAGCCAATCATATCTCATCAAGGCTCAATTTTGTAGAAGTTGGAATGGGTGTTTCATAGGATTTACTTTCTTGTAAGCCATATCTTTTCAGCAACTCTCTAAGGTACTTTTGCTGATGAATCATAATTTCATCCTTGGTTTGCTTGATTTGAAGTCCTAGAAAGAATCCATGTTCTCCCATGATACTCATTTCAAATTCACTTTTCATCAAATCTGCAAACTCATTACACAAATTAGGATTAGTAGCTCCAAACAAATTATCATCTACATATATCTGGACCACTAACAGATCAGTTCCCTTTTCCTTTAAGAATAGTGTCTTGTCAACTAGACCTCTCTTATATCCATTTTCTAAAAGAAAACTGGAATGCCTCTCATACCAACTCTGGGAGCTTGTTTGAAACCATACAGAGCTTTGTCAAGTTTAAAAACATGGTTTGGCAAGTCACTATCCTTAAATCCAAGGGGTTGTTCCACATATACATCTTCTTCCAAATAGCCATTTAGAAAGGATGTCTTAACATCCATTTGAAAGAGTTTGAAATTCATATGAGCTGCAATAGCAATTAAAATCCTAATTGCCTCTAGCCTGGCTACTGGTGCAAAGGTTTCATCATAATCAATTCCTTCCTGTTGATTAAATCCTTGGACCACTAGCCTAGCTTTCCTGACTATAATACCTGCATCATCCAGTTTGTTCCAGAACACCCATTTAGTTCCAATTACATACATGTTTTCCTTCCTGGGTTCAAGATGCCATACTTGATTTCTCTCAAACTTATTGAGTTCATCTTGCATAGCCAGAATCCAATCTGTATCCATTAAAGCAGTCTTATAATCAGTTGGTTCAACACTTGAAAGAAAAGAATAGAAAACTTAAAAGTTTTGTAGAGTATAATTCCTTATTTAGACCCCTTTGTTAATATCGCCAATGATAAGATCAGAGGGATGAGCAAACCTGTACTTGAAGGATTTGTTCGTATCAAGATTTGCATTGGTGCCTTCTAATGTTTAACCGGTTCCTGTACTGGTTCTCCCTGTTTCATTGTTATTTTGAATAGGTTAACCTGGTTCTGTATTGGTCTCAACTGCATTTTATTCATGTGGTTGAGCCTCTGAGTCACTATTTCCTTCTCTTACCTCATGAGCTTCTTGAGTTTGTGCTTAACCAAACTCTTCCTCTGTAGCATAGTTGTGTGGTGAGTCAGGTTCAGCACCTTCTACTTCTTTTTCTCCTGTAAAGTTTAGCATGCCAATTTCGAACTCATCATCATCAACCTCCACATGCTTGCTAAACATATTAGTTTCATCAAACATAACATGGATACTCTCTTTAACACACAAGGTTCTTTTGCTGAAAACTTTGTATGCCTTGTTGTGTGAAGAGTATCCAATGAAAACAGCCTCATCACTTCTGGGATGAAATTTATCCAAACATAACTTACTATTATTGTGTACAAAGCACTTGCACCCAAAAACGCATATGTGTGTAATGTTTGGTTTTCTTCCCCTAAGGAGCTTATAAGGTGTTTCTTTAGTAAAGATCTCAGCATTACCCTATTTAAAATATAGCAAGCAGTACTCACAGCTTCAGTCCAAAAGTTTCGAGGTAGACCACTCTCTAGAAGCATTGTTCTTGCCATTTCTTCTAGAGTGCGGTTTCCCTTTCAACCACTCCATTTTGTTGTGGAGTTCTGGGGGGCTGAGAAATTGTGAGATACACCATGATCATGACAGTAGTTAATGAATCTAACATTGTCAAATTCAGAACCATGATCAGACTGGATAGAGACCAGTTGATGATTAATCTTGTTTTGGACTTGTTTTATCAAGATTTCTGTTGACTCATGAATTGAAAGTAAAGTTTTGATGATGACTAACACAAACAAGCTTAACTAATATATACTTTGAGTTCCTATGAGATTTCACAGGTTCAAAGTGTAAGGAACTTGGAGCAATATTGAAGGAACGTAACAAGCTAAACAACCAAGTTCATGGAGAAGTTCCTAGGCAGAATATTGCAAAGGAACACAGAAGAAAGAAAAGAAGTTCCTTAGTAACACAGTTATGTAGGAACAAGCTGCGAGAATAGATCTGTTCCTACAGGAACAGGCGAACAAAGTCAAGACATCCACATGAAGTGTCTTGGTAAAGAGAAGAGAATTTCCAAGAAGATTATAAGCATAATCTTCTAGGAACTTAGTAATTACATTGGAGTCTCAAATCAGATTGGAACATCAAACCTAAAAGCAAGTTACGAATCTATCCTACGAAGTGGTCTAGGTTAATTTATTGGGCTGATTTTGCTGAAGAATAAAAACGGCATCTAGGGTTTTTAACAAGTCAAGAAAAGTTGTTAAGCGTCCTAGATTGTAGGAATAAAGTCATGGGTTCATGGGCAAGAATAAAGCGGTTAAATTAGTCAAGTCAAAAGGCCTATTCTCCTGGTCTACATACTTGGGATAGTGGAAGAAATCATGGAGTTGTGGATGAGCAAAGAACGTGGTTGAAGACTGAAGATTACAAGCCAGAACCATTCTATAAATACTCCAAGAAATTCAGAAGAAGAAGTGAAGAACATCAGAGAACACATTGAGTATTTAACGAGTACATGTTTTGATGTTGTTGTTCCAGTCCAGTTTAAAAGGTCTTTTCAATGTATTAGAGTCAGAATTGAGTTGTAATTAGTGAGAAAAAGAGAAGTGTGAGAACTAGAGAAGAGTGGAGAAAAAGAGAAAGAGAAGCGAGAGATAAAGAGTGAGAATTGAGAATCAAGTTCCTACAGGAACTGACGAGGGAAATTAGAGAATTTAGGTTGTAATAGCTGTTACAGGCCTATAATAGAAGTGGAGTTTTCTTCCTTAGGGCCAAGGAAGTTTTTCTCATAAATATATCACTCGTACTCTTTAATTCGTTTAAATTTGTTTAAATTCCGCATACAAGTTCCACACAGCAATTCACCCCCCCCTTTGCAGTGTTCCTATAGAAACAACAGTTGGTATCAGAGCAGGAACTCGGGAAATTCAAGCAACCTTGAAGAGGGATCCTGAAGATGAACACTCACGAGAAGTTGGAGGAAGGTTACTCAACTCAAAGACCACCCATGTTTGATGGAAAGTTTTATACTTATTGGAAGAATCGAATGGAGATTTTCATCAAGGCTGAAAATTACCAGGTTTGGCGAGTGATTGAAGTAGGTGACTATGAGGTAACAAAAACTAACGCTGATAATGAAGCAGTTCCTAAGTTAATTTCTGAATATGAAAAAGAAGATTTTGAGAAAATGGAAATTAATGCACGTGCTATTAAATTGTTACATTGTGGTATTGGACCGCATGAACACAACCGTGTCATGGGGTGCAAAACCGCTAAACAAATATGGGATTTATTGCAAGTAACTCATGAAGGAACTAATGAAGTAAAACGATCTAAAATTGATTTGTTAATGTCTAAATATGAACGTTTTGAAATGTTACCTAGAGAGTCAGTACAAGATATGCTTACTCGTTTTACTAACATCACCAATGAGCTTTCTTCTCTTGGAAAAGATATACCCACTGATGAGCAGGTTAGGAAAGTACTGAGGAGTCTACCACAAGATGAAAGATGGAGAGCCAAGGTCACTGCACTCATGGAAACAAAGGATTTCACGAAGTACAACATTGAACAACTTGCTGGTTCCTTACTGACCCATGAATTGCATCTTGGAGGAACTGGAGAAAGTTCCAGAAGCAAAGGGCTGGCCTTGAAAGCTGAAAGTGACGAATCAGAAGAAGAAGATGATGAGGCTGCGTTGCTGGTCAGAAGATTCAAAAGGGCTCTCAACAAGAATCGAAGTTCCTATAGGAACACGGGCAGAAAATTCACTAGTAACAAAAGGGAATTCGTGTGCCATAAGTGTGGATCCTCAGATCACTTCATCAAAGACTGTCCCTTATGGGATACTGAAAAGGGGAAGTCCAAGGGCAATGAATATGTCAGGGAAAAGAAGGAACAAGTCAAAGAAAAATTCTACAAACCTTCTTATTCCAAGAATGATGTAAGGAAAGCAATGGTAGCAGCCTGGGGAGATTCTGAGAGCGAAGAAGATGAAGAGGAACAACCTGATGAAGAAGTTGCCAACATATGCTTGATGGCCAGAACTGATAGGAACGAGTTCCACAAGGAACCCGATAATAAGGTATATCCAAATTCTGATCTTCTTGATGCTTTCTCTAAACATGAACTAGTAGACCTAGTGATAAAATTTCACAAAAACTGGACTAATGTATTACGAGTAAAAACTGAATGTGAAAAAGCTCTTCAAACTCGTAAGGAACATAGTGAATGGCTAAGGCTAAATAGAACTGAAACTGAGAAAAGATTTTTCGACTTATTAGATGAAAATGCGAAGTTAAAGGCAAAAGTTGAAAATTTTCAAAAGGAACTTAGTCAAATCACTATGGAACTAAATTGCTACAAGTTGACTAAACTAAATGAGAGTTTCACTGAAGGAACGCAAAAAGATTCAGTCATCAAGGAACTTTCGAAGGAACTTGATAGTGTCAAAAGGGAACTCACTAATTTAAAAACCAAAAATGATAGTCAACACAAAGTTCCAACATGGATATTGAATGCCCAAACTAAAAGGACTGAAGGTCTCGGTTTTAATTATACAAGGAAAATGGGAAAACGGAATAAATATGTGGAACTTCCAAGTAGCAAGGTGTGTATGTTCTGTGGGAACACGGGTCATCTAAAAAACCAGTGTTCCATAAGGAACTCCAGTTTAGATGTAAATGCTAGACACATAAAACCAACATGGATTAAGAAACTTAATGATGATGTGTCTACAGAGGAACCCAAGGAAACCTGGGTTCCTACACCTAACATCTAATCTGTTTTGCAGGTGCTAGTGAGGGGGAACAACATGTGGTATCTCGACAGCGGTTGTTCCAAGCACATGACAGGCGACAAATCCAAGTTTCTCTCACTGGCAGCCTACTCAGGGGGAACTGTGACGTTCGGTGATAATCAGAAGGGTAACATAGTTGCCCTAGGTAAGGTTGGAAAGTCAAGTTCCCATGCAATTGATAATGTTTTTCTTGTTGATGGTCTTAAACATAACTTACTTAGCATTTCCCAATTCTGTGATAAAGGGAATTCTGTTTGCTTCACTAATGAGCATTGTCAAATCATCAACAATCACACTAATCAAGTTGTACTTGAAGGAAGACGCAAAGGGAACACCTACGTGGTTGATTTACTTAAAGTTCCCAAATGCACATTTTCTTGTTTAAGTGTGATTGAGGATGATCCTCTACTTTGGCACAAACGTGTGGGTCATGCTAGTCTTCACTTGCTTGATAAACTTAGGTCAAAGGAACTTGTTGTTGGTTTACCTAATGTCAAGTTCCTCTGTGACAAAGTTTGTAATGCATGTGCTAGAGGCAAGCATGTACGAAATTCTTTTAAAAGTAAAAAGCTTGTAAGCACCACAAGACCATTGGAACTTATCCATATGGATTTGTGTGGACCCATGAGAGTCCAAAGTAGAAGTAGTAAGCTATATGTCTTGGTCATAGTTGATGATTATTCTAGATATACATGGACAATGTTCCTTCATAGTAAAGATGAAACATTTGATGAATTTACATGCTTTGCTAAGAAGGTTCAAAAATCTAGTGGTTGTCAACTTATTCATTTGAGATCCGATCATGGAAAGGAATTTGAAAATTACAAGTTTGATGAGTTTTGCAGGGAACATGGCATGGATCACAATTTTTCCGCTCCAAGAACACCTCAACAAAATGGTGTTGTGGAAAGGAAAAACAGAACCTTAGAAGACATGGCAAGAACAATGCTCATAGCAAGTGGACTTCCAAGGAACTTCTGGGCAGAAGCAGTGAATACAGCATGTTATATAATAAATAGAGTCATGATTAGACCCATCACTAATAAAACTCCCTATGAATTATTTAGAGGACGAAAACCTAATGTATCTCACCTTAGAACATTTGGGTGTAAGTGTTTTGTCCATAATAATGATAAAAGGAACTTAGGGAAATTTGATGAAAGAAGTGATGAAGCTGTGTTCCTAGGGTATGCCTCTAATAGTAAGGCCTATAGAGTTTACAACAAGAGAACATTAAGTGTCGAGGAAAGTGTACATATTATTTTTGATGAAACTAACTATAATGTAAATAGTGTAGATACTAACATTTTGCAGGAACATGAGGACTTTGAAATAGGGCTGGTTAGAAGAGATCCAGATGAAGAAAACTTAACATCCAACAAGGAACAAGCAAGAGTTCCTGAAGATCAGTTCCACACTGAAGGACAGAACGAGGCAGTTCCTGAAGGAACAGTGAATGAAGTCCCACACAACATTGAACATGAAGAAAACATCACTGATCCAGAAGAAGTTCCTAGAGAAACTGGAGAGACAGTAGTTCCCATCAGAGACTTCCAGCCAAAACCTTGGAAACACCAAAAGTCTCATCCAATGGATCTAATTATTGGTGATATTACGAAGGGAACTCAGACCAGATCTCAAGTAAGGAACTTCTGTGCCTTTAATGCATTCTTGTCCATCATGGAACCTCGCAATCATATAGAAGCACTTGAGGATGTTGATTGGATCCAAGCAATGCAAGATGAGCTGAATCAATTTGAAAGAAACAAGGTGTGGCACCTTGTGACTCAACCGGAACACCAAAAGGTAATTGGACTAAAATGGGTGTTCAGGAACAAGCTAGATGAATACGGCACTATCATTAGGAACAAGGCCAGATTAGTAGTTAAAGGTTACAATCAACAAGAAGGAATTGATTTTGAAGAAACTTTTGCTCCAGTTGCCAGGTTAGAAGCTATTAGAATCCTAATTGCTATTGCTTCTTTTATGGGTTTCAAATTATATCAAATGGATGTTAAATGTGCTTTCTTAAATGGTTTTCTTAATGAAGATGTTTTTGTGGAACAACCTCCTGGTTTTGAAAATCCTAAATTTCCAAATCATGTCTATAAGCTTGATAAGGCTCTTTATGGGTTGAAGCAAGCTCCTAGAGCGTGGTATGAGAGGTTGTCAAAGTTTCTTTTGGAAAATGGTCTTAAAAGAGGAAAAGTTGATAAAACTTTGTTTATAAAATCCAAAGGAACTGATTTTCTCATTGTTCAGGTTTATGTTGATGATATAATATTTGGTGCTACTAACGAATCCTTGTGTCAAGAATTTGCTAATTTTATGAGCAGGGAATTTGAAATGAGCTTAATGGGTGAGTTAAATTTCTTTCTCGGCTTGCAAATCAAACAAACTGAAAAAGGAACTTACATTCACCAACAGAAATACATAAAGGAACTTCTCAAGAAATATGGCATGGGAACATCAAAAACAAACCATACTCCTATGGGAACAAACTCCAGATTGGATGAGGATCCCAGTGGAACAAGTGTGGATCAAAAGTTATATAGAGGCATGATAGGTTCCTTATTGTACCTAACTGCTAGTAGACCAGATATTGCTTACAGTGTTGGTGTTTGTGCTAGGTTCCAAGCTAATCCAAAGGAATCACACTTAACTGCTGTAAAGAGGATATTGAGATATTTGAAAGGAACTGATGACCTATCCTTATACTATCCTCACTGTGACACATTTGAGTTAACAGGATTTGCAGATGCAGATTACGCAGGTGACTTGGTAAATAGAAAAAGCACATCAGGTATGGTTCAGTTCCTTGGAACATGTTTAGTTTCTTGGAGTTCCAAGAAGCAAAACACAGTTGCTTTATCCACTGCTGAAGCAGAATATGTAGCTGCCGCTGCATGTTGTTCCCAAGTGCTTTGGATAAAACAACAACTAAGGGATTTTGGTATTATCTATGATTGCATTCCTATTTTTTGTGATAATACTAGTGCTATATGTATTTCTAAAGATCCAGTTCACCACTCACGTGTTAAACACATTCATATTCGTCATCATTTTCTAAAGGATAATGTAGAAAAAGGTTTGATAAAGCTTGAGTTTTGTCAAACAGAAAATCAAATTGCAGACATCTTAACAAAGCCATTAAATAGAGAAAGATATGAGAAGATGAGGATGGAACTCGGATTGATAAAAGTGCAACAAAAGCCATGAAGTTCCTCCAGGTACGTCATTATTTATAACACAGTTCCTATGTGCACTTCTCATCACAAATCTTGTGCGAAAGCATGTTCCCACAGGAACTTTAATATAAATCGCAAATGTCTATCAATATTATCCTTAGTGTCATGATTGCTTGTCTAAAGATGATTAATTAGATGGTATGCGATACGTTCCTCCTTTTCACATAAAATATTTTTTCCTTAATTTTATTTTTTCCTCATAAATTAATTTCCAGAAATTAATTTTTGTTTATGATTGTTTCATATTCCTACCCTATAGGATGTATATATTTATTTTTAATTTTTACATTCCATGAACAAAATTTTGCTACCAATTACACGTAAATAGGGGGAATGAATTTAGAAGGAACTTGCAAAATATACCAAATTTATTATCCCACTAACATGCACCACTTTTCCCTTAAATACCCATCTAATCAACCCAATATTCACATCACATCTCATTCTCAACCGTCAAAACCCTTTCTCTTTCTTTCACTTTCACTTTCTCACTCTTCATAACCCCCAAAAACTCAAAAACCTAACCATGGATACTCAACACTCATCTTCCATTGACACTGAAATCCAAACCCCCACAACCAAAAAGCGACCAACCGAAAAAACCACTGACAAATCTGAACCCAAACCTAGTTCCTCCATGACTGAGAGAAAACGACAAAGGGACGAAGTCGAACCAATGGATGAGGAAGAAGACATTGATGTTGGTGACGACTCTGGAAAAACGACGGAGGTTGAAGCAAGTAAGTATGTTCCGGGTTTGTTTTTAGACTTAGATTGGTGTAGTTCGGTGGGTTATGTGGAATTATTAGATGTTATAGACAATCAGGGGTGGATTAAATTACTAAGTGAACATGGAATTGATGATACGTATCCTAGAGCAATCCACGAATTCTGTGAAAACTATGGATTTGCTAAAGGAACTATCACCAGTTCCGTGAATGATGTTGAGATTTCGTTTGATGCTGATTATTTGGCTAAGTTATTTGAGGTTCCAAATGAGGGTTATGATAATTACTTTAAAGGGAGATATAATTTGAAGATTGGGAAAGTAAATAAAGATGAGATTTTGACAGAATTAGGAGGGAAGAAGGGAGTGAACAAAATTGATCATAATTCACTCTCGCCTCTTGGAAAATTAATGTTTAATTTTGTTAGGAGAACTGTGTTCCCACGAACACAGAAGAGGAATGAAGCTAACTTATTGGATTGTGCGGTTATTTATTGTCTTTTGTTCAATGTGCAAGTAAATTTCCCAAGCTTGATGATATCTCACTTGGATCACACAGTTCCAAGTGGATTGAAAGTTGGTTATGGAACTTTACTGACCAAAATTTTCAACAGCTTTAATGTACCATTAGAGGGATATGGGAAGGTTGGAATGAAGAAGGATCAGTACATTCATGTTACTCTTATGAATGGACTGAATTTGGGTGTTTTAAAAGGACAAACTCAGTGGTACACTGAGATTTTGAAGTTAGAAGAGAAAAATAAGAGGGAGGAAGAAGAGAGATCAAAAGTGAGGAAGAGTAGGAGACTCCTTAGCAAGTCTGAGAGTGAGCCACCTAAAATTGATCTTGATACTGAGGGGTTTAAAACTACTGAGATTGAGGTTCTAGTCCCTGGGAAGACAGAGCAGTTGGAACAGTTCCTCAAGAAACTGCAGGAGAAATTGCAGGATGTTGAAGGTCAAGTCTTTATGATGAGACAGGCCTTGAGTTCGTTTATGTTGTCTTGCGACAAGAAGCATGCAGAAGTAATGGCATGCCTTGCAGAGCTTAAAAGTGCGAAAGGAACTCCATCAACACCTGCTGAAACTGCTGCTGCTGAAGGCGAAGGAGGAACTCACGTTGAAGAAGATGCACCAGAAGACGAAGTTCCCAGCACTTCAGTTCCTATGGACACAGCCCCTACCTCAGTTCCTGACGAAACCTCAGCTGACCCTGTTCCTCTAAGCATCATCCCTGCCTCTTAAGCCCAATATGACCCATTCCTTCTTCATTGCACTCTCCTTATTTAACATTATTCGATGTGGTTGTACTTTTGTTCTGGATTTCTTTTTATTTTCTTTTTCTTTTGTTTTCGTTGTTTCTCTTTTCTTTGTTTTAATAAAACTCTTATTAGTTATGGGTAGTGAATTTTTTTCTTGCTTTATTTTATATTTTTGAACGTATCAGTCATACTTCTAAACTTGATTCTTTAGATGCATCTTGATGGCTAATATTGCTAGATTGCTGCTGAGCTACGTATTAATATTCCAACATTGGGGTCTCTACCATTATATGAAATAATGGTGCTGTGATGGTCAGTTTCTCAGGGAACATAGTTCTAAATTTTGATGATGCCAAAAGGGGGAAGAGAACGGCAACATACATTGCATAATAAAATCAAATCTGAATCCTAATTCTCTCTCACTCTATCACACTCTATTAAAAACCTGCAAAGTTAAAGTTCCTATGTATATACTTGTATATAATCCTAGTCATAGTTTTTGCTTAGTGTATATTTAACTTAAATCAGAAAATCAAAATCAAAATATGTTTCTTTATATGTTTATCTTTTTCTACGCTTGTTTGCCTTGGTTTGTCATCATCAAAAAGGGGGAAATTGTTGACTCATGAATTGAGAGTAAAGTTTTGATGATGACTAACACAAACAAGCTTAACTAATATATACTTTGAGTTCCTATGAGATTTCACAGGTTCAAAGTGTAAGGAACTTGGAGCAATATTGAAGGAACGTAACAAGCTAAACAACCAAGTTCATGGAGAAGTTCCTAGGCAGAATATTGCAAAGGAACACAGAAGAAAGAAAAGAAGTTCCTTGGTAACACAGTTATGTAGGAACAAGCTGCGAGAATAGATCTGTTCCTACAGGAACAGGCGAACAAAGTCAAGACATCCACATGAAGTGTCTTGGTAAAGAGAAGAGAATTTCCAAGAAGATTATAAGCATAATCTTCTAGGAACTTAGTAATTACATTGGAGTCTCAAATCAGATTGGAACATCAAACCTAAAAGCAAGTTACGAATCTATCCTACGAAGTGGTCTAGGTTAATTTATTGGGCTGATTTTGCTGAAGAATAAAAACGGCATCTAGGGTTTTTAACAAGTCAAGAAATGTTGTTAAGCATCCTAGATTGTAGGAATAAAGTCATGGGTTCATGGGCAAGAATAAAGCGGTTAAATTAGTCAAGTCAAAAGGCCTATTCTCCTGGTCTACATACTTGGGATAGTGGAAGAAATCATGGAGTTGTGGATGAGCAAAGAACGTGGTTGAAGACTGAAGATTACAAGCCAGAACCATTCTATAAATACTCCAAGAAATTCAGAAGAAGAAGTGAAGAACATCAGAGAACACATTGAGTATTTAACGAGTACATGTTTTGATGTTGTTGTTCCAGTCCAGTTTAAAAGGTCTTTTCAATGTATTAGAGTCAGAATTGAGTTGTAATTAGTGAGAAAAAGAGAAGTGTGAGAACTAGAGAAGAGTGGAGAAAAAGAGAAAGAGAAGCGAGAGATAAAGAGTGAGAATTGAGAATCAAGTTCCTACAGGAACTGACGAGGGAAATTAGAGAATTTAGGTTGTAATAGCTGTTACAGGCCTATAATAGAAGTGGAGTTTTCTTCCTTAGGGCCAAGGAAGTTTTTCTCATAAATATATCACTCGTACTCTTTAATTCGTTTAAATTTGTTTAAATTCCGCATACAAGTTCCACACAACAATTCACCCCCCCTCTTGCAGTGTTCCTATAGAAACAACAATTTCAAATTCTTAAAAAGTTTCATTTTTAAATTTTAGAAATATTGTCCAAGTATAACGACAGTAATCATCAACTAACACAAACATATAACTATGACCATTTCGACCTTGTACACGCATGGGTCCACACAAGTCCATGTGCACAATTTTTAATGGTCTAGTAGTGCTTACAAACTTCTTTGGCTGAAAAGAAGACTTGACATGCTTACATTTGGCACATTCATGACAAATATGTTCTGCAACAAACTTAATGTTAGGAAAATCTGTAACTAAGTCTTGAAATCACAGTTTATTCAACAAGGAAAAACTTACATGTCCAAGTCTCTTGTTCCACATCCAATGGTCATCCTCCATAACGCTGAGACAAATGGCACTGGTCTTAGGAATCTGACTCAAAAATGTTATGTAAACATTATTGTGTCGGAACCCCTTACAGACTAGTTCCCTTGTTTCATTGTTAACTATGTGACAGAGATTTGTTTCAAATTCAATATGGTTTCCTTTGTCACATAGCTGAGATATGCTCAAGAGGTTGTGTTTCAAACCTTCAACAAAATATACATTATCAATTGCTTGAGAAAGCGTCTTACCAACCTTACCTATACCTTGATCAAACCTTTATTATTATCTTCAAAGGTGACACTTCCTCCTTCATAGGCTACAAGTGAAAGAAATTAACTTTTATCTCTTGACATGTGTCTTGAGCAACCACTGTCCAAATACCAGAATGGCTTTCCTTTCACTCTAACCTGCACAAACAAATCAAGGTTTAGTTTTAGGAACCCAAATTTTCTTAGGTTCCTTTTTAATGGGAACCGGTTTGATACTGTCCTTTCTAACCCAGATTTGTTTTACATTTGCCTTTTTTGTTTTATCATGTTTTCCATTTTTATACAAATTATGTGTGTGACTCTGATGATTATGAGTTCTTTGAACATGAGACTAATTTTTCTTATTATGCTTTTTCTTGATCCATCATGTTTCAATAACATGTCAATTCTTACCACAATAGGTGCATACATCCATGTCTTTTGCAAAAACATACTTACCTCTCTTGAATTAAGAAATCCAAGTCTCATCTCTCCCCAACTTTTGGGGCTGTTGGGAACTACTTCCAAAATACCCTAATCCAAACCTCATAGAATTACCAGGTTGTGAGGTAAGGATGTTTAGAGTACTTTGAACATCGAGCAACCTATTCATCTGTCTTAGGCAATCACTCAAATCATGTTCCTTGATTTCAAAATTCTTAAGCCGAGCTTCATTATATTCAGTAGCAATGGCAAGATCTAACTTTTCCCTATGAAACTCATCCTTAAGTTTTGAAATCAATTCTGGATTACTCCTTCATCAGAACTGCTGCTTCCAGTCATGAGACACATGTGTCCCTTCTTTCCTGAACTGGTCTGCCTCCGATCTACTTCTCCCAACAGTGCAGTCACACAAAATAGGGCTTCTTCCTCCTCACTTTCACCACCTAAGTCAAAATCTCCCAGGCAACAAGCATGGCTCTCTTTGTCATCTTTTTCTCCATTTGTCTTCCCTTGTCGGTTTACCATGCCAGACAGTCCTTGATCATATGTCCAATTTCACCACATTTGAAGCAACCAGTGCTGGTACTGGTTTTCTTCATGTTGCCATTGTTCTTCTAGGATTTTCCCTTATATTGAGATATGAGGTTTCTTTCAAACCTTCTTGCCATGAGACCTATTTCATCCAGATCTTCTTCATTTTCTTATCCCTTCAAGGCCAGCCCTCGGCTTTTGGTTGTTCCTTCCTCCTTTGTGCTTACTAACATCTCATGAGTCATTAACGACCCAATAAGATTTTCTACAGTCAGAGTGGTTAGATCCTTGGCTTCTTGGATTGCAATTACCTGAGGCGGCTATTTTCCTGTCAAACTTCTCAAGACTTTCCTAACCAAATCTTCACTAGTGAAACTTTTGCCAAGAGATTTTAGTTCATTAATAATTGACATAAAACGAGTATACATATCTTTTATATTTTCATCTCGATTCATATCAAAAGCTTTATATTTATACATAAGCATATCTACCTTAGATCTCCTGACTTCACTAGTGCCTTCACAGGTTAACTCTAGAGTTTCCCATATTTCATTTGTAGTAGAACATGCTAAAATACGACTTACCTCATTATCAGCAATACCCTGTTGAAGAAGTGACAAAGCCTTTGCGTTCTTCTCGAGTGTCTTAAGATCTGTGCTAGTGTATACACTCTCCTTCTTCTCTTTTCCATCAGCATTGTTAGCCACCTTCTTAGGACCATTTTTTATTATCATCCAACACTCATAGTCAGTGCCAATGACAAAGTTTTGCATGCAGTTCTTCCACCAGGGATAATTTGTTCCATTAAACTTGGACAACTTTGATCTAGAATTCCCATTCATCATCTCTTGAGTATTCACCTTTTCTTCCTTCTCTAGGTGTTACCCTTTCAAGAAGTTAGGCTCTGATACCAATTGAAAGTGCAAGAGACACTCAAGAGGGGGGGGGGTGAATTTAGTGTTGTAAGTTGTTGTAAAATTTACGATTAATTATAAGAACAGTTTAGAACCAGTTCTCAAGCAGCGGAAATAATAATAAAGCAATAAAATAAACGACACCAAGATTTAACGAGGTTCGACTTCTAATAAGTCTACGTCCTTCACTCACTCACTCTTTTATTAATCAACTCAAAATAAGAAAAGAATTACACTCAATAAATTATGCACCTATGCACAATTTGATTCCCCAACTTCCACCTATGGAAGTTCAACTCAACCCTCAACTATGAAGGTTCCAATGAATATGATCCTAGATCAACTTCCCCAGCAAACTGACCTCACAGAACGCTCAAATTACAACACTTTGTCACTCAATAACAATTAGCCTAAACGGTTACAAAAGATAGAATATTAAGACCTTAATGTGGTTATGAGGTTTATGCGAGATTGAGACTTATAGAGCCCTTTTGCAATTCGCAAACTTTAGGTTTGTTCGTGCCAAAGTTATTTTGGTCGTAGGCTAGCAAACGTCCTTAAATAAGACTTTGCTAGTATGTCATGTTATATTGCAAGAGGATATTTTCCTTGGATTATAGAAATAATTCCGAGAAAGTATTCTCACTGATTTTATTTGAAATTAAATAAAATCAGCACAATATTATATAACATACTTGCCATACTTAAGAATATTTTCCTTCCATACTAATCCAAGCATCCGTGTTATTTTTGAAAAACAATTTTGCGCGGAAAGAAACTGTCCTAAAATACGGATGTGTGAAGTAAACTCTAGGGGTCTGGTTCAGCACTGTTCCAGTCAGCCAAGTTTACTTACAATTATTGATTCCAAGAAAATTAAGTTCCTTTCCATTCATAATTAGTGCATCTCTGTAATCTCAATCTTTATAGTGCATATGTAAACCTTCATACCACTTACATTGCATCTAAGACCTAAGATTCAGACTCTATGAGCTTGATCTTCATGCAAACTTCAAGACTTGGCTGCTCGAGCTTTATCTTGTCATCATTGAACTTCTTTCTTTAGTACATGCACATGCAAACAGAAACTTGCATACCATATAATAGTTCAATGTGGTTTGTCATCATTAAAAACAAAAGCTAGGAAAACAACAAGAATAGCTTTCAAGACTCCAATTAGTACTTCCCCTTATAGACTGGTTTATGGAAAAGCGTGTCATCTCCTAGTAGAACTCGAATACAAAGCTTATTGGAAAATCAAAGAATTAAACATGGATGCAAAGCTTGAGGGAGAAAAACGGTTACTACATTTGAACATATTAGATGAATGTCGGCTTGGAGCATAAATTCCTTTTACAATGACAAATGTGAGCAAATTCGGTTATGTTGAAGTACAAAGTGAAAAAGGTAAAGTATTCAAGGTCAATGGTCAAAGGTTGGAGCTATACTATGTAGGAGATGTCATTGGTTTTGTTGAAGTCATTCAACTCGATGATCCAAAAGCACCTTGATCACTAGTGCAACCATGGTCAAACTAGTGACCTTAAAACAACGCTTCTCGGGAGGCAAACCGAGCGTTCTATCTCTTTCTTTCTCGTTTTACGTGTTTTTGTTTGTTTTTGTGTGTTTTTTGGTTTGTTTTCGTAGTCCAGTTTAACTTAGTTTAGTCTTTATTTTTTGAATTTTGAAGCCTAGCACCGAGCCTACCTCCTACACTTATCAGTTGTTTTATGACCAGTACTATCCTAGGTACTAGGGACCCGGTCAGTAGAACTCGGCTTCGCCTCCTTCCTCTGTTTGTCATGGTTATTTATCCCGGGACGGGACAAAATTTGGTTTAGGGGAAGGATATCTTTTATTTGTATATTTGTATATTTGCTTAGTTTTTTAATTTTATTTTTCCTTTTGTTTTTACCCTTTTTCTTTCGAGATTGGTTTGTTTCTTTTCCTTTTCAGGATTTATTTCAAGAAGGATGTATTATTGATTCAGTACTTAATTGGACTCCTGTTAGGAATTGATAATGATTTGATTAGGCTATTTCAACTTCTCCTTCTCTTTTGTTTTTGTTTGGTGTGTTTAGTTAGCTTTAATTTCTTTCTTAGCTTCGTTTTATTGCTTTCCTAGGACTGTTGCATGGTTTGTACCATTCGTTATGAATGGGAGTTTACAGGTGACCAAAAAGATTGTAATGTTTTTCGTAGGTTTTATTTTAGAGAGAGTTTGTTTAATGGATTGTTCTTGTCCCAGCTTGAGTTTTATTGTTGGAATTGACTTCTTCTGTACCCCTTGTGCTTATATTTGAAAAACTTATGACTCTTGACTGCGGATGGATCCACATGTATGATTTGTTGGTTGTGACTTGAATTTGATTGCTTGATTTCCTTTTATTGGCACTCTTTCAACCTTGCTTGGGTCTTGGACTTGAACTGTGTTAACGGGAGGATTTGAGCCATTTTTGCATATAATATTATTCATATTTTTCTTTCATTTGTGCTTAGTTCCTTGTGCAATTATGATCTTGGGTTTGACATTGGGTATTTGTAACTTTAATTGTGGATTTTGTGTATGCTGTGCATGATAAAAGGCCTTCATTTCTTCTTTTGAGCCTCAGAGTTTCATTTCGTACTTTTATATTTTCCCTTGAACCCATGTTTTGAGCTTTTATCCCTTTCAATTGTATTTTTAGCCACATTACAAGCCTTATCAGCCTTACTACATAATTCATAGTATGCCCATGGTTTGAGGGAGTTGAAGTGGTTGTGATGCTCTTAAAGTAACTTTTCATGGTTGTTTTGGAGGAATGATGGTGAAATACTTGGAAATGTTATTTTCATACATTGGTTGATTATAAAGTTTCACATTTAAGGCTCTGCATACCAATGTCTAGGCTATTGTAGTTAACTAAAAAGTTATATTCATTGCGTAGTTATATGTGTGTGATTATTATATTTGTTGTTTATTAAATTTATAAGAAAAAACAAATCATTAAGAGTCGTTAAACTAGGATTTATTATGCATGAGAAGTAAAGAAAAAAATTATAACAGCATAATAAAGTTGAAAAAATATGAGAAATAAAAAAGAAAGAAGCTCAAAGTTTGTGAAGTAGTGGCTGTTGATTGAATTATGAGGTTTATGGTGTTGATGTGAATATAAAAAGAAAAGCTTGGTTTGATTTGGTTGAATTGGATGTTGGAGAATGTTAATAATTTCTGAAGTTGTTGATGAATTTCCTTGGCTTTATATGCGTATAACCCGCATTCCACCACATTATGCCAGATTTATCCTACCCATCACCCTAGCACCGTTACAAGATTATTTGGATTTTAAGTGGTACTCGCAAATACAACCTAAAACTCACGATTTTTAGCAATTAAACTCTCCACTCCTGGATTAATTTAATTGAAGACTAATTAACTAATACACTCCTGTAAATAATTAACTAGGTTCTAAATTTTTTTATCACTCTTGACACACAAATTTGTGAAGTAAATTCGAACAACTCTAATTGCACAAATTTCCGTAAAAAAAAAATTCAAGTGTTCAATTTTTAATTTTCAATGTGTAAAACTTAATTAATTTACAACTTAATTTTGAGATTATTTATAGGTATAATCATCAACAAAATACAAGCTAAAAACAACTAAGAAAAACGTGAAAACAAGTAGGAAATTCGGCCCACTTGTGCCACTTGCACAAGTTGCTCAACAAACTCAAGATAAGATTGCGACATCAACATGCAACTTGCAACTTGATCTTATCTTGCCTTACAAACTTTAACTAACTAACAAATCAAGAAACTATCCTAACAACTTGACTAAATAATCAATAAACAAGATAATCATCATGAATTAGCCTAAAAATCACAAAAATATCTTGGTGCCCAAGATCTTGAAAATTCGTCAAAATACACGCCACAAGCTTTGTTGTTTTTGCGCCATTTTCCAGGATTTTTCAAGAACTTAAAGAAATGCTTCAAGATCAAATCTTTTAAACAAGAAACTTTCAAGAAACCATTCTCCATGTGTTTTAGCATATTTATGATGATCAAGACTCCAAAAGAACTAATAGTAATGATGTCCAAAATGAGAAAACCCTATCAAGTGAAATGGGAAAAAACTCATGGACCAAACCAACTTGTTCCCTGTTACCACCATGTGTTTCCATCATGTGAGTGCATTAATAATCTGTTAAACCTTCTTTTAATGACTCACTCCACCAATGACAAGTATTAATGATCACCATCTATGGTGTTTGCTAGGAAGCCACCACCATCACTAGAATTTACAATGTCAACCTTAATCATTGTCACCCATACCTGTGATTAAACCTTATCAAACCCAATAGGATTTATTAATAGGTTGATTGGCTCATTCACTATTGGTGATTCATAGGATATTTCACTAGGACTCAAATTCACACAATTCTCCCCTAGTGTAAAAGAATTTGGCCTGAAATTCACATCAACATAGTATGGTGAGAGATCCCCAATATTGAAAGTAGAACTCACATTACCATAGTCATCAAGCAACTCAATTTTATAGGCATTGTCTCCATATACTTCAATCACCTCAAGAGATCCATCAGCTCTAGGCATCAATTTATTCTTCCTTTTATGAAGAAAACGTTCCTTTCTGAGATGTATCCATACCAAATCACCAGGTTTGAAAACATGCTGAGTTCTCTTCTTATTAGACCGCCTCCTGTAGACTTCTTTCATCTTTGAAATCTTCTTCTTAACTGCTTCACACGTTTTATTGAAGATTTCCACCCTCTTTTGCGCATCTACATGGACTTCGTCTCTAGCCAAAGGAATCAAATCAATGCACATATATGGATTGATCCCATACACAATTTCCTGTGGTGGATAAAACAGCCCTGTTATAAGCAAATTCAGCATGGCATAGGCGCACATTCCAATCCTTTTGTGTCTTACTCACAAGTCCACGTAACAAAGTGCCCAAAGTTCTGTTTGTTACTTCAGTATACCCATCTTTTTGGGGGTGATTAGAAGTACTAAAAAGCAGCTTGGGACTAACCATCTTCCGCAAACACTTCAAAAAGTGACTCAAAAATTTCGAATCTCTATCACTTACCACAGTTCTGGGAATTCCATGTGGCTTCACAATCTCCTTAAAGTATAGATCAGCAACATGTTGAGCATCATCAGTTTTATTCATGGCCACAAAATGCGCCATCTTAGAGAACCTGTCAACCACTACCATTATTAAATCTCGTCCCCTCGGTGTCCTAGGTAAACCAATTATGAAATCCATACTGACACTATCCCAAGGTGTATCAAGAACAGGTAATGGCGTGTAAAGTCCTTTGACAAAAGTGGATTTCGCTCCTTGGCATGTACCACACCTGGAAACTACATATTGAATATCACCCAACATCATAGGCCAATAAAAATATTCACTCACCATATCATAGGTCTTGTGAATCTCAAAGTGTCCAGCAAGTGCGCCACTGTGAGCCTCCCGTATCAACAATTCACGTACTCCACTTTTAGGAATGCACAGTTTATTGTTTTTGAATAAGAAACCATCCTGAATTGTGTAGTTTCTGGAAGGATGTTGATATTCTGAAGCAAAATCTGAATCACTGGCATATAATTCCTTCAACTGCTCAAATCCCAGGATTCTATTATCAACCATAGCAAGTAAATATGCTCTCCTTAATAATGCATCAGCTACCACATTATTCCTGCAATCTTTGTACCTGGATGAAAAAGTGAAAGTTGGAAAAATTCCACACACTTGGCATGACTGTGGTAGAGTTTCTATTGACCATTGATATACTTCAAGGCTTCATTATCTGAATGTAAAATAAATGGCTTTGGGCGCAAGTAATGAGACCAATGATGAAGTGCTCGAATAATGGCATAAAATTCACAATCATAATTGGAGTAATTCAGTTTGGCGCCATTCAGCTTCTCACTGAAGTATGAAACAGGCTTCCTTTCCTGAATTAGTACAGCCCCAATGCCTACAGCACTTGCATCACATTCAACCTCAAACAGCTTATCAAAATCAGGCAACACCAGGATTGGTGCATTGCACAGTGTCTCTTTTACCTCATTGAAGGCTTCCTGTGCTCGTTGGTTCCAGCTGAATTCTTCTTTCTTCATTAATTCAGTAATTGGAGCCATGAAAGAAGAGAAATTTTGAATGAATCTCTTGTAGAATAATGCTTGGCCAAGAAAACTCCAGACTTCATGAACATTAGTAGGTATCTTCCAAGTTTTAACAGCTTCAACTTTGGATGGATCTACCATAATACACGCGCCACTTACAATGTACCCCAGGAAAATAATTTTTTCCTGCAAGAAGTCACACTTTTTGAGTTTCCCATACAGTATCTGCTCAAGTAACTATTCAAACAGTTTCCTTGGATGGTCTAGATGTTCATGAATGTCTTTGCTGTAAACAAGAATATCATCTAAACAGACAACAATAAACTTGTTCAAAAACGGTCTTAATACCTCATTCATTAACCTCATGAACGAACTGGATGCATTGCATAGACCAAAAGGCATCACCAACCACTTATAAAGACCTTGTTTAGTCTTAAAAGCAGTCTTCCATTCATCCCCTTCACGAATTCTCATCTGATGATAGCCACTTCTCAGATCTATTTTCGAAAATACACTTGCCCCATGTAATTCGTCAAACATATCCTCAAGTCTGGGCATAGGAAATATCTACTTGATGGTTATGTTATTCATTGCCCTAGAATCAATACACATTCTCCAAGAGCCATCTTTTTTCGGCACCAGCAAGGCCGGAACTGCGCATGGACTCATTGATTCTCGAACTAACCCTATCTGCATCAATTCATCAATATGGCGTTGGAGTTCTTTAGATGCCTCAGGATCACATCAGTATGCAGGTTTATTAGGAATTGGTGCGCCAGGTATGAAGTCAATTGCATGTTCAATTCCTTTGATTGGGGGTAGTTCATCAGGCGATTCATTAGGAAATACGTCAGCAAATTCCTCTAGTAAAGGAGTGAGGCGTAAATCAGATGATATTTTATTTGATGTTGCTTCCTTTACAAAAAGAATAAATGCAGGGTTTCTCAAATTCCTTCTCAAATTCCTTCTCAAATTCCTTAGCAGAAAGGAATAGATTCGTTTGTTTCTGGTCTTTTCCTGCAGGTAGAGTCAATGGTAGGAGATTGATTTGTGTCCTTTCCTTCAAAACCGTGTAGACATTCGATTCTCCATTATGTTGCACCTTTTTCTCATATTTTCAGGGTCTTCCTAGGAGCAATTGGCATGCAGTCATGGGTACAACATCACACCACAACTAGTCATTGTATAGGCCAATGACAAAATTGATCAGTGCTTGCTTCCTTACTTCAATCGCTTTTGTATCATCAAGCCAATTTAATTTATAGGGACTGGTATGATCTCTCTATGTCAATTTCAACCTTTTTACTAGATGTTTTGAAGCCACGTTGGTCCAGGATCCACTGTCAATGATTAAATTGCAAAGGTAGGGACCAATTTTGTAGACACTGTGAAATAGACTCTCCCTCTGAGTTGCATGTGGTTCCACAGACGTATTCAATGCTCTCCTAACCATAAAGGCTTCGCCACCCTGTAGCAATGGAGGCTGATTCACAGTTTCTAGGGTGTCATCATCAGAATCCTCCCCTCTCTAGTTTTGAATCATGTCCTCATCATCTTCAACCACAATCTGATAAATTTCGTCCTTAGTGGCCCATAATCTGGCAGGTTCCATTACTAATGTGCGTTTGGAAGTACAACCAGAAGCAATGTGACCATAACCTTGACATTTAAAACATCTCCTGCGATCTTCATATTCTGCTTTAGAAATCACCTTTTTGGGTTTTTCCCCTGAAGAGCTAGGTGTTGCAGATGTTTGTGTTGTTTGTGGTGGTTGATTTGCTTTGGTATTTGTATTTTGAGGAGTGTAGGTTGATCTACTAGTTGTAGACACAAAATTTCGTGTGGTGTCCCCCTTCATACGCTTTCCACTTTTGAAGCCAACTTACAGAGATCATCAAAGGTACGATATTGAGCCAAATCAAGCTCCTTATCAATATTTCTGTTCAAGCCTTTCAAAAATCTCGCCATTTTCATGTGTTCTCTTTCCTCCAAATCACAAAGCAAATATAACCTTTCAAACTCTGCAATATAATCACGCACACTCATAGTGCCCTGGTATAGAGAATTCAATTTGACATAATTTTGCTGATCAAAATCAAATGGAACATATTTGTCACGCAATTTCTTCTTGAGGTGAGACCAGGAAACTGTTTTGGCTTTGTTTTGCCATTTTCTTTTGGGTTTGACGCCCTCATACCACAATCTTGCAGTTTTGGTCAGTCTGATATAAGCAATCTTCAAGGTTTTTTTATCATCAAAACCTTTACATTCAACAATTTTCTCCACTTGTCTTACCCATTCAAGATAGTCATCTGGGGAACCTTGGCCAGTGAAGTCATTAAGTTTAATGCCACGATTAGCAAACTTTGGCTTGCTTTTTGAACGTCACTTATGGGAGTCAGAAGAAGAAGACGAGTGAGAATCTGCATCCTCATCATCATCACCACGAAAATAATGTATGGATTGAGGATCAAGCTTTTGTTGTAATTGTTGAGCCAAAACATCAATTCGAACATTATCCTGCTTTTGTCTCACGTCCATAGCCCTTAATTTTGCCATCATGTCTTGAATTAGTTGTTTCAAATTTAATTCCTCCATGATGGATCGAAAAAACCTTGAAATTTGATACCAAATTGATGTGGATTTTAAGTGTTACTCGCAAATACAACCTAAAACTCATGATTTTTAGCAACTAAACTCTCCACTCCTGGATTAATTTAATTGAAGATTAATTAATTAATAAACTCCTGTAAATAATTAGCTAGGTTCTAAATTTGTTTATCACTCTTGACTCACAAATTTATATTATGAAGAATTTTTAATTCAAGTGTAGAATTTTTAATTTTCAATGTGTAAAACTTAATTAATTTATAACCTAATGTTGAGATTATTTATTGGTATAATAATCAACAAAATCCTAGCTAAAAACAACTAAGAAACACGTGAAAACAAGTAGGAAATTCGGCCCACTTATGCCACTTGCACAAGTTGCTCAACAAACTCAAGATAAGATTGCCACATCATCATGCAACGTGCAACTTGATCTTGTCTTGCCTAACAAACTCTAACTAACTAACTAATCAAGAAATTATCCTAACAACTTGACTAAATAATTAATAAACAAGATAATCATCATAAATTAGCCTAAAAATCACAAAAATATCTTGGTGCCCAAGATCTTGAAAATTCGTCAAAATACACGGCACAAGCTTCGTTGTTTTTGCGCCAGTTTCCAAGATTCTTCAAGAACTTCAAGAAATTCTTCAAGATCCAATCTTTTAATCAAGAAACTTTCAAGAAACCATTCTCCATGTATTTTAGCATATTTATGATGGTCAAGACTCCACAAGAACTAATAGTAATGATGTCCAAAATGAGAAAACCCTATCAAGTGAAATGGGAAAAAACTCATGGACAAAACCAACTTGTTCCCTGTTACCACCATGTCTTTCCATCCTGTGAGTGCATTAATAAAATGTTAAACCTTCTTTTAATGACTCAATCCACCAATGACAAGTATTAATGATCACCATCTATAGTGTTGGCTAGGAAGCCACCACGATCACTAGAATTTACGATGTCAACTTTAATCATTGTCACCCATACCTGTGATTTATCCTAATCAAACCCAATAGGATTTATTAATAGGTTGATTGGCTCATCCACTATTGGTGATTCATATGATATTTCACTAGGACTCAAATTCACATCATTATTAAAGTCCTTTTTGATCTTCGTGCACAGGCTATGGTTATTGTGAGGTGAATCCGTTGTCATGGTCGTAGAGTATTAATTACATTTTGAGTCGACATTTAGGTTGAGTGGATACCCCTAAACACTTGCATGAGGTGTGAGATGTGGCTTTCGGGTTCTTAAAGTTGCAGTTAAACACATTTTGTATTGCATTCCATATATGGTTGGGAGGTGAGGTTTAGAGCTTCATTGTTATAAGCTCATCATTAATTGTGTAAATTGATAACCCATGAGCTACTCTAGTCATCGATTCATTAAACTTGCTCGGTTGGTTATGTTTGACTTGTATTTAGGAAGGACGGTAATTGGATGCTTGATTGGCTGGCTTTGATCCATGTGTCTTCGCATGTTCTCTTGAGAAATAATGCCTATTTTTTGTTTTATGGGGTGTAGTCAATTTCATTGTGTTTGCTCAGGACTTGAAAAGGTCCGATTTGGAGGAATTTGATATACGTCTTTTATGTTGGGTTTTTCCCTCATTTCAGGATGATTCTTGTACTAAATAGTTAAGATTGTGGCTTTGTTTTGATTAAATATCACTTTTTGATGTTAAGTTATGTTTTGGAACGGTTTTAGTGTCTTTAGTAGACTTTTAGAGCTTTTTACAGTTATTTTAGGCTTCCTTGGTTATTACGCGTGGTTTTCGGTTTGTTTTATATGTTACAGGAGCATAATAGGGAGTTATGAAGTCATTAGAGCTAAATAGAGTAAAAATGTACTTGGCTCAGGATGCGTGCCAAGTTACGAGAAGCTACGAACGAGATTTTATGGAATCAAGCAAAGAAATAATGAAAATCGTCAAAATGTAGCCAAGCTTAAACCATGTAGGCGCATAGGTTAAGAGGGAATATCACTTATGGGGGCGCAGCCTAGATCAGCAGCTCCACATATCGCAAACCACGAAGGCTGCGGGCGCAAGGAAGGAACCAAATTTGGTCGTTGCGGGCGGAGGTGGCACTATTTGTACTTCGCTAGGTTTTTCCGCTCGGTTTTTGCTCGTGGGTTTATGTTAATTAAAAGCCCAACTATTATATATACCCTATGTGTATGGGGAATGATCCTAACTAGTTTTTAGCAAATTTTTAGACTTAGAAATCTAAAAACACTTCACCTGATCCCTCTAGAATTTTAGAAGCAATTAATTTGTTCTTGTCGATTCAGTTTCAATTAATGCAATTCAATAATTCTCTTGGTAATTTCTATCCTTTTGCTTTTCTATTCTTTTTTAGTTTATGAATCTTTTTAGTTTAGTTTATTTAGTTTTGTTAATTTAGTTGTTTAGTTTAATTTCTTAGTAATTAATTTCGTTTTAATTCAATCATGTTTATGGCTTTGTTATTTGAATTTGATTTTGCTTTAGTTTCTTTAGCCATGAGTGAGTAATCTTTTTCACTAGGGCTAGGGGATCTATGATCATGTTGTGAATTTATTTTATGTTCGTTAATTAATTCTTGGTTTTTAGTTGAATTCCTATGATTGATTTCTATTGATTGCAATTAAATTGTGGCCAAATTTAGTTGTGAGTTAGGTAATTGTCGAAATCGAGGCTGAGAGGTAAGATTACCACGATTAGACCACTGAATAATAGACAAAATGAACTTATGTGAGTGAGAGCCGGTAAAGGAGTTTTGAGGGAGTCTAAGTTTGAGAGAATTAGTGAGCCCTAATTCAACGAATGTCAATGAATTGATTAATGAGCGTATTATGAGTTTGTTGATTGATCATAGTGAACCAACCGCCCTAGGTTTCTATTCTAAGAGTTTAATTCATCAATTTCCCGTCATTTCCTTAGTTTTAGTCATTGTTTTCTTAGTTTTAGTAGTCTTTTTAGAACGTTCCATAAAGGTCCCTTACACAATTTAGTCTTTTTAGAACTAATAGAGTTTAATCGCTTTCCTTATGATTCGATCCCTACTTCCCTAGCTATATTAGTTAGAGTTGTTCGGTATTTTGAGAGGTGTGTGATAGCCTTGTTCAACCAATAACACACCCTTCTTATTGCTGATATCCTTCGTAATTCTTGAGCCTTATAAAGGTTTTAAAGCAACTGATTTATCTCGTGATTGCTTCCTAATGATATAAACAATTGTTCTCCCATCGAACTGCACAAACCTATCATACTGCCATGGTCTCCCAAGCTGCATATGGCACACACACCCATAGGACAAAAATCACAAAGCACTTGATTATAAAAAGTACCTATTTTGAAAGTCACCAAAGCCTGCTTATTCACCTTAACAACACTTGTGTTGCTGAGCCAATGCAACTTATAGGGTTGGGGATGTTTAATGGTAGGAATCTCCAATTTTTTGATCAATAGAGTTGAAAACACATTAGTGCGACATCCTATATCATTGATGAAGTCACATAACTTCCTTAACACATTGCATCTTGTGATGAAAACCTTTTCTCTTTGAATTTATGTAGGTGGCACAACTTTGGACTGGAAAAATCTCTTAAGAACGAGAATCTAGCCCTTAACTTCAGGATTGATCTCTTCAGTTCCTTGTGCTTGACTATGATATCTCAGGCCATCTTCATCCTTCACCCCTTGATTCTCCTCTCCTTCAAAGTCTACTTCATCTGCCTAATATCGAGTTGCATGAACTCTAGAGTGTGGAAAATCTCTCTGAATATGACCTTGACCTTTACACTTGAAACATGTATGTTGATTAGGGTTTGTGTAGCAGATCCCTTACCTTTGATGTAAAGGGGAGAATTTGCTGTGGCATCACAGTTTAGTTTGTGGGGCAAAGTTGCTTGATCTTTCTTCTCATACTTTTTCGAAAAAGTGATAGTCCTTTTCGAAAATTGCTTCTCCACCCTAGATGTAACCTTGCAAACCTCATCAAAAGTCCAGTAAGGTTGTAATTCCACCTATTCTGTAATCCTTTTATTCAATCTTACAACAAAACGTTCAACCTTATGATCCTCTATCTCTTGAAGATCACATATAGTAACCAAGTTGAGGAATTCAACAATGTATTCTTCAACTGATCTTCGATCCTGCTTCAGTGTGTGCATCTTGATGAAATTGTTTTGCTCATAATCCTAAAAACAAAACATTTTCTCATCTCTTTCTTTAGTTTCTTCCATGATGAGACCTTGGACTTCCCGTCTTTCATTCTTTTTCTTTGCAAACCTCCAAGCCACATATTAGCAAGACAAGTTAATTTCAATTCTGCAACATTATAGGATTTTCAATCATCATACTCCTTATATTTGAAAATTCTTTCAATTGTTCTTAGAGAATCTAAAAAATTTTCATGATCAAGGCTACCTGCAAATTCATGAATATTCAGCTTCAAATTTCGATCATCATCTTTTTATTTCTCTTTCTTTTTGCGGCTAGTCACTAGTTCTTCATTGCTGAAGCTTGTTGAATATTTCTTAGTTTTTCGAGCACTGCTTGTTCCCCCTTTATCTGAACTGGATCTTGACTTCCCTTTTCTTCCATTATTGGATTTCCTAGGTGTCTTCAGTTTCTCTACAAAATCATTAATGTTGGCTTCAAACATTATTTAACATCATCAATGCTTTTGCGCAGCTCCTCATGAGTAACCTTGGGATTATTCACCTCATAATCTAACATTATTGTATTTGGAGTGTTTCAATAAATCTTTGTGTTGAGTGATAATGAAAACTATCAACGAGAGCACAAAAGGTTTATGTGAATATTGATAAAAATCGCCACTCTCAACAAGGGATAGAAACTAGTATAGATTTCTCTAAAACAAAGCACTAAGAAAACTATCCTAGGTGGAATAATTTTGTGAATTGTTTAAAGCCAAGTACCCTCAATTCTTCAAATTATCCTCACAAGAGTCTAAAGTCTAACCACCAACTCTTAAGTTTCGAAATTTCACTCACACAAAATCCCTCACAATATTTTGTTTTATGGAAAAACAATTAAAAGCTATAACTCAAAGTTTATTACTCAATAATCTGATTTGTTACAATTGTGATTGAGGCTATTTATAGGATAACCATAAAATAAATCTTAACAAACTCTTAACAACCTTAACAAACTATAAACAAATCCAAAACATTATCCTAACAGCCAAAGCACGCCTAAAACAAACCTTATCCAAAAACGGATAAGTATACACACACATCTAATCTTACACAAATGTTAGCTAACAAATCCTAACAAATTCAAGATCATATTCTAACAAACAAACTAACAAACTAACAAACAAGATAAACATCAGATTATACCAATCAAAAAGGAAAAATCAAGATGCCCAAGATCTTCAATAAACACGCAAAAACCTGCCATACACCATGTGTTGACTTTGCACCATTTTCAAGAATTTCCTTCAATCTTCAAGAAACCTTTCAAGATTTAATCTATTAATCAAGAAACCTTCAAGAATTCATTCCCCATGTCTTTTAGGTATAAAATTATGGATAAGAATCAACAAGAGACAAAAACAATAAAGCTTGAAATGAGAAAAACCCTAGCAAGTGGAGTGGAAAAAAACCCATAGGCAAAACCATGTTATTCCCCTAAATCTACCAACCTTTCCATGTTTCAAATTATCAAGTAACGTGTGTCACCATACACACAAATGACGATGACTTAGAAGATCCCAAAAGCCTTGAATCTCCATAAGCTATTATCTCCCCCATACTTGCATAATTTGTGGAAGCCATAATAAAACCTTCGAAGTTGCCACCATGATTGGTATCACCTTTTTTAACAAAATCATAACATGAAATCACAATACAATTTTGATTCATTTAGTTTTTTATCTCCATAAACACGTTGAACATTAGTAAAAATCTTGCCTCAAACTACATTCAACCACCACATAAACAAAGAAACACAAGTCTATTTTTCCTTTTATTTTAATCACATCAGGTTTGTCTTCTCTAGGTTGTTTTGACACAAGCATACACGGTACTGCTACTACTACTACTACTACTACTCCTCCTCCTCCTACTCCTCCTACTGCTCCTACTCCTCCTCCTCCTCCTCCTCCTCCTCCTCCTCCTCCTCCTGCTGCTTCTGCTACTGCTACTACTAGTACTACTGCTGCTGCTGCTGCTGCTGCTGCTGCTACTGCTGCTGCTGCTGCTACTGCTGCTGCTGCTGCTGCTACTGCTGCTGCTGCTCCTGCTGCTGCTGCTGCTGCTACTGCTACTGCTACTGCTACTGCTACTGCTACTGCTACTGCTACTGCTACTGCTACTGCTGCTGCTACTCCTACTGCTGCTGCTGCTGCTGCTATTACTTCTGCTACTGCTGCTACTGCTGCTACTCCTACTCCTACTACTACTACTACTACTACTACTACTACTATTGTTGTACTACTACTACTACTACTACTACTAGGTAATCATCCTTTTAGTACATAAAGTGTGCATTGAATAAACTCGCATAGTAAGCTCCTGCATTTAATCTATAGGACATGAACTTGGAAATATGTGATGTTAAATGGTATCATGATGAGGAGATTAAAACTGAGATCTAGTAGAGGTCCCTTTATGTGGTGGGTTTGCATGCTGACTTTCCTTACCCTCGTCCCCAATCATATGAATCTAGTTCACGACCTAATTGTTGGGAAACTACTTCTCCAACCGTAGGATTGGGGCTTTTGGCTATTCAAGTCCGTTTAGACTCCAAGGAGGGTAATTGCTGATCGACATGTACTAAAGTTTCATTTAAAGCCTAGCGTATTCAACCTACACGATGACCTTTCCCATGTCTGAAGAACACAATGACTTTTGGCCATCCATAGTCCACAATGATACAAGAGAGGTAGGGGAGGTTAATGGGGAAAAAATAATGCACCACGTTCCGATGCACAAAAGGAAGGACCTTATGTTTGACAACCCAGCTTCTAAATCCCATATCTCTTTTGTACTTTAACATTTAGCAATTATGACCAATTAATGGACGGTTACTAAAGGGAACTTTGATAAAAGTGTGGATAGCAATACATATAATGATCACAACTTCGAAAGTTTGAATGTCAATGGCAAGGATGCAACCAACTCACAAAATTTGAATGTCAATGGCAAGGATGCAACCATGGTGAACTAGTTGCTTATGGGGATACAAGCCACATGGGTGCATTAAGGATTGGAATTTGCGTGTGCATGACCACACACACTTAGAGTGGCACGTAAATCAAGGAAAGAATGGTGGATTTTAGGGAACAAGATGGTTTTTGCCTATGAGTTTTTTCCCAATGCATTTGCTAGGGTTTTTCTCATTTCAGGCATTGAGTCTTTTATTTATTGTGGAGTCTTGATCATCATTTTCAACCTTAAAGACATGGGGAATGACTTTTTGAAGGTTTTTTGATTAAAAGATTGGATCTTGAAAGGTTTCTTGAAGATTTGAAGCAATTCTTGAAAATGGCGCAAAAATGAATCAACCTTGTGGCGAGTATTTTGCGATTTTATTGAAGTTTTGGGTTCTTGATTTTTTCGTGTATTTTAGGTTGTAATATGCTGATTATTTTGTTTATTAGTATGTTTGGAAGTTTGTTAGGATAGAATCTTGATTAGTTAGAGTTAGTTAGAGTTTGTTAGCAAGATAAGATCAAGATGCAATGATGATGTGCCAATCTTATCTTGAGTTGTCATTAGGGGCCTGTTTATCTTGTTTTGTGCGTGTGTTAGCTTCTTTTGCTAGGATTTTGTTGATGATTATTCCTATAAATACTCTTAACATTAGCTTGTAAAAATCAGATTTGAGTTTAATAAAAAAGTTTTGTTTGTTTACTTAAAAACAAAAATTCGAAATTCTTGTTGAGTTCGTGGTTAATTCCTTTATACTCTTGTCTGCAGATGAATTAGTGGCTTTGAGGGTGCCTAGGACTTTAATCAAAGACTAATTAATCACCCTAAATTCGTGAGTTATGGTGACTAGGCCTTTACGAGTTTGTGGATTTAGTTTTTCATATCTTGTGAGTTTTTGTTTATACCAAAATTCACATCGAACTTTCAAATGTAGTTAGAGTCGCATAAATCCATTTTGTGGTTTCAAAGATATTCAACTTTAAAGTTAGCATGTTCGCAATGCCACGCATGAGTAGGTTCTAGGCAAAATGCAGAAAGTTAGGTCAAAGCATGGTAGGGGTCTTAGGGTTTATTTCACTTTTCATGAAGTGCATAGCAGTGATAGCACTTCCGTTAGACTTCATCTCATTATGAGAGTTCCCACATTCCGAATTGGAGCCCATTGGTCCTACCGGCCTTTAGGACTTGGTAGTCTCTCACTGAGTTCCAAATCAATATCAATTAAATAACCATTTTGACCTCAAACCTCTATTATAGAACTCAATATTAGACTTAGTGTCAAAAATAAGTTAAAAAATGATCTGGACATGGTATAAATGGAGCAAAGAACTATTCAAACTACACTTAAAATGACAACATATAGTACTAAAATGTACCTAATACAAAATATTAAGCTAAAAAAATTGAAAATTGTAAGAATACGCCAAATGTGGCTAAAAATCACTGAGTACTAATCAATTAAATTTGTTTATACTGAGTCATTTGGCATAAAACTTAATCTTATGGCTTAATGTGCAGGTAAAGGGACATTTTTGTCATTTTATTATGGCCGGGATCATGCATGACCTTATGTGTCCCTTTAATAGGAACTCGAGTGTGATTGAGAAATTTTATATTTCCCTTTTGGCTTTTGTGGGTATTGAGTAATATTTTAAGCCAAGATCGAATTCACATGCCCCAATGGTCCAGTATTAGTTTTGATTCTTCATGTTTGTCGCATTTGTGACGATACTCATCCATGACATGATCATTAATTTGGACATGTTTCCATCATTTTATTACTAGTCAAAACTTTTTTTACGGTCTTAGCTCATTTTTGCTATTCATAAGACTTTTATAGAGAGGGAGAGAATTATAGAGAGAGAACATAGCTCCTAACATAATTACATGTGAGTTGTTGGCAATTGTAGTATCAATTTACATAAAAATTCTATGGAGCACAATTGAAAATTTGTCCACAATAGTCAAACATGGTCAAACCAATGAAAACATGAAACATATTAAGTTATATAATGTATTTTAAGTAGTATAATTTGTTTTATGTAATTTAACTTATGTATTTTCAATATGTATTTACATGTTAAATTATGTAATTTAAGTAGTATAATTTGTTTTATGTAATTTTAAAGTATTATATAATAGCGTTCAGTATAATATCCCGTATACTACATCACAATGTATAATTTTACTATTGTATTTAAATTATATTGCTAAACTATATCTAATTTTACCTACACAAAATACTACATATTGTATTAAAAAAAAGAAAAACTTAATATTTTAAATTAATAGGTGGCGCATTTTTATTGGTTTGATCATGTTGGAGAGCTGTGACCTGCTCACAGCTCGTGACCTTAACAACTACCTCACGTAACCTCCAAGCTCATGACAATTGACCTGGTCGATGGGTCAGCAGGCCACACCTGCTGATCTCCTTCCTACTAAGGCACAGCTGGGGCAGACCCCATCAGGTCCTAGTGAGGAGACCTCCCTTACGCTACTATATAAAGTCAGCCATAACTAGAAAGAGGTAACACATTCTAAGACACAAAAACTCTCTTTGCACCAGAACACATTCTCTCTCTAAATTGACTTGAGCGTCGGAGGGGCGTTCCTCGGAAACATCCCCCGAGGCCAATGGCACGTTTTATTGTGCAGGGAATTCCAAGCTTGTAGGCTCAGGCAGAGTAGCTCTACCCACGTAGCTGGTGGTCAACTCCATTAGCACGGTTTCACCCCGAAACAATTGGCGCTAGAAGGAGGGTCGAGCGCCACGAAACTCTGTCAGTGGTCTGCCATGGCTCATGTCGAGATATGCTCCTCCTCGTCGGGGGAGAGTGCAGGCAATTCAGCACATTCCGCGGCTCGTTCAGCGACACACCGCCCATGGGGTCGCTCCAGGTCCTCGAACACCATACACAAGGTGAACCAGGGTCAGGAGACATCCCACCGGTCTGACAAAACACCAGAAAAGAGCCACGGCCCCTACCTACGAGAACAAGGGAATAAGAACACGCTCCCATCCACGAGTAAGGGAAAGGGGAAGATGTACCCTTCCCGCGAGAAGGACGCTGGGCCCCCCATCAAAGTACCTGGAGGGGCCTGAGGGTGAATCCCCGAGGACTCCAAATCTTCCTACACCCTCGCAGTTGGAGGCAGCCATAAGGGTTATGCGAACAGTGATGCAATCCTATGGAAAAAACAGAGCTGCCCCCTCTGAGGAAGGGAAAGGGAAGAAAAGCAAAGAGAAATCCCCTCGGAAAAAGCCACCTCTTTCCAAGACGATGGGGAGCACCCAGAGGAAGCTAAATCTGGAAGGAGTTTCGCGGAGTAAAGCTGAAAGGGAAGCTCGGTATGAAAGGGAGCAAAATAGAGCACGCTCAGGAACCCAGCTCGGAACAAATTGGCAAGAAGGGGAGTGGTGCACCTCCCTCCAGAAGGAAAGGAACCCGCAGTGGTACGAGGAACCCAGTCATACCACGCTGGCGCCTCCATCTCAGAATGAGAGTAATGACCATAGAGGAAAAGGGAATTCGAGTCACAGGTTCGTAGAGAGGGGGACCATGGGGCCCCCAGAGAGCAGACAACCCCCTCAATCGCGTCAGCGGAAAAGTGTGGTATTCGACAGATTGGGCGAGAGGCTGTCGGTAAAGAAAAGGGTAGGAGAGATACTATCTGCAAAGGAAAGGTTAGGACCTCAACCCTCATATCAGGAGAGGTCTGTAACTAGGAGGTCGTCCTCAGAGGCTCATGATGGAAGCCCGTACCAGCAGGCAATAACCACCGAAGTGAACCTATTCAACGACAAGATGTGAGACTCCCAATTTCCTCACCTTTCAGTCATGAAATCTCAGTGCAAGTGCCCAGCAAAGTGAGAATACCATCCCATCTCAAGTTTGATGGAACTGGAAACGCCACCGACCATGTAGCAGTCTACGAGGGTTGCGTGCACCTAGGCGCATACTTGGACGCCACGTGGTGTAACCTTTCAGTCATGAAATCTCAGTGCAAGTGCCCAACAAAGTGAGAATACCATCCCATCTCAAGTTTGATGGAACTGGAAACGCCACCGATCATGTAGCAGTCTACGAGGGCTGCGTGCACCTAGGCGCATACTTGGATGCCACGTGGTGTAAGTATTTCCCAACCACGTTAACAGGAATGGCCCAAGTGTGGTTCAGGAGGATACCATCTGGGAGCATCCACAATTTTTCGCAGCTCTCGCAGTTATTCATCGACCACTTTGTTAGTGGCAAAAGAAAAGAGAAAACCTCGGTGGAGCTCATGGCCATCAAACAGGCACCAGATGAATCCTTGAGAGAATACTTGGGGAGCTTCAACAGAGAAGCATTAGCAGTTTCAACCATACAGCCAGACGTAGTCGTTTTAGCCCTGCAACATGGCCTGCAACCTGGTCCGTTCAGAGACCACCTCACCAGAGAATCCGTGACTAGCTTAGCTGAAGCTCTAAGGGTCTCTGATAAGTACATACGAAGCGAAGAGTTCAACAGGGTGGTCACAACAAATGTTCAGGATCAGAGGGTCGAGGTAGTAGGGGAAAAAGGAAAGTTCGATAGTAAGAAGAAGAGGTTGGACAAACGCAAGCCGGATCCCCAAGAAAACCCTAAGAAGTATGAAAGCTACACGCCTCTGGTAGCTGACAGGGCACTTATATACTCCACTCACAAAGCTGAAGGTGGGTGGAGAAAGCCTGAGAGAAAAGAAAGGATAGGCAGGAACATGGATGCCTACTGCGAATTTCATGAAGCCAAAGGGCACCACACCAATGATTGCAGGTCGCTCAAGAACAACATCGAGGACCTGTTCAGGAAAGGGAAATTCAAGCAATACCTCGACTCGTCCAAGGCGCAGGACCAGGAAAAGGAACACAAAGATTCAAGTGGTAAAGATCCGAAAAAGTTAAAAGAACTAATGGTGATCTTCGGAGACCTGCCATCCAGTAGCTCTCTCAAAAACCAGATCAAAGGCCTGAAAGGAGGAACGGTCATGACAGCAGGACAGACAACTCATCCTATGTCATCAAATCTACCCGTAATTAGCTTTGGACCAGATAACTGCAGGGGGGTGGTATATCCCCACAATGACCCGTTGGTATGCTGCGTACAGATGTGTAATCACCTGGTCCACAAGGTGCTAATTGACGGAGGTAGCTCGGTGAATGTGATTTATTATAGTACTTTTAAGAAGATGGGTCTGAAGGACGAGTTCCTGGTTCCCTCACCAGGTCCCATCACAGGGTTTACGGGAGACTACGTCATCCCTATAGGGGAGATCACTCTGCCCGTAACTCTGGGGAATGATGACCTGGGGAGAACCTCCATGATCAGGTTCCATATGGTAGATACGCCTTCACCCTATTATGTGATTATGGGAAGAACGTTTGTGGACAAGTTCGAGGGGGTAGCTTCAACGTACCACCTATGCTTCAAGTGCGTTACAGATAAGGGAGAGGTAGCTTGCCTCAGAGGGTCTCAAGAATCAGCAAAGACCTGTAACCTAGCTCAAGTCATGTTGCCAAGAAGAGAAGAGTCAGAAAGGGCAAAGAGGGCCGCAGAGGAGCTATTTGCTAAGATTGAGGCGAAGACGCAAAAGGAGGCCAGTTTGACAGCTCAGCAAGGCCCAACTGATATGGAGGCTGACGCGAGACCTGAAAGACCTGAGAAGGGAAAAGAAACTGCTCAACCAGAAGAAGATACCGAAGAGGTGTTACTCGAAGAGGGATCTGAGAAAACGGTAAAGATAGGAACTGAGATGGAGGCTGATGAGAGGTGCAACCTCATAGAGCTGTTAAGAGAGCATAAGGATGTTTTCGCCTATTCGGCATCGGACATGCCAGGTGTGAGCCCTAAGGTCATCTCGCACCACCTAAGCGTAGCTGCTGACAAGAAACCCATTCAGCAGAAGAAGAGGTCTTTCTCTGAAGAAAAGGACAGAGCCATAGCAGTAGAGGACCAAAAGCTATTGGACGTAGGTTTCATCGAGCACTGTCGATACCCCGAGTGGCTAGCCAACGTTGTCATCGTCAAGAAGGCTAGTGGAGCCTGGAGGATGTGCGTCGATTTCACCGACTTGAACCGAGCCTGCCCTAATGACTATTATCCCCTACCAAGGATTGATTAAATTGTTGATTCCACCAGCGGCCACGCAAGGTTAAGCTTCATGGACGCTTTCTCAGGATACCACCAAATCTTCATGCACCCTGCTGACAAAGATAAAACTGTATTTATTACCTCGGGAGGAGTGTTCAACTACGTGATGTTGCCTTTAGGCCTCAAGAACGCCGTAGCCACCTACCAGAGGATGGTGGACAGGGTGTTCGCAGACCAAAAGGGGAGAAACTTAGAGGTCTATGTGGATGATGCAATAGTCAAAAGTGTGGAACCTTGCGACCACGTTAAAGACCTGCGTGAGATTTTCAGCAACCTGAGGAAGTACAGTGTGAAGTTAAATCCAAAAAAATGTGTGTTTGGAGTGAGATCTGGAAAGTTCTAGGATTCTTGGTCAGCGTGAGAGGGATAGACGCAAATCCTTACAAGGTAATGGCAGCCTTGGACCTGCCAGAACCTAGGTCAATCAAAGATATTCAGAGACCGACAGGTAGGATGGCAGCTCTGTCAAGATTCCTCTCCAAAGCTTTAGAAAAAACTCAACCTTTCTTCCAAGTCTTGAAAGGGAACAAAAGCTTCAGCTGGGGACCGGAGCTGAGTAAAGCCTTCAAGGACCTGAAAGCTCATCTGGTAAAGCTGCCCACCTTAGCAAGACCTACACCAGGCGAGACCCTGTATGTTTACATTGTACTAGGGCAAGTAGAGATCAGTGCAGTACTCCTGAAGGAGGAGGAGAAGAAGCAACAACCAATATACTTCGTCAGTCACGCACTAACGGGAGCTAAGACTAGGTATACCCTGATGGAAAAGGCTGCATATGCTATTATAGTTGCAGCCAGGAAGCTCAGGCCTTAATTTAATGCTCATCCAATAGTGGTTCTGACCGACCAGCCGCTTGAGAAGAGCTTGGAGAAGATGGAAAAATCAGGAAGGTTGACAAAGTGGGCTGTGGAGCTGACTGCGTTCGGCATAACCTTCCAAGCAAGAACAGCAATTAAAGCACAAGCTCTAGCAGATTTCCTGGAAGAGTGCTCGTGCAGTGAGCAAGCAACAGCAGAAGCAGGACCATGGGTGCTGAGCACAGACGGTTCATCCACTGTACATGGAGCTGGTGCAGGTAGTGATGATGTCACCTGAGGGTGACGTCCTCGAATACGCACTTAAGTTTCAGTTCAAAGCAACCAACAACGAGGCCGAGTATGAAGCTGCCATAGCCGGCCTACAGCTGTGCGTATCCATGGGGGCTAGGAGAGTTCACTTGAAGACCAATTCCCAGCTTGTGGCAAATCAGCTCAAGGGGGGAGTATGAGGTCAGAGACCCGGTGCTCGCCGACTACCTGCAAAAAATGAAGAACCTAGCCTCATCACTAACAGATTTCCAAGTCGAGCTGGTCCCAAGAGGGGCAAACACACAAGCAGATGCCCTCAGCAAACTTGCCAGCTCCAGCCTGCAGGAGCTAAGCAGGTAAGTTTATGTGCAGGTCCTGCCTTCGAGGAGCACCGACAAGCAGCCTATGCAGGCGTACCAGGTCACTCAATTGGCAGATTGGATGAAGGAAATACTTGCTTGCATCAAAGGAGAACCTTTAAACTGTGACAAAGTGAGGAAAAGAAAGCTTGAGCTAGCAGCCAAAAGATATGTGATTATCGAGGGGGAGCTGTATCGAAGGTCATATACGGACCAGCCCCTAATGAAGTGTGTTGACGAGGTTGAAGGGAACTACATACTAAGAGAGGTACATGAAGGAATTTGTGGACATCACATGGGTTCAAAAAGATTGGTCTTGAAAGCCATGAGAGATGGCTACTACTGGCCAAGTATGTCAGCTGACGCAAAGGAGCTGGTTAGGAAATGTGACAAATGCCAGAAATTTGCACCTAGCATCACCCAACCAGCTAACGACTAGCAAACAGTCTTAAATCTTATTCCCTTTGCCCAATGGGGACTTGATCTGCTAGGCCCATTCCCAAGAGCAGTGGGGGCAAAGAGGTGGTTGATCGTAGCCATTGACTATTTCAGTAAGTGGATAGAGGCAGATGGGTTGGCCCAAATTACAGAAAAGCAGGTCCGGCACTTCATCTGGCAAAATATCATTGCGAGGTATGGCCTCCCCATGTGTTTAGTCATGGATCACGGTAAACAGTTCGACAATGATGGTCTGAGAGCATGGTTGGCTAGGTACCACGTCAAATCCGCGTACTCAGCTGTGTGCCATCCGCAATCAAACTGGGAAGCAGAGCCTGCTAATAAGCATATATTAGCCTCCCTAAAAAAGCGCTTGAACGACCAAAAGACCAGTTGGCTACAAGAGCTGCACAACACTCTCTGGTCATTGAGAACGACTATCAAGGAAGGCACGAGAAAGACTCCATATAGCCTAGTATATGGAGCTGAGTGCCTAATACCAGTTGAGGTGGGGAGTAAATCTCTTAGAGTCCACCTGTATGATGCAGAAATGAATAACAAGGCCAGGTTGGAGGAACTCGACCTGGCAGAGTCTTTGAGAGAGAAAGCAGCAGTCAGGTTAGCAGGATACCAGGATAGAATCAAGAAGTACTAGAACAAAAAGGTAAAAAACAGGAAACTAGAAGTGGGAGACTTGGTCTTAAGGAAAGCAGCTCTTGTACAAAAAGGAAATGTTCATGGGAAACTGTCAGCTACTTGGGAAGGACCATATCAGATCTATCAGCAACTCCACTCTAGGACCTATAGGCTAATGGAGCTGGATGGGTCAACATTACCCAACACGTGGAACGCTGACCAGATCAAGAAGTATTTTGTGTAAGTGCTTGTCGAGCAACTAGCTAATCTTTTGTAAGAAAAAGTAATTGTAATCTCTAACACTATGCGTGGAAATGTACTTAAATGTATATTGCAATGAATGAATCATATGTTTTGCGAAATGTAGTGAAAATATGTTGGAATAGAGACAGCTTGAGGCTGAAACTAAGACTTGGAACCACTACAAGGAGCTACAAGCTAAACCTGTGCATGTGGAGTTGCCCATTGGAAACAACCCACCTCTGGCAACCCTTGGTGGGGGAAATGGTGTAATTCCATCGCAATAGGCCTGGGTAGTGTAGCTATCCGGGGGCCCAGGTGCGTGAGTGGAATTAGGTTTGAAAAGTGAAACGAAAGTATTGCAGGATGTTGTAGACATGGCATACTTGAGGTGGAACTTTGTCACTCACATTCCATAAAACAAATATAAACTACATAAGACATAAATGTGAATGGTTCAAGGGCTTAAGGGTTGCAATAAATAGACATGCCTCCCTCACAACAGCTAGCTCCCACCATTTGAGTGGAAACAGCTGCCAAGCTGGAAGGGAGACAGGAGGTGCACAGGCAAAGCGGCAACAATTGAATACAGCAAACAAGTAAGGCAAACAAGCAAGTAACAGCAGGCATAAAGCAAAGCAACGATGCAATTACATAAAAGGAAAACCAAGTTAGCAGAATAAACCGGCAGCTACACAGCAGACTCAAAAGGGTGGTCTACTGCAGAACCAGCCATAAGGTTACATAATTAATAGTTTGCAGAGTAAAATATAATTAACCAATTGTTCTAGAAAGCTGGATCAATAATTACAAAATGACAGAAGACCAGTGAAAAGCAAAAGTACAGCTCAACAGGAGGTGCACGAGCAGGAAGAGCTCACAGGAGAACCAGGTGCTGGTAGCTGCCAAACTTCCTATATGAGGTTCATCACCTCATCACCCTGGACTCTGGGGACACCTTCTTCCTGCTGAACAGCCTCCATCGCTTCAGCACCACCAACTGAACTGTGGGCAGTCTTAGGTTGAGGTTGGGCAGGCATCATGTCAACACCAGTTGGTTCCTCTCCAGGTTGATCAACCTCCTCTACAACAGTAGCTTTGTCCTGTCCAGGAGCAACATATTAAGCCATGGGCTCAGGGGCACTGATCTCCACCTCCATAGCAGAGGTCTTCAGCTCTTGTTCAACACCACCATGGTCCTCAGCAGCAAGAGGTTCATTAGCAGCCCCTGCAGCAGGACTATAACCCACCACCTCTTCAGAAGGAGCAGCACCTCTAGAAAGCTGCTTGCAGGATTCCATATAGGCCACAATGGAGGCTGGAGTCACCTCTCCCTCAATAGGAGTCTGACCTACCTGGTCTTTCAAATTCTGTTCAACAAGAGACCAATCAACCTGGTAGGAGGCACAAACGCACCTGTAGGCTATCAACCAGGCATCGTAGAAGTGGGTCTCCCAGTCTCTGTCCATGGATCCCAACTGGTAATTGGTAGCTTGGAGCTCAGTCTGAAAGGAGGAAAGTTGAGACTGCTGGTTTGACAACTGCTGGAGTCGAAAAGTCTCCTGACTCTTCATCAAGGAAATCTCATCCTCCCTCAGGCTGAGGAGCTTGTCTTTCTAGGCAGCAACAACTTGGACAGAGTCGGCCTCAGCTCTGGCAGCCATCTCAGAAGCAACCACCATCTCTTTCTCCTCCTGCAGCTTCTTCAGTTGGTCCTGTAGGGAAGCAAGTTGGCGAGCTTGTTGGGAAAGCTGATCCTCATGCGACCTCTGCTGCGCAGACAGTTGGGTAGATAGCTCAGCCACTTTCTTCTCACCCAGCTCCAGCTCACGACCCATCTCTTCCATTCTTTGCCCCTGTAAGTCACTCAACTCAGAGGTGATAGATCCATACTTTAAAACCTGGGAAACAACATAGAGGAAAGTTAGCATAAGCACTTGTAAGGGCAAGAAAAGGGACAGGAGGAGAAGGTTACTTGGGCAAGGTGGAACCAGAGGTTCTGAGCAGGAGACTCCATGGTAATGCCAGGCCTGTCAGCATAGGGAAGAGCTCGGTAGAGAACAGACTTGCAAAGAGCATCACCTGAAGCAGCTGAGACCTGCCCCAGATTAGTAAAGGCAGAGGGGGGAGATCTAAAAGCTTCCCTCACAGCCTTAGGTATCCTGACCATCTTCATCGAAAGCTGAGGCACGGCAGGCTGCTAAACCCCCAGATTCCATGGTAGTACCACCCGAGCTAATTTGAGAGTCCCAACCTTCAAAGGAAGAAAACCCTGACACGGAATGCTCATGGGGCAGGCCGCCAAGGTCACTAAAAGCACGGTGGGGAAAGAGTGAAGGAATGGGAACTAAAGGGGCTATGGTGGCAGAACAGGTAGCTAGAGGAAGGGAAGTAGGAGCTACCACGGTAGAAGAGACCATCAAGGTTGAGGAGCAACCAGAGGACCTGTTGAAGCTTTGGGGGAGGCAGGAGCTGAAGGTACAGTAGATGAAACCACAACAGAGCTAGCACCAGTGGTTTTACTTCTCTTAACCAAGGGAGGAACATCGTCATCATCATCATCATTGTCGTCACTATCGGAGAGAGAGAGCACCTGCTGCGGAGCCTTCCCTTTACCAGATGTTGTAGAGGAAGGCTGGCTACCACTCCTGGTCCATTCCCTTATAGGAAAAGGAACTTGTCTAGGAGCCTGCCTTTTGGCTGAGGCAGCAAGGGCTCTAGCAGCCTCCGTGACAGCAGGAGCGGACACCTTGGATGACCGCAAACTAGCTTTGGCAACACCAGGTGGAGGAAGGGAAATGGACCCTACCTTACCCACCTTACCTTTGTTTCCCTTCAACCTAGTTACACCAGGTCCAGGGGCAGAAGGGAGAGCAGAGGAGAGAGATTCAACATCCAGCACAGGGATCTGACCAGCTTCCTCCTGCTCAGCTAGCCTGAGCATCAGGTCGCGGTGAGGAAGGTAGGTCCAAGGATCAGCAGCAAGCTTCTTCTTGGCAGAGACCAGGTTAGCTATTTTATCATTCCAATTTTTGAGAGAGTATAGATGATTGGGGGAAGTTGCAGAAATTGTATCAAGGGGTTCGAAAGTTGACCGATCAAGTTTCTGCAAAGACTAGTCGATATGGTTGACAGCATACTCTACAGGTCAAGGAAGGGACTAGGTAAGGGACACATTGCATCTTTTAAATAAAAATAAATAGAAAAAAAAAAGACATAAACAAGTGAACAGCCAAAGTTAGGGTAACTAACCAGCAGTATATTTGTTGGAGAGGTTGCCAGCGGCAAGATATAGCTCATCTCAAACGAGGTCGAAATGGGGCAGCGAATGGAGAGGGGCAGGAGAGGAACGACTCTCGGCCCTGTGGTGGTCCACAGAAGCCAAAAAATGAGAATACGTCCTCATTTCAGATTCAGAGAGGGCACCCACCTCTAGCAATGGGGCGAAGTGAGGATCTGTAAACTAGGTCCTCACCTTGTAAACGTGCTTGTGCTCCTTCCAGAGGGGCACCCGGAGCCATAAAAATTCCCTAGTCCAAGAACCCACCAGGTTAGGGCTCAACTCAGGGAAGGCAGTGGAAATAACATGATCTGCCTCATCAGCCTTTTTGATTTCCCACGAGCACCAACCAGTTGGAATGTTGGTACCCGCAAAACGCTTTAACCGTAACATGGCCCGAATAATAGCAACAGACAATTGTAGACCTAACAGCTCGCAGGTCCAGATAAAACTCACAATACGCTGAATGCTCTGAGGATTCAGCTGGGCAACAGAGATCTGCCAGAAGTCCAGAAGTTTGACGATAAAAGGATGGAGTGGAAAACGGAGCCGCAGGCCAATTGTGCCAAGTAGACAGGGATTCGTCCTCGAGGGGGGGCGAAGGCCACATCATCAGGGCGAGGAATTTCAACCCAATAGCCTTGAGGCTGCCTGAAGTGTTAGAGGACAGCAGCACGGAGGTCCCAGTGACCCAGCATCACGTCTCTAACGAACATCTTGCCGGGGACCAAGTTTGTGGGCCCAATGAATTCCCCATGCTTTATAGACCTCTTGGTACAGTACATTTGGTCCTTGGGGTCCACGAAGACCTGAAGGTCGGGGTTCAAGCTCGGATCGGCAGTTGATTGGTAGACGAACCAAGAGATACCTTGTTGGTTCCTCTCTTCCTCACGTTGGAGAATAGCCGACATCAGGGAGTCATCGGGGACCATGTCAGGCTTGTCGGAATCGTACAAGGAATCGTCGCTGTCACTTCTTCGGGGGGAACTAGACTGCAAATGCTTCTCATTCGCAGGGACAATCTCGGTACAGGGGTTCGAGCCGGCCATTGAAATATAAAAGTCAGGAAGTTGAAAGAGTGAGACAGAAGAATTTCAATTAGAAAGAAGGAAGTTGGATTTTGCAGAGAGAAATTGCGAAACAAAAATGTGCGGGGAAAGTAGAGAAGTGAATGGGAATTTCTGAATGAATTTAAGGGGCAATTATAGCCGTTCGTTTCAAAAAGTAACTGCCCACTATTCCCTCGGTTTTTCGCGCAGTTTACAACCGTCACTTCTTTGAACCTGATTAACTACCCACTACCAGGGCAGTTATGGTAGTGGCGTAAATGAAGGGCAAACCAAAAATCAAAAGCTACACACAGCATTAAATGATGACTATTGGCATGCCTTCACCTCCAACGGCTCTCCGAAATGAATGAGGTCACGAATGTTCAAGTCTAAACTGCTACACATTCAGACTTGGGGGGGGGGGAACAAGTTGTTGTGGAGCTGTGACCTGCTCAAAGCTCGTGACCTCAACAACTACCTCACGTAACCTCCAAGCTCATGACAATTGACCTGGTCGATGGACCAGCAGGTCACACCTGCTGATCTCCTTCCTACTAAGGCACAGCTGGGGCAGACCTCATCAGGTCCTAGTGAGGAGACCTCCCTTACGCTACTATATAAAGTCAGCCATAACTAGAAAGAGGTAACACATTCTAAGACACAAAAACTCTCTTTGCACCAGAACACATTCTCTCTCTAAACTGACTTGAGCGTCGGAGGGGCGTTCCTCGGAAACACCCCTCGAGGCCAGTGACACGTGTTATTGTGCAGGGAATTCCAAGCTTGCAGGCTCAGGCAGAGTAGCTCTACTCACGTAGCTGGTGGTCAACTCCATTAGCACGGTTTCACCCCGAAACAGATCATATTTGACCTTGGTGGACATAAAAGCAAGATCCTTAATTTACATAGCTCCTAACATGATTGCATGTGAGTTCTTGGAAATTGTACTAATAATTTAAATAAGTTTTATCGCGTTTTGTTTCTATTCATTGCCTTCTAGTCTTTTAAAGTAGAAATTAGTCCAATTTTGGTTGAATTTTATTTGAGGTTTCTTATTTTAGAATTAAATAGTTGCTTCTTAGTCTTTTGAAGTAGTTAATTGCAAGTAATTTTCCATTTGCGTTGTGTCTAGGATTTAACAAAAGTAACTTTTTTTTTTTGCAAATAGCTAGCTATAGTGGGATCTAGGTTTGGAGAAAGTAATTAAATATAGTAAACTTGAGAATTGATTCATGATATGAAACTTAACAATTACTTCAACTCACTAGTACAAAAAAATACATTTTGATGCGCCTTATTTGCTGCGGTTTTTTGGGGTTTTATAAAAACCGCAGCAAATAAATTGATATTTTTCATAAGGAGTATTATTTGCTGCGGTTCTTTTGTAACCGCAGCAAATAATTTTTTTTGCTGCTATATATGATTATTTGCTGTGGTTTTTAACCGCAGCAAATAAGTGCTGTAGTTTTTTTTTTCTTTTTTTTTTTCCGTTGGGACTGTTATTATTTTTTTTCTTTGTTTTTCTTTTGTTGTCCTTCTTTTTTCCCGTCTTTCTTCATTCTCTCAAACACTCACACTCAAACCTAACTCCCTCATTTTCCATCGATCTGAACTCACACTCACAAACCTAACTCCCTCTAAACTCACACTCACACTCACAACAGCGCCGGCGACCTAACTCCCTCTGAACTCCACGACGTCTTTCTTCCGTCTTTCTACGACACCAGCGACCTCAACATCCACAACGGCCTCTTCTTCGTCGTATTCTTCTTCTTCGTCGCCCTTATCTTCTTCTGTCGCCGTCTCCTACCTTCCTCGTCGGTCTTCGTCTTCAATTGTTGTTGGTTAGGTAATTTTTTGTTAGAAAAAATTATGTTTTGTTAGAAAAAATTTGCTTCGTTTTGTTGGTTTTTATGATGAATTTGTCGTCGTTTTAGGGTTTTGGTTTTTTTTTTTTCTACTTCTTAGGATTACTTTGGTTCGTCGCTAGGGTTTAGGATTGAAATTTGCTTTTTCATTGTTTTTATTTTAGCGTTTGTTGCTAGAAATGTCGAAGTTTTTTCATTCGATTGTTGTTTTCGTTGTTTTTTCGTAGGATGCATGGGTTTTGGTTTTAGTTGTGCTCAAATGCTGGTAATTAATTTATTAATTTAATTTAGAGAAATCGGCGTTTGTTTGCAGGTTGCTAGGATTTTGGTGGAAAGTATTTGATTTTTTGTTTTTGTTTCTCATTGAATAGAATTTGATTCTAATATATGAACTATGTTGATGATATTGCTTACTCTTTTGCCTTAGTTTTGGTTTTTGGATTCTTAGTAGCTTACGAAAGCGATAAATTAGTATCTATGGAGTGCTAGCTCTTTTGACTCAACTGGATTTGTTAAAATTGATGGAGTTTTGCGTTTTAGTAAGTCATTTTTCGCAGTGGTTTTCTGTTTTAGGGCTTCATTGTGGATATAGGTTGTGATTTGTGATGGAGTTTCTATGCATTATATAAGTTGTGATTTGTGTCTTTTGATGGAGAAATGAACTGTAAACCAACAATTGTTCTAACAGATGTGAAATGCAGTTTTCCGGAGTGAATTGGTACCAGTTTGCTTGTATGGGATTGGGAGTTTATTAAGCTAGCTGTTTTTATATTAATTTTTATATAAAGCTTTCTGTGCAACGATTGATTGTACAAGTACAAATTTATGTTTTGTTAGAATTCTAGGTTTTTGATGTAGTTGTTTCTTGATTATTGGAAATTTTAGAGCTTTTTTGTTTCAATTTGTTCTATTATATAGAATATGATTGCATACAATTTAGATCAGAAATTGAGGTTAAAATTACAAGTTTGTAATTAATTGATGAATAGAATTGATTTATACAACATTGTGCGTAAGGCTGTTTTATTCTGCTACTCGCCGTGTCATTAAACCTTTTCGCTTGAATTTCTATGAGGATGAATGTTAGGATTCACTGCCCTACTTTGTTACTAACTCAACTCTATTCATTCAGCAGACTAATATGAGATTGCCCATTGAAAGGAGTCTTGTTTATTTTTCGCAGTTCAATACTCTACATTTAGACTTTAGCTCTTAAGATTTAATGAAACTTGAGAAGCATCCCAATAAGCCGTTCCTTTTGTGAAGTTGCAATAGATGATCTTTTTGGCAGTACAATCAATTGTTCATGTTTTTTGTTCATGATTTTTTATTCTGATTTTTTATGTTTAATTGTTGTTGTTTTTGTTCCTCAGCCTTCTCCTACCTTCCTCTTCAGTCTTCGTCTTCTGTTTTTGGTCCTTCGAAAACCCTAAACTGTTATTTGAAAACCCTAACTTTTTATTTTTGATTTTTTTGCAAACAATTGTAATTCAGATAATGCTGTTTACTAAGGCTTATTTACTCTATATGCTTATCAGTGTATGTTTGAATTTATTTTGGCTTGAAAACATTTTAGGATTTCAATGTTGTTTGGACCGTTTGCTTGAAGGTCCTTTGTGGATTTGCTTTGTTCACTTACGTTTTAAAAGCTTAAAGAAGCTAGATTTAGGTTTAAGGTTTAAATAGAATTTCGAACTAGGTGGTATCTTATGTTGGCTTTGGTTCAAAAACCAAGGGTACATATAGTAACCAACAAAATTCAAAACTTGGAAACTCAAAATCGACCTAAGCTGGAGCTCCATTTCAAATACTAAAGTCAAAACTCAAATCAGTATTTCATTTATACAGTTAGAAGAAGTGTACATTTTCATTCATTCACAATAAAAATTATCCATTACTAATCCATAGTAATACCTCAGCAGTGGGTGTTTGGTTCAACCCTTTCTAGTAGTATGGAATGGGTGTCGCTATTAATGGCGAAAAAGATGAAAAAGTTGGAATCATTTACCAAGGGTATAGGATTCCACTCCTCCCTTGTTAACATATGAGCGATGAGCCAAACAACTTATAAAACAAAACGGATTTTCACTCCATACTCTATGGTTTCATATTCTCATTCCATCCCATTCCAAGTTTTTGAACAAACATGCTCTCAGTCGCTACTCATAACTCGAAGGCTATTGGAAAACAAAACCAACCTCCCAAACTAACAAGTGTACATGGATTTTGAAAAATTCCTTATGATCTCTCACTACTACGTAATTTGCTTCTTCAAAAATAGTAAGCAATTGCTGAACTGATAAACTAATTAAATGTTTATTGAAGAAAGAAGCACATTTTTGAAAGAATTATACACAACCATATATTAAATTTACTATGTTATTGTTCTAAATACCTTCAATTGTGTGTTGTTAGTTGCACAAGATGTCAAAGGATCGGTCATGGATGTACAATTGCCGCAAGAAGACGAAATTTGTAGAAGGGGTGTTTGAGTTTTGTGAGCGTGCAGAACCATATTCACGAACTCAAAAAACTGGGGGGTTTTACTGTCCATGTTTCAAGTGTGCCAATGATCGTAAGTTTGAAAGTATTGCTGAGGTCAGGCTGCACCTACTTCTTCATGGTTTTCGACCTGATTATTATGTGTGGAGTTATCAAGGTGAGACAGGAGTCCATGACGGTCCTTCTTCGCGTGGTAATCATCAACATGATGATAGTAGTCATCAACATAACAAGGACTTTACTCATGCAACCAATGATGATGTCTTTAGGAATGATGATTGCGAGCGCGATGAAATGGATCATAGAGTCGAAGAGATGGTGGAAGGCCTTGAGAATGGACGAGGCTTTGAATCCATTTCAGAGGCCTCTCGAAAGCCTTTGTACCCCGGTTGTACTAAATTGACCATTCTTGTTGCTGTGATGGAATTGTTTAGTGTCAAGTCAGAAAACAATTGGACTGATAGAAGTTTCACAATGTTGCTAGAAAAGCTGAGTGGCATGTTTCCGGATGGCAATGAGCTTCCTAAGTCGACTTACTATGCTAAGAAGCTGATGTGTCCATTCGGCTTAGAGTATGAGAGAATACATGCTTGTCCAAATGATTGCATATTGTACCGAAAAGATTATGAGTTGTTGGATAAGTGTCCAAAGTGCAATTTGCCACGTTATGAGCGACAAGGGGCAAGGGGTAAAGCTGGTCCGCCCTCCCAGGTGTTGTGGTATCGCCCAATAATACCAAGATTCAAGCGGTTGTTTTCAATTAGTAAGGATGCTAAGAATCTAAGGTGGCATGCGGAGGGTAGAAGGGTGAAGGGTTTGCTACAACATCCAGCTGATGGTCCGGAATGGAAGACTATCAACAGGAAGTATAAGACATTTGGAGATGACAATCGCAATCTCAGGCTTGGGTTGTGCACCGATGGAATGAACCCTTTCGGTACTCTTAATTCGAAGCATAGTTCATGGCCGGTAATTTTAACGATATCACTTAAGAAAGTACCTTATGCTATCACTTCTTATTTCTGGTCCAAAGCAACCCGGTAATGACATTGATGTGTATTTGGAGCCCTTAGNAATCTTCCACCTTGGTTGTGCATGAAAAGAAAGTACCTTATGCTATCACTTCTTATTTCTGGTCCAAAGCAACCTGGTAATGACATTGATGTGTATTTGGAGCCCTTAGTTGATGACTTAAGAAAATTATGGGATGAGGGTTTTTTGGTCTATGATTCCCATGCAAAGGAGACTTTCACGTTGCGTGCAATGCTTTTGTGCACTGTCAACGACTTTCCAGCTTATGGTAACTTATCTGGGTACAAGAACAAAGGGATGAAGGCTTGCCCTATTTGCATGGACGATGGTGATTCTACATGGGTGGGTAAGTATGTTGACTGGTGCCATCGAAGATTCCTTCCACCTAACCACCCTTTTCGGAAGAAAAAGAAGGCATTCAACGGGATGATTGAGGATCGTGTTGCTCGTCGTCCATTAACTGGTTATGAGGTGTATTCACAGGTTAAGGGGGTTCAAACCATTTTTGGGAAACCGAATGTCAACTATTCCGGGTTGTGGAAAAAGGAGTCTATATTTTGGCAGCTTCCATATTGGAGAGATTTACAAGTCAGACATTGTCTCGATGTGATGCACATCGAGAAAAATGTTTGCGATGCCATACTTTCCACCCTTTTCAACATTCCGAGCAAGACTAAAGACACTAAAGTCAATCGAGAGTTCTAGAAACAAATTGGAGTTCGACCCGAGCTCTGGCCTCAGCTGAAAGAGAGTAAAAAAAGGAAGAATATGGAGGAAGATGTACCATCACAAAAAGGAAAGGGGAAGGAAAAGGTGCAACAAAGTTCAAATGAAGAGAAAAAAAACCTACTACCTTCCTCCAGCTTGCTACACAATGTCGAAACATGAGAAGAAACACTTTTGCACATCTTTATACAACTTAAAGGTGCCGTCAGGGTATTCTTCTAACATGAGAAGATTTGTGACTTTAGATGGTGAGTTGATGTTATCTAGTATGAAATCACACGACTGTCATGTTATGATGCAAGTGTTTTTACCAATTGCAATCCGTGGGATTTTACCTAAACATGTTAGGTACACCATCACCGAACTATGTTCCTTCTTCAATACAATATGTAGCAAAGCACTAGATCCAACTATGTTGGATACCCTCCAAGCACGTGTAGTCGAAACTCTTTGTAAGTTTGAGATGTATTTCCCGCCTGCATTCTTCGATATAATGGTCCACCTAATTGTACATCTCGTTCGTGAGATTAAGCTTCTAGGTCCCGTGTTCTTGAGATGGTGCTATCCTTATGAAAGACATATGGGGGTCTTAGGTAACAAGGTGACGAATCCTGCAAGACCAGAATCTAGTATTGTTCAAGGGGTCATCAGTGATGAGGTCGGAAATTTCATAGCAGAATACGTTGCAGGTGCACATCCTATTGGTTTGCCTAAAACTCGTCATGAATGGAGGCTTGATGGTAAGGTTACTATTGGGTCAAGAACGAGTTTGGCGAATATGACAGTCCTCAACCAAGCTCATTTCTATGTGTTACATCATATGGGAAAAGTTCATCCTTTTCTTACTGAACATTGGCAGATCTTAAAGACACAAAATCCAGAGATATCTGGATGGACATTGTCTAATTTGCATAATAAGACATTTATTGAGTGGTTTCACAACCGAGTTGTTGTGGAGAATCTGCAGGGTTTGACTGAAATGGTGAAGTGGTTAGCTTATGGTCCTCGGGAAACCGTTACAAAATATGAGGGTTATGATATAAATGGTTACTCATTTTGGACCACTTATCAGGATCAAAAGTCCCCATGTGTCTAGAATAGTGGTGTATCCTTGTTGGCATCATCAACCTTTTATGCTAGTGCAAAGGATCAAACTCCGGTAGATGCTACGGTAATGTACTATGGCCAAATTGCAGAAATGTGGGAGTTAGAGTATTGTACCTTCAATATTTGTCTTTTCAAATACAAATGGGTAGATAATAATCGGCGTTCGGTAAAAAATGATGACCCGTGTGGTTTCACTCTTGTTGACATGACTCGAATGCGTGAAGGTCCTGAGCCTTTCATACTTGCGGGGCAAGCAAAGCAAGTTTTTTACGTAACCAATCCTGCTGACTCAAAATAGTCTATAGTGTTGCCGAGAAAACGTAGTATCCTCGGCATCGGAGATGTTGACGATGAGGAAGAGTATGACGCTTTTGAGGATTCTTCACCTTTTATTTGTCCTAAAATAAGAGTTGCCGAATCGGTTGCTAACGAGTCCAGTTACCTGCGTGAAGACCACCCCGAAGGGATAACTATTGCTGAAAATTGAATGTACTCAAAATTGTAAGACATTTACTTATGATATGCACATTTAAATATGATATACACATTTAATTGTAAGACATTTTAGTATGATATATACATTTCAATATGATTTCCAGGGATTTTGCGTCAATGATTTTTGAGTGATTTTGAGTGATTTTTAAGTGATTTTGACTCACATTTAATGACTGGTTTTGAGTAAGTAGCAATTGACTGTGCATGATTTTGAACGATTGATTTTTCAATGATTTTGAGTGATTTTCACTGATCATGAACCGTTGTGACTGCTTTTTGTTTTGAGATCATCCTGTGACTATGTGACTGATTTTGTTATGATTTTATTTTTACTTTGTTTAATGAATGTTGGTATATTGTTATGATATCGGCTAAAGATTTCTTTCATGTCCATTATTTGTATTTACATTGATTTGTGTTTGTAGGTTGCATTGAAGTCCATGTTCAGTGATGACGATGTACATAGCGGTGATGATTCAAGTTCTGCGTCGGACCCATGTTTTGACCATCGCTTAGAGGAAGATCAAGGAGAGCCGGAGGATAGAGAGTGCGACAAATTCCTTCAGAAGGTAGAGCAGTTCGAGAGAATGGCTGACGAAGCACCACCAATTGATGAAGCCGAAACTGCAGCCCCTAAAACTGCCCCTAGTCAGCCACAGCAGACATCATCTCAGCAGCCTCAGTCCGCACCTGATCAGGCTGCTGTTGAGCAGCCTGATTCCACACCTGATCAGGCTGCTGGTCAGCAGGAATCTTATGTTGACAGGGGTGTGACGAAGTCTTTGTGCAACAGGAGAGAAAGAGGTCCATCTAGGGGTGTGAAGTCGACTACACCAATGTATCTCGAGTACAATAATGCTGGCCAACCATGCGGTGAGTGGCGAAAAATGTATGGGAGACATATCGGCATTTGTATGAGAAAGCTAACTATTTTGCTGAAGTGAGAAGACGTGGAGGATGGCTTGAAAGCAGCTATGTGGCAAGATACTGTGGTATATCCTTGTTATGTGTAGCAGATGTTTATATTTATGGTTTAACTGGCATATTGGCTTAACTTTAATGTAGTATATGCTGAAACATATTTATTTTATGTAGAATTTGTTCCATATCGAAGTTGATGAGGCTAAGAGGCAACTTTTTCTCTCGGCCGTTGCGGAAAGATTTAGAGATTTTAAGTCTAAACTTGTGAGTGGGTGGATCACCAAAAAAAGGAAGCGATCAAAGAAGGAAGCGAATAAGATGCCATACGATATTTACCCTCACATATCGAGCAAAGAATGGGAGGCCTTTATTGCAAAAAGGACAACTCCGGAGCAAGTAGTAAGTATATCACTAACCATCTTATCTGTTGTTACATTAATCCTATGTTTTACTAACCATTACTTGCCTTTTGATTTGGACAGGAAAAACGCGCTATTGCTTCGCAAAGTGCCTCGCAAAAGAAGGCCTATCACCGCATGGGGAAGAAACCGTATGAGCGGTCATAAGATGATTGGAAAGAAGAAGGTTTTTATGAAAAGGTGGTGTCGTGTGTTGGTGACAAGGAAGCCACCTCTTCTTCATCTGTTATGGTAATTGGCTCAAATCGCGTGGTAGATTGGTACTGTTCTTTACATGCTCGAGATGCAAGTGGGAGGCGAGTGATTGTAGATCCTGAGTTGAAGAAAGTGGCAGATGCTGTGGTAAGAAAATTCGTTTCATTTTTTGCCTTTTTTGTTTGATTTTTGCTATTTTTGTTTGTTTTTGGCTATTTTCGTTTTTGCTATTCTTCGTTTGATTATTGCTATTTTTCGTTTGATTTGTAGCTACTAGGTATTTCATGCCAACTAATTTTGAGAAATCCTACCCATTCCTATTTACTTTGTCTAATATCAAGATTGAATTAAAGTAGAACATAAAACCAAGATTCAATTAAAATAGAACATCAATAGTACTTGATTGAACATAGTATCAAGATTCAATTTTGTATCTATAACACAGCTCGGAACGAACAACGAGGGTGAATCTCAAGGTCAGAATCCTACCCCTACAGCAGGACTTCCCCCAGACCACACAGGACGTGTGAAAGGTTTGGGAGGTGTATGTTTAGGTAAGCGAAAGGCATTTCCACAAGACAAGTCAGGAAGTATTTCTTTAAAAACGAAGATGAGTCCAGAAATGGAAAAAATGGTGGAGGAGTTGGTCAAAGAAAAATTCAAAGCTCTATGTGAGAAGGTGGGAATTCATGATGTAGATTCACCTAATGAAGATGAAGTTCATGACAAGTCAAGCCGGCGAAAACAGACTTCCTGAGCTTCAAGTGAGCCTCCCATTCCAGATGTGGAGGTAATGTTTGCTAACTTTTTTAATACTTTTAACTTCATTTTTTAATACTTTACACTTCATTTTTTAATACTTTTAACTTTATTTTTTGATCATATGGCCTTCAACTGTAATTATTTTGCAGGAGGAAACACCATGCACAATGCTTCTCCGGGATCCACGAGGTGGAAATGGTGGTTTACTGGTGGTTGCATTTGGCCATCTTCAACCAACTGTCCAGGCCCAAGTCTCGCATCTCCAAGCTGTTGGTGTAGGCAATTGTAACGTGTCGGTTGATTCTATTGTAGACAGATGGGAAGATATAATACTTCCCCTTCCGCGGTCAGAGTGGGGATTGAATACTTTGGGAGAAGCACGAGGGAGTTTTGTAACGTGGCCTAGGAAATGGGTGCGGTTTCCAGAAGAGGTGATTAAAACCCTTAAATAAAATTGATTAATACTAATTTTCCAATTATCGTTTTAATCCTTTTTATTGTCGTTCTCATATATATGTTAATGTGAATAAAGGGGAGAGCTGAAAGAGAACAAGAACAACAACACGGGAACAGAGATTCCGCAAAAGAACAAAAGGATGGCCCGAACAACAAGATTTCCTCGAAAGGTTCAAACAAGGAAGATGAAGATGAGGTGTACAAAAATGTGTCACCCGCGTGTCAGTGGCTACATGAATGCACCAAAGATGAGCCGGAAGAGAATCCTTTAAAGGTGTGGTTGAGCAAGGATCAATTCCACTACTTTGAGGATGCTGAGACATGTGTAACGAAAGCTGATGTTTATGATTTCCTCGTTGGGGAGATGTTGTCTTTGTCAGTGTTGCAAGCGTTCATGAGGTTACTACTTTCTCTGTACCTTTTTAATTTTAAATTTCATGCTTTTTACTTACAAACCTAATTGAAGTCCATTTTTACATAATTCATGTATGTTCTATTTCCATAAGCTGTGTCTTTAATTCTATTGATTTTGTTTGAAAGACTGTTTATGAGATGCAGCAACTTGTACACTAATGTTTCCCCCTTTTTTTCCACCTTAATTAGTTGTGTGTACTTAGTTTTGGCCAGAACCAATACCATGAACAAGGTGGGGTGGTTGTGTCCTCAAAAGATTTATGAGGATCGATGTCTAAAGAGCAAGGGTGATGTGAAAGCGTACCTTGAAACCGCCATCAAAGAACCAATTCGAGCGAAAAGGAAGTTCATTATCGCTCCGTCACTTGAGGAGTAAGTCTGTTTCACTTTCCCATTGTTTCTCCCCCCACCCTTATTGTTCCTTCTCTTGTTTCACTTTCCCATTGTTAAGGCAACTTTCCCATTTTTAGTTTCGATTTCCAAATGTTATGCTTTCTCTTGTTTGGCGCAGTTCACATTGGGTGCTTTTGTTGATATCACCTTTGACATACAAGGTGTATCAATTTGATTCTTACCATCCTCAGTCGCCACGTAGATTATTGATTATGACGTGGGTGAATAGGTAAATTATAACGTGAACCAAAAATCTTTTATACTAGAAATGTAAGATATAACGACTCCTTATCTTCGCTTATTTTTTTTCCTCCGTATAGTGTCATGAAGAGGATACGCACCAGCACAATGATTCCGAAGCTGATATCAGTTGAGGTAGGGACATCGAAATCCTATACATTTGTGGTGGTTGCTTACTTTGTCATGCAAATTTTATATTGATTTTTTTTTCAATGTCCTATGTACTTCAAAGTGCGCGCAACAGCAAAACGGTACTGATTGTGGGTACTACGTAATGCGTTACATGCATGACATCATCTCAAGCTGTAATAAGTCAGATGATATTGAAGAGGTAAATACTGCAATAATTTTCGGAAGGCAACATGCTGTTTTGGGTTTGTTTTCTTAGTTCCTCAACTGGTATTGGTTTGTGTTGTTGGTTTTGTCGGTTGATTTGGCCTGTTTTAGCCAAAGCTTAGGTAAATTTGATGATAACGGTTGATTTCTGCCTGTTAAGTCCAAACTATATTTTGAAGTTCATTTGTGTTTTGTTGGGGTGGGACTGGATAAACAATATCAATATTGGATTGCGTATCGAATCCAAATCTTCTCCTATTTAATTTAGATGAGTAGGTCAGGAATAGCCTATCATTAATTTTTCTTCGTGTAGAATTGCTTTCGATTGATAAATCCTCCGCAGTCATCTTAATTTGCAAAGACCAAGCAAGTCTATAGCATTTTGTAGCATATTAAGGTTGCTGATGAGATAGTAGAGTTCAAGTAGTATATTATAGCATATTGATAAAGGCCTCCGTCTAAAGATTCAACTGGAATTTTTAAATGGCTCACGAGCATAGATATGCGATGACCAATACTCCCAAATACTGGGCTGCACATTTGTGGAAGACAGAAAATAATGGGAATTTTATGTTTGTGGAAAAAACATTAAAGGTTTCCATGAATATATTTCAGGTCTTTAATGTATTCTTTTCCTATAACAGAGATCCATTATTTCTTCTATATGTGTTACGTGCAGAACGATGACCAATGCTCCCATAACCTGGTTTTCATATAAGTCAATCACTATTTTCTCTTTTTGTGTTATATGGAAAACAAATTTTGAGAGCATTGTTCGTCGTATACCTGTGCTCGTGAGTTGTCTGAAAGTTTAAGTTGAATCTTTAGACGGGGGCTTTTATCAATATGCTATAATATACTACTTGAACTGTACTATCTCATCAGCAACCTTAATATGCTACAAAATGCTATAGTCTTGCTTGGTCTTTGCAAATTAAGATGACTGCGGAGGATTTATCAATCGAAAGCAATTCTACACAAAGAAAAATTAATGACAGGCTATTCCTGACCTACTCATCTATATTAACTAGGAGAAGATTTGCATTTGAAAGAAAGGACAATGTTGAAATTTTTTTATCCAGTCCCAAACCAACAACAAAACCAAACCAACCAACCACAGACTTACAGGTTAATAGCATGGTTTATCCAGAAAGTTTGCCGCTGCTGTGTTTTCGATTGCTGGTGGTCTGTTTTGGACTATTTTGGGCGGTTTTTTGGACGCTTTAGGTTTGTTTTGGTTGCTGGCTATGGGACTGTTGTATTGTTGGTCTGTCTTGTTTCTCTGGATTTGTGTTGAGTTGTTTTGGATTGTTTTGGGCGGTTTATTGGATTGCGTGTCTGTTTTGGACTTGTAGTCTGTTAAATTAGCTTTAGCTTTAGCTTCAAATTTCAATTAGTAGTTGACATGCTGTTAAATTTCGACCCTTTTAATGTATTCTTTTAAAACCCCTTTTAAAACCCCCAAATTTCATCACAATCAACTACTTTAGTCTAAAATGGAGTACTTAAGAATGAGCTTACCTTCACGACTACATGCATAGCTGAATTGCCGGGCAAATATCCTTTGGTAGTGAACCGATTCGATCTCTTGTATGGATTTCCATACAGAGAGAATGGTTTCCTGCTAATGGAGTAATTGCCCTGTAATGCAACCATGCAATTGTTGTTGCAATGATGCAGATAGTTGCATCTTTACTCAAGTATTTATATCTGATTTTTGAAGACATTTATCTCGCATATATATTGTTCTTGGCATATCCTATATGGTTTATCCGTTTATGGCATTTCAATGGCTTTAACTTATCCCCTAATAAACTAGACGCAACATACTTCATTTTTCAGTACTCCGTATTTTCTTATGAGTAGTTCTTAAGAAACTGTGGTACGTTACTTAAGAGTACATTTTCTCTGGGAAAAAAAAACAACTAGTGGCGTCGCTAATGTCTCGATATAGCACATAAGACATTGTTAACAAGATTTATCAGCTTTAAACATAACTTTGTCCTACTAGTATCCACATTTAATTCAATTAGTAACGATGACTAGAAAGTTCAAAGATGATAGTCTGATAGGTGCATAGTTTATAGGCCGACTTATAGCGATTTAAGTATGTGTTCGATGAATATGGCATACTATTGCAAGTCTACAACTACTACTACTTTNACTACTACTACTTCAGGTGTAACGGAGGAGCTTGCTGAAAGCTTATAACAATAATCCAATGCTATCAGAAAACATAATTTCTAACTTTTAAATAATCAAGACATCAAGTCATAGTATAGTATCATCAGTTGCGTGAGGAATAATATATCAACTAATTTTACTCATCTAGCTAAATTTATATCAATAATACCTACCTAATTCTTCTTCGCCCGACCAAATTAATGCCACTTTTGGCTAATAAAATAGATTATCACAATGAAAATATGTAGGAAAAGTCAACCGGTATTATTTGTTGACCATTGACTTAGAAAATTATGATTATTGCTTCCATAATTCCACCTTATCATAGAAGGTGAGCTTAGTTTTTGATTGTCATGAAGTTTCCACACACTTGCAGCTCATTCATGAAATTTCAATTAGATTTTGATTGTCATGAAGTTTCCACACACTTCAAAATGTAATTGAAATTTCATCAGAATCAAAACCCCTTTTAAAAACCCCCCAAATTTCGTCCCAAAAAAAAAACCCTCAATTCCAACCTCATACCCAATCAAAACCGTAGAAGAACTTGAATCACGGTCATATTTTGACTCATTTCATTACCCTTTTAATAAAGCTTCAATCTTTTTAAATGGGGGTTTGAATTATTTGCCCCAAAGACCTAGGCTTTTGGTACTGAACTTAAAGCTATTGGTACTATTCAGGTTTAGGTGTTTGTGTTATGAGCCATGAGTTGTTGTGTGTGTATGTTGGAGTTATTAAGGGAGTTGGTTGCGTCTTGTGGTTCTTAGTTGTTCGTTTATGTGTTCAAAGTTCCTGGTGTTCGTTTAACATGCACTTATGGTTTGTGTGATTGCTATTAAGGAAGTATCATTAAACTGGTTTTAAATTATTATTTATTAGGTATTCACAAAAGCTACATGGGTTCGAGAAGGGCCTTTCAGCAAAGCACAAATAAGCGAGGTTCGAGACAAGGTTGCGACATTCTTGTACACACACTGTTTATGAAGAAGCTAGGAATATATTAGTACATTCACTTGACTTAGTTATTAATTGAACTTTTAGCTATTGGTAATTTGTGTATTGGTAATTGGTAATAACAATCGATTAATTTATATTAATTGAACTGAATTTGGTTTCGATAAATTGGGTACTAGCTGCGGAATATTATTTGCAGGGAGCATGGATGATATTAGGAATTAGGAGCATAAAATAATTTCAGAAAATTATCTAAAAAAAAAGTATTATTTGCTGCGGTTATTCAATTAACCGCAGCAAATAACTCAACTTAAATTGGAGGGAAACAGAACATTTTCTGATGTGTTATTTGCTGCGGTTGTCCAAAGAACCGCAGCAAATAACCCTATTTTTTGCTGCGGTTTAACTGCAACAAATAAAATTCCATCATTTGCTGCTGCTATAAGTGTTGTGGTTCAAAACCGCAGCAAATAACCGGCAAAAAACCGCAGAAAAATGCGTTTTTTGTACTAGTGACTACATGTGGCGCTCACTCACTTTTATTTAGTTAATATTTTCTAACTTAGTTTGCAAACAACGTTAAGTGAATTATTAAGTATCATTTGTACTTGGCAGATTCATTTATAGATATTAGATTTGTTTGCCACCTTAGTAGTTAGTCAATTAAAATCAAACGGAAACTAGTTTTCAAATTAGCTTATGTGTTTAGCTTACTTGATAAGGTTCTTGCATTATTCCCATGAGTTTGACATTAGCTTGCATTGTACGTGAGAGTTCTTATGCTTGTTAGTGAGGCTAAATGGAGCTTGTTTGGAGGTTTTTCTTGTAGTCATTGATAGAGATAGAATATTCATCAAAATATTATATCCATAGATTTATGATATTATATTTAATATCTTATGTAAAGTAGGATATATTTATAATATCGTTAGGATAATATATATTTAGGAAACTATATTCTTTGTCATTGTAACACTATAAATATGATCAATGGAAATCACCCTAATCAAGGGAGTTTACACAATTTAATATGGTATCAAGAGCAGGTTAGATCTTGGGTTCTTCTAAAAATAATTCCCTGCCGGTGGGTAGGTGTTAAACCCACCGGCAGGATTCACAAACAAATTCTCTACTGGTCTACCACTACTCTTCCGCAAATGAGCACTTTCTTGCTCTTCTAATTCCCCTTCCTACTTCAGATAGTAAACCAAATTAAAGACACTTGCTACCGTACTCCATGCATGGTGATCAATTCACTTATTCCTTTATTTGCTTATGCGTGCCTAATGCATAGCAAGTCTTTACTCCCTTCATTTCCATCTTCATGGCTAGGTAGTATGTGTTTGAGTCATTGAGAATTTTAGAGTGTTACTCTAATTCATTAGAACCAATTATTCTTTTCTCCTCTTAAGTTCGTCCGTAAATTAATCTCATGCAATCTACAATCAATGTTCTAGCCTCCACATACTAAGTGAGCTATGTTTTTTTTTTTTTGCTTTTTTTTTTTGTTTTTGTGTTGGACAAGATGAACATTCATCCTTTTGCTTTTAATTTCATCCTTTTGCTAGTATATTTTCACACATTTAATGTGGTCAAGCAAACCTCCCCTTTTCTTCCACGTAGCTAATTGTTTTCTTCCCTTTGCACAACAATCCTGTGTACCACAATATAAAAGTCCAACACCAAAGGTAGCCTCATGGGCTCTTACATGCATGAATGTGATTTCCTGCAACAATATATATATTCTAGATGCTATGATTTGATCCCCTCTTCTCCTATGGATCCACAACTTGGCCAATATCTACCACAGCGCGCGGCCCTTCTCCTCTTCCTCCTTTGGCATAGCAGCGCTTTATTCTCCTCTATGTAGATTTTGGCACTTGCTCTTCATCATCATCAATACACTATTGTTACTACTATATTTTATCGTGGGTTACCTATATTATCCTACACAGTTCGATGCCTCCTTCAGACGTAGATTTGATCTAGTCAAAGCGTCCACTTTTCTCCCGCTTCGACTGCGGGGGTGTGATAGAGATAGAATATTCATCAAAATATTATATCCATAGATTTATGATATTATATTTAGAAATAATATCTTATGTAAAGTAAGGTATATTTATAATATCATTAGGATAATATTTAGGAAACTGTTTATGCAAAATCGCTTAGAACGATCTTAGGTTGGGACTGCGACGGCTAGATAGATTATGCAATTCGATGGATAAAGACTAATAATGCAAAGTATAAAAAACGAAAAAAATTAAAGTAGACAAAACACGATATTTTGATGACGCAGAAAACCCAAGGTGGGAAAAACTGCGGGTGGGAGTAATTCCACCATTTCACTATGATGAACGTAAGATAATCTTTGCTTAGAGTACAATGAGAGTGATTTAGCTCAGGAGTATTTTTCAGTGAACTATCGTTGTGTCCTTGGACTGAATAGCGAGCTAAATTTGTAGCATTGAGACCTAGAAAATATCTTCAACGGTCTTCTTAGGCAAATAACCGCATCTCCTAAAAAATAGGAGAGTAGTTTCCTTCTTTCTCTCCACGAAGGTTAATCTCTGTCCATGTTCAATGTACCATCCTAGTAGACTTGTTCAACCCCCTGAATCTGCTGAAGAATTAATTGGAACGGCTCAACTGTCTCCATGAATCTCGGACTAACGGTTACTGACTCGTCTGGGGTCGAGTCTAGTCATAGGAAATCGACCATAACAATTTGCCCCGGATTATTGACTCGGCAACTCGGCAGTTAAAGAGCAATAATCCCACACTTGTGAAATAACTTCCCACTAACTCTTTGTAACCGCGCCCAATAACTACCCTCCCCAACTACTTGCCAAAAAATATCTTTTACACTCAACTTTTACAATTTTACAAAAGATAAAAATAAAAAATTTGAAAAAATTCAAACAAAAAGGAGGAATCCGGAGGAGAGTCGTACTGTAGCTGTGTTATAAGAGGTGTAACTGTGCTAGATCTGAACTTTCCTTCAACAAATTTCCAGGTAATTTACTTTTTCTGCCTCTTGAATTTCGCTTCTATTGAACTTACCTTGGAAGTCTAGTAGAATTGTTTCACCAAAGAGATCTAGATTTTCGTTTAGACTTCTAGAAAAAATGGGGAAGCCGAAAGAGAAATCATCCGAGGTGGAGCCTTTGAGCTCGATTGATAAGACGGGAGTTGAAGCTTTTAGGGTTCTTGCTGGTCTTCCAAAAGAGGCGGCGATCGAGGCTCCGAGGGCACGTCCTGCTGTCGACTGCCCAGAGGGTTTTGTGTTGATGTACGAATATCCTTTTAAGCTAGGGTTTAATTATGAGTTTTCCCCTCTTTCCATGGCGTTGATGGAGGCTTTGACAGTCGGACCTGGCCAATTGATGCCCCAAACTTGGAGGGTCTTGCATGTCTTAGAAGGGCTTAACCCTCTTGCGAAAAAACCTCTTAATGTTTTTGATTTGATGGTTTGCTACAAAATTCAAGTGAAAGAAGACAAAAGTTGCGCGTTGGTGCTAAAGCGTGGCGCTCGTCCGTTAGTGAAAAAATCGGGTTATTCCAACGATAGGGGTTGGCGTCCTCATTTTGTATTTGTGAAGAAATCGTCTCTAGATGCATTTGTGAATTGGCTTCCAGATCAGTGGCGTTTCGAAGGTACAGACCCTTCGTTTCGCTTTGATATTTTCCAATTGATTGACTTGTTTGCTTATGTTTTCCTTTCTTGTAGGTATTGGTTCAAGCTCGTTGCGACCTAAGGCTGACAGTGCTGCTAAGGTGGAAGAGTTCCTTAGTACTTTCAGCGTTGAAGACCGTACGTTCGTTCGTCCTACTGTAGCAGAAGACGAGGCAGAAGGAGAACATAGTACGGCTACTGCTAGTGAGGATCCTGATATGGCTTCAGGTATTTGTTGTATCAAACATTTTTGATTTTTGCGGTTATCTTCTATTTTATCTGATTGCAGTCTCGCCTTGCTCTTCAGGTGCGACTTCTAGTAAGGGTGCAAGTGGCAAAATGTCGATGGATGAGATGTTTGAGCGTGCTTCGAAGAAGAAGAAATTGAGTTCTGATCCTGCTGACGTTCAGATTCTTGAGACAAAACCTAACCTGGTTCGTCCTCCACCTCCAAGGTTTGAGCGAGGGGCGTCTACAAGGAGTTCATCGTCCCAGAGTCGTGGTTTGCTGATCACTCTTCCTGAGGATTTCTTGGCTGAGACAGCCGACACTACTTCTATTTGGCCTTCTCCTGAGAAGCTTCTAGTTCCGGCGGCTAAGAAACGTCTGGAGAATATGACTCCCGCTGAGGTGATAAGCGAAGCCATCAATCTTCAACTGCATGTAAGTTTGTTTCCTTTTATTGTATTCCGTTTGCTCTTGGCCGGATTTCTTTTGCTTAAACCGTTTTAGCTCTGTGCAGTCTCTCCAAGATACTCTTGCTACGAGAGACCGTCTTGTCTCGTATGAGAAAGATGTCCAGTCTGCCCAGACTGCTTTGAATGTGGCTAAGGAGAAGGCGAAGAAGGCCGAGGCTGAAGTGACTAGTCTCAAGGCTTCTTTGCTCAAGCTGGAGGCTGAGAAGAAGAAAGAAGTGACGAACTTGGAGGAGATGCTCCACACTGCTGAGGAGGATGCCAAGAATTCTAAGGCCCTTGACATCTTGTTTGGTCGCGCCAAGGTCTTGAAGATGTTTGTGGATGGACAACTGATGTTGGAGGATGCTCAGGCCGAACTAGACAGGTACCTAGCTGGAATTGGGAGTATGGCTGATCTGGTTGACGAAGAAGTGACCGCGGAGGAGCAGAAATCTACTGCTGAGTCTGCCCCTGCTTCTACTGATGCAGATCAGCTTGCTGCTGAGACGAACCAGGATGACGAAGACGTGGCGTGACTGTTGGCCACTTTACATTTATATTTTTAATGCTTTAAACATTAAGTCTGTTGATGGGCGTTGCATGGCCTTTTTGAACAATTTACTTGTGTGTTTTGTTGCATCGTTCATGGGAACGGCTTAGTACTTTGTTAGTTTGTCGTTCGTGGGAACGACTAGGTACTTTAGTTTTTGTGACTTTTGAACATCGTTGAATGTTTCTGCGTGCTTAGATTGCTTTTGTTGACATGCTGTCTGTTTGCTTTTGATTTTTTCAGTCACTTTCGTTGGTATATCACTGTGGTTTTTGACTGCTTGTGTTATGTGTTTTATCGCGCGTTATTATTTATGTATTGCACGCGTAGGAGATGACGAGACATTATTTTCAGTCTCGTTTTAAGGCCTTTATTACTGTTGCTCTTGGACTAGGCGTCATGGTGCCTCGTTGGTCTAGCGTACCGGGGGACTAGGTTAGATGTGCACATTTGCCGCTTAATATCTGACGAAGCTCTGCCTTGATTATGTACCTTCTGGCGCGCTTCGTCTGATATTTACTTGTGTTGGACTGCTCAGACTGTGTCATCGTGACGAGTCTCTAGAGTTTAGATCCTGCAGGTCCTGCATAGACGCATCGTTAGGACTGGTCGTTGGCGTTTTTGCCAACGGCCCTCCGATGCTTAAGTCAGTACTTGTTCGTCGAAGTGTAAAACAAAGTGAAAAACTTAGAGAAAACTTGTTACCTTTGCACTTTTGACTTAAAAGTGGTAAAGCTTAAGGTGTGTCGCGTTCCAACTTCTTGGAACAGTGTTACCATCTCGTGAGACTAGTCTGTATGCCCCTTTGCCTGCTATATCGACGATTTGATACGGTCCTTCCCAGGTTGGCCCCAGCTTACCATATGTCCGGTCCTTGGTATTTTGGAACACTTTCCTTAATACCCAGTCCCCTGTTCTGAACACTCTTGCCTTAACTTTTTTGTTGAAGCTTCTCGCGACGATTTGCTGATGCGTCGCCATTCTTAGATATGCGTCTTCTCTTAGTTCTTCAAGCGTGTCGATGTTGGAGGCCAGCTCATTTTGATTCTGCTCTTCTGTCATGAGACCGTATCTAGCAGTTGGGATTCGTACTTCTGACGGCAGGACAGCCTCGCATCTGTAGACTAGGGAGAACGGGGTTTGTCCCGTCGATGTTCTAGGCGTCGTCCTGTTTGCCCATAGAACCGCAGGCAACTCTTCAGCCCATTTTCCTTTGGCTTAGTTGAGTCTTTTCTTGAGTGAGGCAATGATAACTTTGTTGCTCGACTCTGCTTGTCCATTGGCCTGTGGATATCTTGGCGTTGACATACGTAGCTTAATGTTCCATTTGTCACAAAACTGTCTAGTCTTGTCGCTGATGAACTGAGATCCGTTGTCGCAGACTATCTCTGATGGGATTCCAAATCTGTATATGATGTTAGTCCAAAGAAATGAAATGACTTCTTTGTCTCGTACCTGGCTAAATGAACCTGCTTCGATCCATTTAGAGAAGTAGTCCGTCAGTGCTAGTAAAAACACTTTTTGTCCTGGTGCCGGAGGGAGTTTTCCAAGTATGTCCATCCCCCATTTCATGAAGGGCCATGGATAAGGTGTTGGATGCAATTCTTCAGGTGGTCTGTGTGTCACTCCTGCATATCTTTGGCAACTGTCGCATTTGGCGACATATTCTTCTGCGTCTTTCTTCAGGTCTGGCCAAAAGTATCCCAGACGAAGCAGCTTGTTAGAGAAGCTTCGTCCTCCAGAATGATTGCCACATTCGCCATCATGGTGTTCTTGCAACATAGCCTTTTGTTCGTCCCCGACGAGGCATCTTTGCAGTAAACCTGTGGAAGAACATTTAAATAATACGTCATGTAATACTGTATACTTAGAAGCTTTGAACCTTAGTTTCCTTGCTTCCTGAGGATCGTCGGGCAGGATGTCGTGCTTCAGATAGTTGACTATTGGAGTTGTCCAGTTTGCTTCGTCGGAGATTTCCAAGATTTCTGGCACGTGGGACATGTCAACGGATGGCTTAGTCAGGTGTACCATGGGTATTGTTTTGAAGGGAGATTTTCTGAGTGCTGAGCCTAGATTTGCAAGTGTGTCGGCTTGACTGTTTTTGTCTCTTTGGATTTGTTTGATTGAAAATGGGTTGAAAGTTTTAGCTTTTTCTTTGGCTAAGGTTAGGTAGGCTGCCATTTTGGAATCTTTGGCTGCAAATTCCCCATTCAATTGGCTCACTATTAGGAGTGAATCGCTGTATACGTTGAGTCCAGTCGCCCTAAGGTCTTTGGCAACCGTCATTCCTACTATGAGGGCTTCGTATTCTGCTTCGTTGTTGGTGGCTTTAAAATCGCAGCTTATGGATTGTACTATCATGTCCCCTTGTGGCGACTTCAAGACGAGTCCCAAACCTGCTCCATGTTGATTTGATGACCCGTCGCAGAACATTGCCCAGACTGCCTCTTCTGCCACTTCGTTGATTTGCTTGAGTTCCTGTTCTGCTTTTGGGCTTAGTTCCGGACTGAAGTCTGCCACAAAATCTGCAAGTGCTTGGGATTTTATCGCCGTTCTTGGCTGATACCTGATGTCGTAGCTGCTTAAGACTATGCTCCACTTTCCCATTCTGCCTGACAAGTCTGGTCTCCGTAAAACTGACTTTATAGGAAAGTTAGTTTTTACCACTACTTGATGTGTGTCAAAGTAGTGGCGTAATTTTTTAACGGCAGTAATTAATGCAAGAATTAGTTTTTCAATTAAAGGGTACCTGGTCTCTGCGTCAAGCGGAGACTTACTGACGTAGTAGATGGGCAGTTGTTGTCCCTTCGTCTCTCTAGTTAAGACGGCGCTGACTGCCACTTCACTGACTGCTAGGTACAACTATAGGGTCTCGTCAGCTTCGGGCTTAGGCAGCAATGGAGGCGAGGCTAAATATTTCTTCAACTGCTGCAAAGCTTCCTCATGCTTCTCCGTCCAGTCGAACCCTTTGTTTTTCTTCAGGACGTTGTAGAATAAGTGGCATTTGTCTGACGACTTAGATATGAACCTATTTAAAGCCGCGACGCGTCCTGTGAGTTTCTGGGTTTCCTTGACGTTCCTTGGGGACTGGATGTTGACTAGAGCTTTGATTTGGTCTGGACTAGCTTCAATGCCTCGCTGAGTGACGACGTATCCTAGGAATTTCCCTGCGGTTACTCCGAACGAGCATTTAGTGGGATTTAATTTCATACCATACCTTCGAAGCACGTTGAACGATTGACTTAGATGCGTCACGTGATCCTTGGCTATCTTAGACTTGACGAGCATGTCATCGATGTAAACTTTCATTGTCTCTCCCAGTAAAACTTTGAACATTTTGTTGACTGGAACCCACTTTTTAAGATGCTTAGTTGCTTTCTTCTGAGGAACAGGACCTGACTTCTTGGTACGTCGCTCCAGCATTTTTGAGTCCAAATGGCATGACTTTGTAGCAGTAAACTCCTTTGTCCGTCATGAATGTTGTTTTCTCCTCATCTTCTGGGTGCATCAAGATTTGATTGTATCCTGAGTAGGCATTCATGAACGTCAACAATTCATGCCCTGCTGTTGCATCTACCATGGGGTCTATGTGCGGAAGTGGAAATGGATCCTTGGGGCAAGCCTTGTTGAGATCCGTGAAGTCTATGCACACTCTCCACTTGCCGTGTTTCTTGGCTACTACCACGACGTTTGCTCGCCAGTCGGGGTACTTTACTTCCCTGATTTTCCCAGTCTCGATGAGTTTCTGAACCTCGTCGTTGATGACTTGGTTTCTTTCTGGGGCAAACTTGCGCCTTTTCTGTTTGACTGGTTTGAAGCTTGGGTCGGCATCTAACTTGTGGGTTATGACGTCTGGGCTTATACCTGTCATATCTTCATGTGTCCAAGCAAAGCAATCGATGTTAGTCTTAAGAAAATTGACTAATTCAGTTCTTATACCTGGGTCCAGTGACGCGCCAATCCTGACCGTTTGTTCAGGTTTGTTGGGATCCAATGCTATTTCGTCGAATTGTTGCTCGTCAGGATCTTCCGTCACTGGTCCGTGCTGTAATTGCTACGCCGTCATCTTAGATGGCTTCATCGTCGTGCTGTAAAATTTGCGAGCTTGTTGTCTTTCTCCTTTGATTTCTTGCACTCCCCACTTTGTAGGGAATTTGAGTGTCTGGTGGTACGTTGACGGGACTGCCTTCATTCCGTGAATCCAAGGTCGGCCGATGATGGCGTTGTAGGCTGATGGGCAGTCCACCACATTGAAACGAGTCGCCAGGTTCACTCCGTGGGCATACGTAGGTAGCATGATTTCCCCTACGGTGTTGAGAGCTTCTCCGTTGAACCCAACGAGCACGGTCGATCTACGGATCACGTCGTTGGTGTCGATCCCCATGTCTTCGATGGTGCTTTTGAACAGAACATTTGCCGAACTTCCTCCGTCGACCAAGACTCGTCTCAGCAAGCAGTTTCCTATTGTGAGGGATATGACCAATCCATCATGATGCTCTTCTCTGTAATCTCCCAAGTCGCATTCGTCGAAGGCTATTGTCATGGACTCGAGCTCCTTGTCGCGGCTCGGTGCTGCTTCACTTGTTACGGCATTTTCAGGTGTCCTCATTCTTGCTACTCTCTTAGCTGCAGAATAGGTTAGTCCACAAATATCAAATCCACCAGAAATCACATTGATTACCTTGTTTGGAGGGGGTGCTTTAGGAGGATTTCGTCCAGACGCGTCTCGGGCGTTTGAGATTCCTTTGCCCTTCAGTTCTTTAAGAAAACCCTTTCTGAGTATATAAGCCACTTCTTTTCTCAAGGCATTGCACTCTTCAGTAGTATGTCCATGGTCAGCGTGATAGTCACACCATCGAGATTTGTCTTTGTTTTCGGATGGTTTGTCGCTCCTCCTTGGCCATCTGGCTACGTTCCCTAGAGATTGGATGGCATTCACCACGCCCCCAATGTCGACACAAAATCCGTATTCCTTGATGTCGAGGTATGTGTCGGCATCATTCTTCTTGGACCTATCAAAATCAAGACGAGTGTCAGTTCCGTTACCATTATTGACATGATTTACCTGGTCAGGCCTGTCGTAAGGCTTTCGGCGTCTGTCTCGTCGGTTATTTCGCTGAGGTCGTCGATCATTGCTCCTTTGACTAGTTTCAGCTTCAGTCAGGTTGAAGGCTCTACGGATCGCCATATCGTCCTCGAGTCTCATTTGTGGGGCTCTAGTCTTGACTTCTTCGAACGTCAGGCACGGGTACTTGGTCATGTCGCGGTACAGCTCCGAGTCTGTGTACAGTCCTCTTTTGAAAGCCTCGATCGCAGTCCTGACATCGTAGTTTTTTATGCCGATCATTTCTTTGTTGAATCTGGCGAAATAGTCGCGGACTGGTTCGTTCTTCTTCTGCACTATGCGGTACAGGTCATTGGTCTGCTTCTCGACGTTCCTAGAAGCGTCGAACTTGCCATAGAACCTGTCACATAAAGATTTGAAATTAGTAATAGTTCCGCGTTTAACATCACACAACCATTCTAAGGCGGGACCCGTCAGGGTTGCGCCAAAGGATTTGCAGAGGACAGGCTCCAGGAGGTGACGCGGGATCGAGTACTGCCACATGTGCTGCTTGTAGTGGTTGATATGCTCTATGGGGCACGTGCTACTGTCATACAGCTTCGTCGGAGGGGGGATGTTCAGTCTCCTGGGGATGTCAGCCATAACAATGCTCTCGATGAAAGGAGACGCAGCATATCCATCCTCTTCTTCAGTCACGACGGGTAGGGGTGCTCCTGGCATCCTCTTGAGTATCTTCAGCAGCCTGGCGTTCTGGGCCTTGATGCGAGCTATCTTCCTGGTTGTCTCGTCATCCTGGCCATCGCCATGGTCGTTGTTGTTCTGCTCCTGATTGTCATCCTCGCGCGTATCATCATCCTCTTCTTCGTCTGAGGTAAGACTCATCATGCGAGGCACGTCCTCAGTGTTGCGGTGTTGCTGTAGAGCTCTGCTTTTGACAGATTCGATTTCTTTGCGAAGGTCATCGATGGACTTCTGACTTTCAGAGGCCAGTCTTTCATTTTCCTCACGTTGTTTCTTTAGATCTTCGTATGCTTTCAGCATAACGTCTCTCATTTCATCATAGGTTGGAGGAGTTGTTTCCATGATGAATGCTAGGGATGGTTTGGAAACTTTAAATGTAAAAGGTTCACCTAGTGAGATCTAGTCGTCGGCCCCACGGTGGGCGCCAAATTGTTTGTGCCGAAAATCGCTTAGAACGATCTTAGGTTGGGACTACGACGGCTAGATAGATTATGCAATTCGATGGATAAATACTAATAATGCAAAGTATAAAAAACGAAAAAAATTAAAGTAGACAAAACACGATATTTTGATGACGCAGAAAACCCAAGGTGGGAAAAACTGCGGGTGGGAGTAATTCCACCGTTTCACTATGATGAACGTAAGATAATCTTTGCTTAGAGTACAATGAGAGTGATTTAGCTCAGGAGTATTTTTCAGTGAACTATCGTTGTGTCCTTGGACTGAATAGCGAGCTGAATTTATAGGCATTGAGACCTAGAAAATATCTTCAACGGTCTTCTTAGGCAAATAACCGCATCTCCTAAAGAATAGGAGAGTAGTTTCCTTCTTTCTCTCCACGAAGGTTAATCTCTGTCCAGGTTCAATGTACCATCCCAGTAGACTTGTTCAACCCCCTGAATCTGCTGAAGAATTAATTTGAACGGCTCAACTGTCTCCATGAATCTCGGACTAACGGTTACTGACTCGTCTGGGTCGAGTCTAGTCATAGGAAATCGACCATAACAGAAACTATATTGTTTGTCATTGTAACCCTATAAATATGATCAAACTATATTATTTGTCATTGTAACCCTATAAATATGATAAATGGAAATCATCCTAATCATTTACATAATCTAACAGTCATCCACAAATTAAAGTAATGTCTTCCATTATGCATATGTCTTTGTGTTATAATGGTTTTAGCTCTTAAACTTGTACGTAATTTAAGGTATGTGTAGTTGTGACGTTGGCGCGCACATTGTTGTTGAAAGATAAATCATGTTTCTATATTTTTTTAAAGCATATAGATGAAAACTTAGTGCCTAAAACCTCTTCGGATAAGTATACTTTGGTGAGGTGCTTTGAATAATTTGAAAAGTTATTGAATTTTCTCGATAATAATGTTACCGTGCATGTTTTCCTAAATGCTGAATTCAAGGAAACTCAAAATTAAATGATGCATGTAGATGCATTCCATAGACATTTAACTAGTTTCTTTTTAATCAAATAAAAGAATTTCGTGTCAACAATAATTTTTAAGGATGTTACAAATTTTGGATCTTTTTTCAGCACTAATTTTATGAGGAAAATTAACGATGAATTTAAGTCGTAAGTCACCTCTTTCAGCTTCTTCTTTATCTCTTGGCATGCCTTGATTTTCAATGACTTTTTCATAACCTGGATGTATGACATCATCAATTTTCAAAATCATCTTTTCCCCTCCCAATAAAGGTAGGGTTATGTTACAACCAACAAGGGCTTTGAGAAGAGGAACTTCAACTCCCAATTCTAAGTCATCTCCTACCCTTCTAAATAGAGGATGCATTTTCTCTTCAATCACAAATACAACGTCTGCTGGTTGATACCCTGGTTTTTCATCACCTTTTCCTTCAAATTTTATTGTTGTTCCTTTCCTCCAACCTGGTTTTACATCTATTTGTAATGTTTCTTCTTGTTGAATAATTATCCTGTATTAATTGAAGATAATTGATATAAGTAGAAGGATAAATTACAAAGTACGGTTATTTTCGGGGGTTATCAAGTTAATATTTGATAGAAACATATTATGTTTATATGGCGGTATTTTTGTAATTTTTGATGTAGTGTAAGTGTAATATTTTTAGGGGTATATAAGAACTATTTGAAACTTATGGAAGTAAAAGACAAAAGTACCCCCAATATTTTTTTAGTTATATTTCTAACAAATATTAACCAACAATTCCCTGTTATTTTCACTATCTAAGTTTTTGGTATACCAAAATAACAAGTGTTTGGTGTGTCAATTTAAGTGATAATATATCAACTATCTATAAATTTAGAAAAATCCCTCTCTCTAGTAACCATATGATTTCCATATTTATTTCATGAAATTTCCATCTTTAGTGTACTTGCTTTGAATTCCATCCTAGGATAATGGTTGTTATATATCCTTTGTTTTATCATTGTGATTTCGTTTCATTTTTCTTTAGATATCTTCATTGATTAAAGTTTTTCCTCTACATCATCATATTTTTTTTACCTATTACCAAATTTGGTCGATTAATGAATTAAAATATATAAGCCTATAAGAATGTCTATTGTGATATATTTTTTAAAAGAATAGGCATATCATTTTTATAACAAATAGGTTATTTCAACAATTTTGAAACAAATCAAAGATACTGAATGAATTTTGTGAAACCTCTCAATGCAACTACACCCTGAATAAAATTGCACAATATATGGAGCTAAAGAGATTTACCCGATGTCAGAGATAACGTCTCGAGTTATTTTAATTTTCTTCATTGCACCGAAGCAAAGTTCTTCTAATGAACACTCAAGTGTTTTTTCTACATGTTGTGGTTTTCTTCTTGTTGTAGATTGTGAAAATATAATAGGAGTTGCGCTCCTATGGCTTGTACTTCTTGAAACTTCATCGCTTCCATTTTGTGCATTAAAATTATTTTGGCTTGTCAATTTGCTAAAGGTGCCCTTAGAAAGAGTTTCCGCTGGTGTGAGGCTTGCTGTAACTTTTTTACTAGTACTTCTCTTTAGGGCATCCATCATTCTATTTGACCGACTGTTACTTGAACGTAAACGTGGTGTGGGAGTATGACTTCTTCTACTAGTAGTTCGTGAAAGAAAAGACGACGATCGATTGAAGAAACTATCATCCACGCTATGTTTTTTGTGAATATGACCTCCTTTTGTAGGTGACATTGAGCCATTCCATTTTTCATCTTCATCTGTGCCATGAGCTGTCTAACAAGTTGAAAGCCATACACCCTATTAAGAATTAGTCATTTATTATGTGAAAAAATAAATAACTCCATTACACGTCAAATCAAACTTCATATTCTTTTTTGTTTGCACATTAACCCTTCAAAATTTCATCTTTCATCACATTACTATACTATTTCATATATATATCTGAACAAATTTTAAAGGTAAAATTGTAATTCAAATTATTTTGATGTTTCTAAACAAAAATTACAAAATGGAGCAATGACGGTATATACCTTATGACTTGAATTGCAATATTGTTTATTTGAATTATTCTTTTCGGGATGCCATTTCATGACAAGGTTCTTGTAAGCCTTGCCAAAATCTTTTATGGATGCCGTTTTGAATTGATGATGATTTCGAAAGGATGGAACAAGCTAAGAATGTTGAAATTTTAAGAAAATTGTTTGTTTATAAATTACGATGGTATCAAATTTTCAGGACTCGTTGATGCCAACCTTTGAGAAAACTCATTCCCTGAAATTCTTATGTAATTTTAGGCACATAAAACACATTCTTTTTAAATAATAATTTAACTAATTAGAAATTAACCTAGCATAAATTAGTTTTCCTCCTTTATTTAGGACACTAAACTTAGTTAAATTTTGGTTGTTATTGTTGGTATTAATTGTTCTCTTTTATTACCTTAAATAATATTTCTAAGAATTTAAATTCATCCTATGGCTGAAATAATTTTATTTTAGTGAAAATAATAAAGTACGCGAAAATTTATCCTATGGCTGAAATAATTTTATTTTAGTGTATTCGCATGATTTTGTATACCGTAATTATGTTAATCTTCTGTAATATTTGTTTATTTAAAAAAACGGATCTAAAAAATTATATATTTTTTTTAATTTCATTTTAGTTGATTTTGTATACCAAAGAGTGGAAAATAGAATCAAATAATAACACCGTTTAGCAGTCATAACTAATGATTCTACTATTTTATTATGAGTGCGTTTTTTGTACAGCTGGCCGCACGCAAAACAAATCGTGTGACGCAAAAAAATAAAAAAAAGGCATACACACATATTTCTCTCTTTCATCTATAAATCAACTGTTTTTTTCTCTCCTCCACCTACTTTTATTATTTCTTCATTCATCATTATGTTAGTTCATTATTTCAAGTCTTTTTTTTTTCTGCAAAATCATTCAAACACGATATTAAAGCTTAATTTAATTTAAAAAGTTAAGTAATTCCTCCAATAAAAATTAATAACTAAAAATTTAAAAAACCTCTTCAATAAACCTTAGTAAACCCCAAAAAATTAAAAAAAAAAAAAAAAACCCCTTCAACAAACCTTAGTAACCCCAGAAAAAGTTAAGTAACCTATAACCCCTTCAACAAAAATTAGTAACCGTAGAAAAAGTTAAGTAACCCCTCCAACAAAGTTTAATAACCGTAGAAAAAGTTAACTAACCCCTTCAACAAATATTAGTAACCCTATAAAAAATTTTAAGTAACCCTTTCCACAAAAATTAGTAACCCCGAAAAAAGTTAAGTAACCCCTACAAAAGTCAAGTAACCTCGTCCCGTCACCAAAGATTAGTAACCCATTGAGCAAAGATAAATAACCCTAAAAAAATGTTAAGTAACTCATCCAACTAACAAAGATTAGTAACCCCTGAAAAAGTTAAGTAACCCTTTCAAACAAAATAAATGCAAATTGATAAAAAGGAAAAAAAATTCGGGAAATAACTTTGATATTATATCCCAAAAAAGGCCTAAAAATAACTTTGAGCTAAAAAAATGATAGAAAGTAAATAAAAGCATTCAAAACTAAAACCAAGCAAAAAAAAAAAATGATGAAATTATAGAGTACAAGAAAAAATAAATCAAATAATGGAGGTGGAGAAGAGAGATTAAAAAAATCTTAGTAAAATGCATGTGGCCAAAGGAGGAGTATTTGAATGAGAAATAGTTACAAAAAAGGAAAAAGTTAGCACATCACATGAGTACCGCACATGAAAAAGGAAAAAAGAAGAAAAAAAAGGGCTGAGCTAAAAACATTTGAGCTCTTATAGAAATTGGATCTGCCGCACCATTCTCCTATCATGTGGCAGGCCGCATTTCAGAGTGATTCTTTTATTATTCCTAAGCAATTGCACATTCTCACATAATTAATCTACATCTGATGGTGCTTAGCTGATTGATGACCTATGAACTAGAGAGATGGACACATGAGTTTTCATATTTTTGGTGGACCTAATTGGTTTAAAAAATTTTAAATTTTGTCCTTTCTCATTGTAATAATCCATATTCTTTCTATTTTATTCCCGGGATTAAGCTACTTTTAAGGTGGTAGTTTGTGATTCCCCATATATTATTGATTTTATGATTAATAATTTTATACTTATAAAATATATTTTGTAAATTTTATACAAAAATAGTAATTAAATTATTATGGTTTTCCAAATCATTATGTTAAGAATTTAATTGCATTTTACAAATATAAATAGTATACGAAACTATGATTTAGACTGAATTTGAAGTTTTTTGTGTGGTTTTATTTTATTTTATTTTTTATTTTGGCTTGGCAAATTTAATTAGTTTTCCTAATAATCTCCTAAATTAATTAGGACCAAAATACAAAACCCCTTAAATATTTTAGATAGATTTAAGAAAAAACATCATATTCCTCTCTTTCACGTGAAACGAACAACAAAAATAAATATTGTTTTGCTCATGTTTCTCTTACATGAAGGAAGATCAAAGAACAAAAAAAGAGGTTTTGTTTATTCTTTCTTTGTCTATTATTTTAATTGTTTATTATTAGGTTCAATCAAAGACCTAAGTTCATCAATTACACTTGAATCGTCAATATCTTTCATATTTAAAATTCAAAATCTATGATTATGTTAATTATGCTTAATTTTAAAATTTCATTTGCATGATTATAATCAAGATTTAATGGCGAAATATTTTTAACTTGTTCGTTTTTAACATAAAATTTGTATTTTTTGGGTGGAAGGGTGTTCGAAGCAAGGCTCACTACTAGAGGTATTGGCAGTGAGTACCACCCTATCATGGATAGATTCGACTATTAAGTGATGTGATTATTGATAGGAAATCGCCAACCACACAATGAATAGAAACTAGCTCGGTTTTCTCTAAAGCAAAGCACCAAGAAAAACGATCTAGGTCGAATAATTTTATGAATTAATTAAAGCTACGCACCCTCAATTCTTAAAACTATCCTCACAAGAGGCTAAAGACTAAGCACCAACTCTCAATATGCTCGAGTTTTCCTCACACTCGAAAATTCTCACACTCGGTTTTTTTTTTTTTTTTTTTTNTTTTTTTTTTTTTTTTTTTTTTTTTTTTTGTAGAAAACAAATAAACTCTGAACAATAATGTTTATTAATCTCTAATCTTCATTTTACAAACTAATGTTGAGACAATTTATAGGCATAATCATCAACAAAATCCTAACAAAAACACGCTAAAACACACTCACAAAACAAAGGAAAAATCGTCCCAATCTAGTGACTCACAAGATAAGAATGCCACATCATCACTGCATGTCATTCTCAACTTGCCAACAAACTCTAACTATACCTAACAAAAAAAATTCCTAACAAACTTTCTAATACCTTGCCAATCAAGATTATCAACAAATTACAACCAGATTTACACAAAAACATGATATACCCAAATCCACACAAAATCGTCAAAATTGACGCCACACAAACTTCGTCCAAATTTGCGCAATTTTCTGTGATTTTCTTCAAATTATCAAGAAACCTTTCAAGATTCAATCTTTTAATCAAGAAACCTTCAAGAAGTCATTTTCCATGTGTATAATGCTGTAAATGAAGATTAAGACACTTCAAGATATGAAAGACTCAATGCCTAAAATGAGAAAACCCTATCAAGTGAACTGGGAGAAAACTCATAGGCAAAATCATCTTATTCCCATAATTCCGCCATTCATTTCATTGCTTCAAATGATCTAGTAAACTCGTGTATCACTATAAACACCCATGATGATGAATTTGAAGATCCCAAAAGCCTTGAATCTCCATAAGCTATTATTTCCCCCATACATGCATCATTTTTATAAGCCATTATCAAACCTTCGAAGTTATCACCTTGATTCGTATCATTAAGTGTGTTTCTAAAGCAGTATTTTGTTTTAACCAATGTTTTTAGGTTTTAAATATTATTTTTGGAATTGATTAACAAATTTAAATTGTGTTTGGAGTTTACCAAACATTATTCCAGACCTTTATTATAACATTAATTACCAAGTTTAATTCTTCTTTTTTGGAATAAGAATTTTATTACCAACTATATATATTTTTTTTTGTATTTTATGACCTAAAATCGCTACTTTATAAGTGTAGAGAAAAATTATTTGTTCTTTAAATTATTAATCATTATGATTTTTGAAGGAATTTAAAAGTTGTAAAATGCTGGAAATTTTTTAAAAGTATTTAATGTACAACTTCAGAACTTGTTCGATGTTTAATTGTTTCAAATGATTCCACACCTTAAGAGATGAGTTTGATTAAAGACATTGTAATTATTCAAGCTTATTTTATATTCGCAAAATATATAAGTAATTTAATAAATTTTTTGGCTGATGAAAAAAAAATCGTCTCGAGTATTCGAAATGTCTAGAAGTATAGTGTGGACATCGCAAACCGATTGTGGCTTTCCAGGTGTCGTATTTTATGTCATTTAGACCATGGAAGAGTCATCGCACAGGTTAGTAGGCTTGGCTTGCAACGAAATTCCAATAAAGGCTCACAACCGCACTACATAGAGTATTATGAGCCCGAATAGCCACGTCACTATCAGCCAACATGGGGTGCGATGGTTTCCCTAGGTTAAGCCATGCACTAGATTCATAGGATCAGGGACGAGGTTAGGATTATGACTCTCCCCCACGTCATGTGGTCCTCTACTAGATCTCTTTTGCAATCTCATCATGTAATATCAAGCAACATCACAACCGTGTTGAGTCCTTATGAGTGCACGGAAGTGCTTACTACGCGAGTTTTATCTGATGCACACGTTATTGACTAGAATTGGTGATCGCTTTATTTATTTTAATTTTAGGACTATTTAAGATTTTATTCCTTATGAGTCATGTGACTTTAGCACCAATCCAATCTTTATTATTTTCTAAGATGCACTTGAAAAGTTGTCATCATGGCTTGCATGAAAAACTGGTCACATAAATATGGAAAGCGACAAAACATGCTTTAAAGCTAATGTAATCATGCCATTTGCAAGAAAAATTAAATACATGTCATCATGCTTAGAAATCTTTATAAGCATGTTATCATGCTCAACAACAACAGAAACTAAATCATGTAATCATGCTCAAAAGCTTTAAATAGAACATGTACGTAACTATGCTATTAAAAGCTGTAAAGTCCTACCCATGATTCTTTTTATTTTACTTATTTTGTTACATCTCAACTCATTGTTAGACAATATTTCATGGACTAAAATAAAAAAAAGTGAGAAGGGGGTTTAGTGATTTAACTTGGATGATGCTGATAATAATAATAGTAGTAGTAATAATAATAATAATGATGATGATGACAATAATTATGATAATAACAACAACAACAACAACAACAACAACAACAACAACAACAACAATAATAATAACAACAACAACTTGAAAGAGATAGAGAAATTTGAAGATGATGATTTATGGTGGCCTCATATTAGGTGCTTTGCGTGTTAGAGTCGAAGGATCTTGGCAATTACTTCAAGAATCCGAAAACCGAGATATGATACGAAAATAGTATGTAAATGATGATGGTGATGAAGATGATGAAACTAATAAGAAGAGATTAATGAAGTAAAATTATATGGAATAAAACAAAAATGGAAAATAATTAAAAAAACATTTTTTTTTGTTGTACGTGTCTATGGAGAAGGAGATGATGAACATTAAAAAGAAAAATTGAAAAGAATTTTGTGGAAGAATGATGGGAATGTTAAAAGCATTGCCTCAAACCCTCTCTAAAATCGTGAAAAATTCGGCAGGAACAACTTAGGGTTTGCATCGGTCCAAAACTGAACCGAGATCGGTTGGATTGGAAGATCCGAATCTTCCGTTCCATTGGACCAGGGATTGGACTGGAAAATTTCTGGTCTTGACTGGACCTAATTAATTTAGTCCAGACCTATATTGGTTCTGAATTTATAGTTTTATTAATTTTTTCATTCGAAAAAATATTTATTACTTACTAAAAAATATTATTTCCCTCTTATATATATATGTATATGTATTTACTAAAAATTCTAGTTTTTTTATGAAAATCGATCCAACCGATCCAGACAAGAATTTTTTTGTCTTGTATCGGACTGGACCGGAAACCCATAATCACAAATTTTCGTGGACCGAGGAATGGACTGAAATTATCGGACCAGTTTAGTCCAGTCTAAATTCAGGTTCGGACATGTCCAAATTCTGGTCTGAACCTGATTATGCACACCTCTAGGTTTAAACGTATTGTGCATGCATATGCAGGGCGTGCATGTGCATGCATGGATATGCATGCACATACGCAGTGTACATGTACAATATTTTGCGTGCACATGGTGGGTGTGCGTGCACATGCACATTGTGCCTGCCTTTCTCGAAAATTTTACTTCTCTCCCTCTATTGGAAGACCTTTTGAGCTTGTACAACCATCACATGGTACCTTCCTTACTCTCCAAGGCTTCCTTATCTCATGAAAGGGAGAAAGAAAAGAGGAAACTTCCTCCTTCCTTCCTGCCTTTTGATGGGCTTCTAGAAGGATGGAGAAGTCCTTTGATTCCCTTGCTCTGGCTCCAAGGTCTTCCATATTGATGACTTTGTTTGACTCGTTTATGGAAAAGGCATTTCCAAGCATTTGAAAGTCATAGCATTTAAAAAAAAACTGTGCAAAAATTATACAAATATTAAAAAAGAGTGTGGCAAAATTGTTGAAAAGTGATAAAGATAAAATTAAAATATGTTTGGTATTTTCGGGGTTTTAAGGGATTTCGGACTATAACTTTTGGAGCGCTTTCCAAGACCAGGCTATTTAGCGACGTGGTATATGTCTATCATCAATCTCAGTGTTGGGACAAAAGTAGGTGTCTACTGTAGTTATGATCTGGATTTTAAGTGGTACTCGCAAATAGCACTCAAAACTCACGAAAGTTTTCAATCCTAAGCTATCAAATCCAAATAACCTGATTGAAAACTAATTAATTAAACCAATCAAGAGAATAACTAATTAGGTAACAATATAATTCAATCCAAAATCACAAAGTTAGTAGCAAAAAGTCACGCATAAAAATTGACGCAACTAGTGTATTTTTCTATTTTCTTTGTGAATAAAAACTTAATTAGTTACATCCTATTGTTGAGATTATTTATAGGTATAACCAGGCCAACAACAAAATCCTAAGTAAAATCTACATAAGAAACACGCACAAGATAGGCAAATAATTCCTACTTGTGTGCAACTTGCATAACAAACTAAAGATAAGATTGCCACATCATCATGCAATTTGCACTTTGATCTTATCTTTTCTAACAAACTCTAACTAACTAAATAATCAAGAAATTATCCTAACAAAACCTTTTTAGGTTTTTCTTTAGATGGCGTGGAATTAGGGTTTTGTGGCTTTGTTGATTCTTTGTTCAATGAAGTAGAATATGTAGGTTTGGTAAAAGGCACATATGGCTTCTTTCCATCCTCCTTGGAAGGCTTCTCTACTTTCAATGCCTTCTTACACAAATCATTAAAATCAATAAATTGCACCAAATCCAACTCTCGTTCGATGGAACGATTTAGTCCCTTTAAAAATCGTGCAATTTTCATGCTTTCCTTCACTTGAAGGTCACATAACAATGCCAACTTCTTAAATTCAGCAATATATTCATTAACACTCATAGATCCTTGGTATAACGAAGTTAGTTTGATGTAATTTTGTTGCTTAAAATCGATTGGGACATACTTGTCACGCATCTTCGCATGCAATTTCACCCATGATGTGATTTTTGCCTTGTTTTGACATAGTCTCTTGGCCTTCAAACCCTCATACCATAACCCTGCACTCTTCACTAGGTGAATATATGCAATCTTGAAGGTTTTTCGGTCATCAAAACCTTTATACTCCGCAATTTTTTCAACTTGGCGTTCCCATTCTAAGTAATCCTCTGGAGTACCTTGGCCATGGAAATCATCAAGTTTAATGCCTCGATCATCCAATGTAGACTTTCGTTTAGGCTTCTTCCTTGAGTCAAGGGTTGAATCTGACGAAGATGGGTCACCATCATCATCATCCTCTTCGTTACTTCCCTTCTCTTTGTAGTAGATACTATTAGGATCGTTTTGTCGTTGAGATTGACGAACAAGTGCATCTATCCTTGCCTTTTCTTGTTTATGCCCTAACTCCAAGCCTTGTAATTTTTCGAGCACAACCCTTTGGAAGTTTTTAGTAGCCTCAAGAAACTCCTCTTTCGCCATAAGTAATCAAAAAACTGAAATCTGATACCAAATTGATGTGGATTTTAAGTGGTACTCGCAAATAGCACTCAAAACTCACGAAAATTTTCAATCCTAAGAAATCAAATCCAAATAACTTGATTGAAAACTAATTAATTAAACCAATCCAGAGAATAACTAATTAGGATTCTAACAATGTAATTCAATCCAAAATCACAAAGTTAGTAGCAAAAATTAACGCATAAAAATTGACGCAACTAGTGTATTTTTCTATTTTTTTTGTGAATAAAAACTTAATTCGTTACATCGTATTGTTGAGATTATTTATAGGTATAACCAACAACAAAATCCTAACTAAAATCTACATAAGAAACACACACAAGATAGGCAAATAAATCCTACTTGTGTGCAACTTGCATAACAAACTAAAGATAAGATTGCCACATCATCATACAACTTGCACTTTGATCTTATCTTTCCTAACAAACTCTAACTAACTAAATAATCAAGAAATTATCCTAACAACTTAAATAAATAATTAATAAACAAGATAATTATCAGAATTAAGCCCAAAATTCACGAATAAACTTGGTGCCCAAGAGCATTGAAAATCGCCAAAATTTCAGCTAATATTTGCTTCGTCAATTTTGCGCCACTTTTCAAGATTTCCATGAAACTTCAAGAAATGCTTCAAGATTCGATCTTTTAATCAAGAAACTATTATTTATGCAGGATTCATTAATCATGACTCATATACTTATCAAGATAATCACAAAACACCATATGGAGAAACCCTACCAAGTGGAGTGGGAAGAAAATCCATAGGCTCAACAAACACACTTAGCCCTTCCTTTCTTTCCTTGCATCCAAAGGCTATTATTCCTCTATGAGAACGTCCCATGAGAGTCTTGTAGCCCATGTTTGCCTTCTCTCCACATGCAAACCCATAGGATTAAGCATTAAGTTCACATATTCGTCCACCTTGCTTGAATCCTCATTAAAATTCACATCAAGTTATAGTATTATTAGAAAGTTTAACCTGAAAACCTTTTTTTTCATGGATTAAATATTGATTTTTTTGGGTCATATATCTGGTAATTTTAGTTTGGGAATTAATATTAATTGATTTCCATATGTTTATAGGAGAAGAGTTCTCTTTTGTTGAGTTTTGCTAGAAAAAAAGTGACAATTCAATCCATATACATAAGGTGTACAAGTCTACAAGAACCTTTCTTTAAGGAGCATTTTTAGGACTTGGAGAACATAGTACCACGTTATCAAACTGTCTCGGAACATTATCTATGGTAGAGAACTGCTATGCATTAGCTTTAATGCATCGGCAAAGTTTTTTAGTTGGATTTACATGATGCATAAAATACTTTGGGTTTTAAACATGTAGTGTTATTTTGATACACTAACATGCTTGAAATTAATGGTTGGAAAATGGTAAGTGAAACAAATTGTTTCAAGATGGTTATGATATCGATCAGTCATTTCATATTGGAGTGAATTAAGTAAAGGATGTTATAAATCTTATTCCATCCCTAATAATGAGACTCATTGATGTTTTATTGAAGGAGAGGTTATTATATTTTTTACATAGTATACCGATAAATTGGTTGTGGACTTGGGGCACGCTTTGGGGGCCCACGTACCCTTTTTATCGACATTGTATGTCGTTTAGTTTGATTGCATACTGTGAGTATGCTTGGCTTAGGGAGTGACTCTGGAAGCTCAAAGCCCAAGTAGAAAAGTCGCCACCGTCCTCCTTTTGGGAGCTAACGAGACCCCATTAGGTCATAGCCAAAGGGAAAAAATGACAGCCAAGGATAAGAAGGTCCTATATATCTAGATTTGGGGACGAGGATAAGGACAATAGTAGATCATCGTGTCCCCCCGCGTATAGCAGCCTCTACTGGTTCTCATTTGTAATTTCATAACCACAATATTGAATTATAACATACATATTTCCGGTTTAGACCCACAAACACATGTGGAAATAGGCTAGGTGGGTTTTTAGTTAATGCACACATAATTTTCGGTTTATCATACATGGGTGATCTGTAACACCCTGGAAATTTCGCACCTTTTTCAAAAACCGGTTCCATGTCCTAGCATTTACTAAAAACCCGAAACTTCCAGAATATTACCGCCAACGTGTGGAAACGGCTAAGGTAATTATCAAAGTTGCTACAGCGGAAGACACTCTTTAAAAAAATATGTCAAAACTACTCAAAGTCAACTTCAAAAACATTAAAGTAAACCATTTGAAAACTCTTACAACTTCGGAACCATAACGACCCTTAAAACCAAATGAAAGTAAACTTGTAAAACAATGTTAGTCCAACATCAAAAGAGATAACATCCACAACCAAAGTTACTAACAAAACTACTACTACGAAAGCAGGACAAGAACGCTCTGCACTCAATCCCATCATGATTGACATATGCCCTCCTGAACCTGTTGCTTTCTTCAGGACTTACTACTCGCCATCGAAATGGGTCATCATAGGGCCAAGATCAAAGATTAGGCCATGCACACAAAAGCACGTAATCAGCAAAGATGAGTACATAAACCCTAAAAGACTATGCAACACACTAGCATGAACCTAGGCAAGGGCATCACTTCCATCTGGCAAATTCAACACTAGAGCTGTAGTCAAATGCTCTTTCAAGGTCTGAAATGCCTCTTCACACTTATCACTCCGCTCAAGCTTACAGTCTTTCTTCATTAACGACGTCATTGGTTTAGCAATCCTCGAAAAGTCCTTCACAAAAACCTCCTATAATAACCTGTTAACCCTAAGAAACTCCATACATCTGTTACAGTATTAGGTGTAGGTCTCTCCTTTACTACTTCAGTCTTGGCTGGATCTACTTCAACTCCCTCTTTTGACACGATATGTCCCAAGAATGCTACTATCTCCAACCAGAACTCACATTTTGAGAACTTAGCATACAGTCCATTCTCTTTTAAGGTGATTAAAATTGTCCTCAAATGTTCCATACGCTCTTCTTTACTCTTAGAGTACACCAAAATGTCATCAATGAAAACATCCACAAATTTATCCTAGAACTGTTGGAGAAATCCTATTCATTAATTCCATGAAGATTGCTGGTGTATTTGTTAACCCAAAAGGCATAACAATGAACTCATAGTGCCCATGTCTCTTACGAAAAGCCATTCTCCGTATGTCCTCATTAGCAATTCCCAATTGGTGGTATCCTAACCTCAAATTAATCTTTGAAAACACAGTTGATCCCTTTAATTGATCAAACCAGTCATCAATCCTCGGTAAAGGGTACTTATTATTTTTTTTATCATCACCTTATTCAACTCCCTATAGTCAATACAACACCTCAAACTCCTATCTTTCTTCTTTACAAACAATACTAGTGCTCCCTAAAGTGAAGCACTAGGCCTAATGTAACTCTTTTCCAACAACTCTGTAACTGCACTTTCAACTCACTCATTTCTGCATGTGCCATCCTATAGGGTACTTTGGATATAGGTGTTGTTCCTAGGACTAAGTCTATGGTAAAATCAATTTCTTGTTTAGGAGGCATCCCTGGAATCTCTCCCGGAAACACGTCTTAAAAGTCCCTTACTACCTCAATATTCTCGGGCTTAGCAGTCTCAACATGGTCCACATCCCTCACACTATAAAGGTAAATTGGAAAGCCTCCCCTCACAAACCTAGCAAACCTCACTAGTGACACTATTTTGTTGCGTTTTGACCTTCCTACCCTCCAATAGCTCACCGTTTTACCCTTATTGATTAACGAGATTGTCTCTGGCTGACATAAAGTCTCAGCCTTATGCTCACTCAACCATTCCATCCCTAGGGTTACTTCTAAGTCACCTAAATCAAACTCAATTAGATTAGCCTTAAACTCCATTCCCTCAATTTCAACAGGAACATCCTGAATCTCCTTGAACACTGCACTTCTCTTCTTGAAGGTAACACTATTAACATATTTATTGTATCTACTTTTCCCAACATTGGCTAACTTTTCTAAAATCTTAGTGGATAGAAAAGAATATGTTGCACCAGAATCAAACAAAACTTTAACGGGAAGAGAGAGTGAATAGAGAAAGTACCAGTAATTAGATCTTTACTAGCATCAGCTTCACTTCTAGCCATCACATTCAGCTTTCCAGTATTTGAGGTCTTAGTCTTTCCTCCTCCATTCCCACTTCCATTCCTATTTCCCGACTTGAGGTGTCACCTTTCCTCCCATATTTCCTTGGAAACCCTTTTGTTGTCCCCTAGCTGAATTCCCTCTAAATTGAGAACCTTGTCCCTTCTTTCCCTTGTTCTTGGAGAAGCACTCATACATGGGGTTCCCAAGTTTATTACACAGCCGACAAGTAACTGGGTTCCCTGCACAGTCCTTTCCTGGGTGATTGTTAGGACACTTCTTGCAAAAGTACACACGCCCTCGTTGACTAGCCATCTGAGCTATATTCCCATTCCATTAACAGACTTCCCAAAGTTTCCCCTGTCACCTTGCAAACTATTGTTGCTATCACTACGAGGTTTCTTACCTCCACTACTATTGCGTTGATGGTTAGAGTTCCCACCAAAGCCCTTCCTTTTCTCCTTCGAGTCACTTTCATTTAACATTTCCTTCTTCTCTTGCTCTAAGACGTACAAGCCTGCAGCTCTATTATATAACTCATCGAACGTCTCAAACACTTGCCTAGCAGGTTGCAATTGAGCGTCTACGGATAATCCTCTTGCAGCCATTGTTTGAGCTACAACGGCTTATTGTCTTACAACCTCACCAAGTGAGTCATTATCTCTTTGAGACATTTTCCTTCCTCCTAGAGAGGAAAGATTTACTCATTAAGCTATAGTCCAACTATGTGTTAAGACGACAAAAAGACTTGAACTTGCACTAACACATTTTCGAGTCCACCCTTGAGGAAATTATTTACTTCCCTAGGGTGATTTGATTCACCTTCTCTTGATTTCTTTCACAACCAATACATAAAGCAAAAGTACACATAAAAAAAATTCCCTTGAATTTCCCCACTTGAAACTACAAAATATCTTAAGAAACATCTGCTTTATTCAAACTCAAAGAGTAATTTGACGCATTTAGCATTTACAAAAGGTTCCAGTGGCATTTAGCCAACTTATTCTCAACTATAAAAGACAGTACAACTAAGGAAAACAACCAAGGTTTTCGAACCTCCTTGAAGCCAAAACATAAGACATAATAGTCAACGACTAGGATAGCCTTAGTTTTCGAAACAACTTAATTCTCGAGTACTAACACTATAATACTTGTCAGAAGACACAAAACTATTCTTCAAAGTAAACTTGGAATCATCTTTAACATCCTCATCTAAACTAATTTCATCTCCTTTCACAAAGAAACAACTACCACATCGATATGCGCCTGAATAATAAGGTCTAGATCCCCGATCTCGACTCATGAACTATCCTAACTTGTGACCTGAAAACATGAAGTCAACTCTTCCTCAACCATAGTAGCCTCACGGTGAGTACTAGGATCATAGAAATAAGGCGGAATAGAAATGAAATTAAAATTCTTAAAGGCAAACTCCTTAAAGTAAATGTGCTTTTGCAACACCTCTAATTACAACATCATTGGCTATCCATAGCTTATTTCTACACCTAGCATAAGTAGAAATCCCTTGAGTCAAACGAAAGTCATCAAACCTAGGCAAACAGAATTGACACTACATTAAATTTGGTCCCACACCTTTTGTTCAAGAACATCCTCAATCACAAACAGTAAAACCAATTACTTAATATATTGAAATAACTCATCATTATCTTTATCCTGTAATATCTCAATTTGAGCCCTTCTATTAGATATAGTGACCTTCATCCTTCCAAATAAAACTCTTAGAGTCTAGGAAACAACCCTCTTCCAAACTACAAAACAAACAGTTCTATATAAAAAGTTCGGTGGCTAACAAACAATCTTTACTACACTTAGCTAACCACATAACAACAACCAACTAAAGCACTTAATAAATGCATGAAGGAAGAAACAAAATCTTTCCTACATGCCCAAAAACTTCTTACCCAAATTCACCACATGTGATTAAAGCAATAACATATAGTACATACCTTAATTCCTCGTGTACCTGCACAATTGAACAAACAAAACTCTTTTTCCCTTTGAAATTTCTATTTTATTAAACTTTTACTTTTGAAAACCCTTTTATTTAAAGTAATTCTAAAATTAGAAGCTGCTTTTCCAAAAAAAAAAATTCTAAAAAGGATATTATAAAACCAATAAGTAATTAATAAAGTAATCAAACAAATAATCAATTACTCCAAGACCTTAAAAAAATAACTTTAAAACGTTTAAGACACTTTCCTAATGAGGAAACATTTTGGGTATCCTATTTCTTGTAATAAAACGGTTTTATTTCGAAAACTAAGCTCTGGTAACCACTTTGTAACACCATGGCATGGAAATTCCGTACCTTTTTCAAAAACCGATTCCTTGTCCTAGCATTTACTAAATACCCAAAACTTCCAGAATATTACCGCCACCGTGTGGAAACGGCTAAGGCAATTATCAAAGCTGCTACAGCGGAAGACACTCTTTAAAAAAAAAAACATTTCAAAACTACTCAAAGTCAACTTCAAAAACATTAAATCAAACCATTTGAAAACTCTTACAACTTCGGAACCATAACGACCGTTAAAACCAAATGAAAGTAAACTTGTAAAACAATGTTAGTCCAACATCAAAAGAGAGAACATCCACAACCAAATTTACTAACAAAACTACTACTACGAAAACAGGACAAGAACGCTCTGCACTCAATCCCATCATGATTGACATATGCCCTCCTAAACCTGTTGCTTTCTCTTTATTCAAGACTTACTACTCGCCATCGAAATGGGTCATCATAGGGTCAAGATTAAAGATTAGGCAATGCACACAAAAGCACGTAATCAGCAAAGCTGAGTACATAAACCCTAAAAGACTATGCAACACACTAGCATGAACCTAGGCAAGGGCATAAAGCAATAAACACATATCTTACCATTCCTGCAATGTACCTACAACACTTGATTAGAATAAACCAATTTAATTTATTTACTTAATTTGGAATTCGCATCGAACAGGTTTCCTCCTATAAACAATCGCCCTATTGGGCACCAGTTGGGGAGTAACTCCCAAACGGTATTACCTATGTCACATGAGGTGACGGATATCCAGCGCATTAATAATAAAAATAAAGAGTACAACGTCTTGTACCCCAATTAGGAGATAAAAGAACATCAGTCTAGTAATTCCCCCCCATTGTACATACTCAAGGTATTTACGTTCCAAGAATTTTGGTGCGAATCCTCTTTCACTTTACGTAATTATCAGGGTACTTGAAAATGTGAACAAACAACAGACAAACAAACCACCAACATTGTGCATAGACATGTAACTTCCTTTTTAAGTAACCTCTTTTAGTGAACACTTGTTTTAAACTTTCTTCTTTAACTATTCCACACATAAACTGTGAGTGGATCAAACTTCCTCATATACCACACATTATACTGTGAGTGGCTATAAATAAAATGAATGCTCATACTTTACCTGAAAACGTGAACCTTGTCACAACTATGCTATAAATATGCAAACTGTTGCTCAACTTTGAAAATAACTCTGCTATGCTTTAATTCTTGCAAAGTATGACTACTTATATGTCCATAAGGACTCATGTTCAACATGAATTAAATAAAATATCTATTTCCACAAGAGGAATAAACATGTAGTCATATAGTCAAAAACTACTAACGCATACATGTAAACATATAAGGAACTTCACAACATGCATGAAAGCATACTTGGCAATTAAGCAACCTATAACATGAACACGTGCATGTCCTAGCATGATACTACGTCCATGAACCATCCTTTAGTACTTATGTACGTTGTAAAATAACGGTGATTTGCCACCACTTCACTAGAACTCGCTTACTCCGAAGCTACCTACATTAACAAAGGCTTAAACTAATTAAAAACCCTCGTTTACCAAAATTTTCAGCAGCTTAAACACCCTTTAAAACGTCTAAAAACGTCACATAGTGACCTATAAGACAAATACCATGCATTACCCATAATACATAATTCTTAAAACTTCCTTTATTCGCACTTAGAATAAAATTTCAGCATACTTAGATGCTTAAAAACACTTTAAAACGCCTTTAAATTTATTATTACCACCTTACTTAACTTTCGGAAACTTGTTTAAGCTTTATAAAACCTCAACATATATTTTATGTCACTTTAAAAAAGTGGAAAGCAGTTTAGAATAATCAAAACTCCATGAAAAACCATAAAAACAACATAAATCAATCATACAATGTGATGCTTAACTTATATGATCAATTTATAAAACCTGGACAGCATGTTGAACATGATTAAAATCACTTTTAAACTTCATAAAACATACTAAAATTTATATAGTTCAATATAGAATTGATGTGTGATCATACTAGTACAATTTGGACACTTAAGACTCAATTTAACTTGTTTTTATTAAAATTTCAGATTTATTTATAAACTTTAAAGTCATGAAAAACCTATAAAAACACCATGCTTTCATGCCAAAACACTTCTACAATCTACTAACATATTTATGAAGTCAATCTAGGCTTTGGAACAATTTCTCATATGCAAAAACATGTTCATAATATTTAATCGTCTTAAATTCATGGTTTTAAAATTTGGACAGCTTTATAAAATAAGTTTAAAACCCTTAAAAATCAATCTAAACTTAATAACATCATCATAAATTCACCAATCAATAATTTATGATCATAATATCAAAGTTTAGAACATAAAAATTCATAAAATCATAACTTCATAAAATTTCACACCCTAATTTATAATTTCATGATCAACAGAATTAATTCATGCCTTAAGGCAATTCATGCTTTACTAAAACATGATTTAAACTTATAAAAACATGATTAAACATAAGTATGGACATGATGTTGCTAGATTGAATCAAAAAGAAGGAAAAAGAATTTTTGTTTTATATATATAAAAGTTCGAAAATTACCAAAATAGGGGAGGAGTAGGGCCGCCGGTGGTGGCGATGGTGGTCCGACGAGGTGGCTCCGGCTCCGGTGAGGCGGTCCAGGCGGTGGTCCTGGGCACGATTCCCGAGGCAAGCTTCTTCCCTTTTTTTTTCCAAAAATCTTTCTCCCCCCCCCCCCCCCCCCTTTTATGTTTTGTGTTTTGGTTTAGGATTTTAGAAAGGGATTAAAGGTATGATTTTTTTTTTTTGGGTGTTTAGGGTTGTATATAGGGCAACTAATCAGAATTTTCTGATTAGTTTAGGTTTTGTTAAATGGGCTTTATGGCTTAGAGTAGAATTGGGGTTGTTTTAAAATAATATAAAATTCCCATTTAAAACCCATTATTTTTTTAAAAACTCCGAAAACCCATTAGTAAATTCTCAAACAGTTTAAAATAATTTAAAACTCTTATTAAACTTTCAAAAACTTATTGAAATAATTTATAAACCTTTGTTTAAATATTTAATTCATTTAAACAATTATTAAAACTTATTTATTGAAATAATAAAATACTTAAAATATACTTTATGAATACATATTTAATACGTAAAAATTCTTCAAAAATACGGGGTATAATTACATGATCGCTTTAAGATTTAATTCGTTTTAATATTTATTTGAAGGGACATGCTTTTAGGTCTTTTAAGCTAAACATGATTTCTATGTGGTTAAAAGCATTAAATATTTAGCATGAATATCACATAAAGCCTAAAGCAAAAGCTTCTACTTAAGATTGATTTTAATTTATGGTCGAATTATCAATTACTCAAGATTACATGAATTTGATTATAAACATCTCGATTATCTAATAAAGCGTTAAAATCATATATTCATGCAAACTAACTCCTTTGAAGAATTCAATATGATGATTTCGATGTTGTTTGCCTCATTCGAAGTAACTTTCGTGCAATTCGTCGACGATCCCTTAGAACCAAGAGCTTGAAGAACCTTAATTAATGATAATAACAATAACAATAATAATAATAGTAGTAGTAGTAGTAGTAGTAGTAGTAGTAGTAGTAGTAGTAGTAGTAGTAGTAGTAGTAGTAGTAGTAGTAGTAGTAGTAGTAGTAGTAGTAGTAGTAGTAGTAGTAGTAGTAGTAGTAGTAGTAGTAGTAGTAGTAGTAGTAGTAGTAGTAGTAGTAGTAGTAGTAGTAGTAGTAGTAGTAGTAGTAGTAGTAGTAGTAGTAGTAGTAGTAGTAGTAGTAGTAGTAGTAGTAGTAGTAGTAGTAGTAGTAGTAGTAGTAGTAGTAGTAGTAGTAGTAGTAGTAGTAGTAGTAGTAGTAGTAGTAGTAGTAGTAGTAGTAGTAGTAGTAGTAGTAGTAGTAGTAGTAGTAGTAGTAGTAGTAGTAGTAGTAGTAGTAGTAGTAGTAGTAGTAGTAGTAGTAGTAGTAGTAGTAGTAGTAGTAGTAGTAGTAGTAGTAGTAGTAGTAGTAGTAGTAGTAGTAGTAGTAGTAGTAGTAGTAGTAGTAGTAGTAGTAGTAGTAGTAGTAGTAGTAGTAGTAGTAGTAGTAGTAGTAGTAGTAGTAGTAGTAGTAGTAGTAGTAGTAGTAGTAGTAGTAGTAGTAGTAGTAGTAGTAGTAGTAGTAGTAGTAGTAGTAGTAGTAGTAGTAGTAGTAGTAGTAGTAGTAGTAGTAGTAGTAGTAGTAGTAGTAGTAGTAGTAGTAGTAGTAGTAGTAGTAGTAGTAGTAGTAGTAGTAGTAGTAGTAGTAGTAGTAGTAGTAGTAGTAGTAGTAGTAGTAGTAGTAGTAGTAGTAGTAGTAGTAGTAGTAGTAGTAGTAGTAGTAGTAGTAGTAGTAGTAGTAGTAGTAGTAGTAGTAGTAGTAGTAGTAGTAGTAGTAGTAGTAGTAGTAGTAGTAGTAGTAGTAGTAGTAGTAGTAGTAGTAGTAGTAGTAGTAGTAGTAGTAGTAGTAGTAGTAGTAGTAGTAGTAGTAGTAGTAGTAGTAGTAGTAGTAGTAGTAGTAGTAGTAGTAGTAGTAGTAGTAGTAGTAGTAGTAGTAGTAGTAGTAGTAGTAGTAGTAGTAGTAGTAGTAGTAGTAGTAGTAGTAGTAGTAGTAGTAGTAGTAGTAGTAGTAGTAGTAGTAGTAGTAGTAGTAGTAGTAGTAGTAGTAGTAGTAGTAGTAGTAGTAGTAGTAGTANAGTAGTAGTAGGAGTAGGAGTAGGAGTAGGAGTAGGAGTAGGAGTAGGAGTAGGAGTAGGAGTAGGAGTAGGAGGAGTAGTAGCAGTAGTAGCAGTAGCAGTAGCAGTAGCAGCAGTAGTAGTAGTAGTAGTAGTAGTAGTAATAAGTTATGTGTTTTGTGGAGTGCACGATTTCCGAAGTAGGGAATGAAAACCGAGAGAAGTTTAGAGAGAGCAAGTGACGAAGTAGAGAGAGTGTGTGTGAGTGAATGAGTTGTCGTGCGAATGAAGAAATGTTGAATGAAGGTCGAAGGAGGGGAGTGTTACATGTTTGGAAGTAACGTAAGCGATTGCCAGAGCACACAGGGGTGAGCGCCAGGGCTCCCCACCTGTGGCTGAGCGCTCAAGGTGGGCGCCATGATGCTTAGTGAGCGCTAGGGCGCAGCCCCCCTAGGCATCTGGGTGTTGGCTGGGCATTTGGGTGCTGCCTCTGCGTCATGGCCCCCGAGCCCCAAATTTCTGATTTTGATGCGAAGGATCTCTAATGCTTCCCTATTTCGTGTATTTACCTCCATAACCCGAAATATTTTGATATATTACGAAATTATACGAAATTCACTTCCATAACACATTTTATTCACAACCATAACCTAGAGTTCCGTAAACCGAACAAACCTTTCTAGAAGGTTCGTCGAATCTGGTCACATTCATACACTTAAATTAATTTCTTTTATTTTCGAAAATGAAATTAAAATGTGAATTATGAAATAAAAATAAAATGCGAAAATGAAAATATAAAATAAGAAAATAAAATATGAAAATAAATATAATAATAAAATGAAAATTAGAAAATAATTTTAAGCGTATTTCAACCATTATAACTCATCATCGGTTAACACCTTCCGACAATGGTTTTATTTATTTATTTTCAAGCACTTGACTTTCAGAAATTGGACATGTTTGCGACGTCGTACACGATAATCATTAGCTGTTGGGTGGGACCCAATATAGGTAGCTACAGTTAGCCCCACTTTGACTGAGTTTGTAGAGACAACTAGTCTCGTAAAACGAATGTCATAGTAATTGGTAAAAAAAGGGTTAGTTTTACCTGCACCAAGATGATGTATCCTCGAAAAGTGCTACATTTCTTAAGGATGAAGAAAGGTCTCCTTCGGATGCTGTTTGATCATATAGGAGGTTCTAGAAAAGCGTCTGTACCGTCAAGAGATAGGTTGCTTGAGATCGAGATTGATCGTCTGACAATCTGAACATTTTCACTTTAGACTCAGCTTGGGCATAGGGAAACGTGATGATGCTGTAGATTGTTTACTTGTTGTCTACTGGCTAGTTTGACCTTATTTGGCTTTCAGGGGCATTTAAGTAACTTTTGACCTGATTCATCTCTCCGGGGCATTTTGGTAATTTTGACCAGATTTGTCTTTCGGGGGCATTTTAGTAATTTTGCTGAAGAATGTTGGTAATTAGCGGTGGGGAATGTCAGAGTATGTGAAGCAAATCTTGCTCGAAGATCTAAAAAAAGAAATCCCCTAAAGTGCAAAGTGGGCCCCATAGGGGGTCCCAAAAACCGCCAAGTGGATGCTATGGAGCAGGTTGGGCGCCATGACGCAGCCCCAGCGCCTAGGCGCTTGTTGCGGGCCCCTAGCTGCTCATATGTCCATGTAGGCTTAGTTGTTTGAATTTGTTGTACTCTTTATCTTCTTCCTTCGAACAAATCAAACAAAAACCCCAAAAGTCTGCATTGTTGTTCTTGAAGCTTGGAGCTTGGTTGTTTCACGCGGATTTGGTCACCAACAATTTAAGTTGTCTAAACTAAGCTTGTGTTGTTGTTTTCTTGCTTAAACTTTGCAATTTACTTCACTTAGTTCATGAAGTAGTAGTGAACCCAAATTTGGGTTTTCTTGTTATTGTGTATGAATGTCAAAATTGATGCATGCTCTTGCTTCTATGAGTGTAATGGAACACATAGGAAGTAATTTGTTGTATATTCGTAGTACACTAGGAACATACAAGGGCTAAGCCACTTTTTCAAAGGATAAATGTAACACACTGGAATTTCCTAACTTTCTACTCTATATTTTTCCAGAAAACATGATACAAATATTGAAGAATTATAATTATTAAAACTCATAATAACGGAAAAATCAAAGTATTACCGCCATCGTTATAACAGCTAAGGCATTTATCAAAGTACTGCAGCGGAAGTCTTAAAACCAAAACCAATTTAAAATGAAACTTCAAAAAAAGTCTCAAAACCAAATTCCAATCAACATCCAAAATATAAATCAACTTAAAACTTTATTACACTTCGGAACCATTTAAATGGCCCTTAAAAAAAACAAAACTAGAAACTTTTAAATAAAACATCACCAGAATAAGGGTTAGTACTTCATAAGCAATAAAATTAAAGCTACAAAACTACAAAGCAAGCGCTCTAACTCCAGCCCAGCACGAAATGACATATGCCCACAATGTAGGGCCAAGTCCAAGACTAAACATACACACAATTAGAAACATAAAGTGATGGAATTCCAGCGCGTTAAAAATATTAAAGAGTACAACGTCTTGTACTCCAATTAGAAGTCATAGATCTCTGTTCCTTACGACTCCCCCTATTGTTTATACTCAAGGTATATACGTTCCAAGAGTTTTGATGCCCCTTACACTTTACGTGATTAACCAGTTAAACAACGTTACGACTCACATACAACATCACATAAAAACATGCATCAAATCAAGCAAGCCATATTAATTATCTTCAATTTAAAGTAATTCAAAAATAATCTCATGTGTGTCCTTTAATTAATCTGAACATCCTTTACCACACTTTAACTGTGAGTGGCTAACTATTTACTTTCTCCTTGACCACACATTAAATGTGAGTGGCAACATGTTTAAAATAATTGCTCATTAACTCCTTTTAATCATGTGAGTAAATATTCACAACTACCTTTCTTGTTGATTAAGAAACTAACCAACATTAAAATAACTTCCTTTCTTCATTAACAAACTATTGGCCAAATTAAACTGATCATAACATTTCAATTCAACCTTATAAAATTTATATTGCTAATCAACATGGAATGTCAACATAATATAAAATCATGCTTCTAATAATTCAAACAAGCATAATAATGTTTCATAACATAAAGGATCATCCAAGAATGAATTCTATTTCTTATGTTTGTCTTAAATACTTACGTACCTTGTGAAATAGTGGTGCTCCGCCACAACTTCTAAAAGTTGACTAATTCAAAGTTTCCTACATAAAGAAAACTGAAACTAAATTAAAACCTTGTTGACTAAGGTCTAGAAAACCTCTAAACTAACTTCTATATTGGAAACTTGCCCAAAACATTCCTTATATGATCTCTATTCAATTCTATACTTCACTTAAATTTTCTATTGGAAGATTACATGGTTTTCGGGACTTATTTACACTTTATAAAACCTCAACACAATTTTTTTGTCACTTTAGAAAAGTGGAAAGCAATTTAAAATAATCAAAACTCCTTGAAAAACCTCAAAAACAACACAAATCAAGCATCCAATGTATTACTTAATTTATATGATCAATTAATGCTAATTGCATACTTTAAAATCCTAATTATTGACTTTACAAAATCTGGACAGCATGTTAACCATGCTTAAAATCACTTTTAAACTTCATGAACTTACTAAAAATCATATGTAACATTACAGAATTAATATGTGATCATACTAGCATAATATGAACACTTAAAACTTATTTTAACTTGTTTATATAAAATTTACAGATTTATTAAATAACTTTAAACACATGAAAAACTCATAAAATTGTCATAAATTCATGACAAAACTCTTTTACGATCAACTAACATCATTATGAAACCAATCTATGCTTTCGAATAATTTTTCATAAGCCAAAACATTTTCATAATATTTATTCTATTGAATTTCATGATTACTAAATTTGGACGACAATTTATTTTATGTTTAAAGCCTTTAAAAATCAATCTAAACTTCATAAAATCATCATAAATTCACTCAACAGCAATTCATGAACATAATATTAAAGTTTAAATCATTAAAACTCTTAAATATCAAGAATTTCATTACTTTATAAACCCTAATAAAAAATTTCATGAACAACAATTTAATTCATGCTTTAAAACAAATCATAACTTCATAAAACATGATTGAAACTTATAAAATCATGATTAAACTTAAATATAAACATGAATTTGCAAAATTAAATAAAAAAGAGAGAAGTAGAAATTTTTTTATGTACTCGAAAATACCGAACAAGGGGAGGAGGTGGTTGGCGTGCGGTGGCCGGCGGGCGAGCAACGGCGGCGAGGAGAGGCTCTGGCGACGAGGCTCCGGCAACACAAACCACAAAATTTTTTATTTTTTTTATTCCTCATTTCGCCAAAACCGAGCAAGGGTTTTTTTTGCTTTTTTTTTTTCGGACTCTTTCTCTTTCTCTCTCTGTGTCTCTCTCTTTCTTTTCTCTCTTTCTCTCTCTAAATTTTAGAATCCTAAATCACTAATTTGCAAGATGAAATGTGAAAATTTGGTTTTAAAGGGTACTTATAGGCCCCAAAGTAAAATTTGGTGAACCCCATAATTATCCTAAATAGTGGAAAACACTTTTTATGCCCTTGCCTTAAAATAAATTAGGAAATTCTTAAAAATTCTAGTTTTAGAAACTTTACAAAATATTTTATAAAACATAAAATATTATTTATAACCACAATAAATAATTATTTTTTGTTAAAATTTATTGAAATTCCTTTGTTTAATATTCTTATTCAATACTACTTTTCAATAAGATTATTAAAAATACACATATAAAATACATAAATAATTCCTTAAAATACGTGAAAATAAGGGGTATTACAGTCTACCTCTCTTAAAAGAAGTTTCATCCCAAAACTTTGTATAGATTAGTGTATGGAATTTGAATAGAGGCTACATTTGCTTGGGGCTTTTTCATGATAATACTATGTTGTTGTAGACCTTAAACACTTATCTAACTTTCACTTGACAACTTTTTTAGTAGACAAACATAAAACTCTTACTTAAAAGTCGCAAAAGCTAATAAAAACTTGCAAAATTGAGGGTAAAAATGCGCGAAATTAGATCGCTCTCTACCCCCTTAAGAATCGAGTTACGTCCCCGTAACTCTACTTGCTAACCTGAAATAACTCTGGGTACTTTTCTATCATCATATCTTCAGCTTCCCAAGTAACTTCCTCGGTTTATTGGTTAGACCACAACACCTTCACTATCTTGACACTTTTTCTACGAGTATCCCTGACTTTACTGTTTAGGATTTTAATTGGCCTCTCTTCATATGTCAAACTTTGGTCTAACTCTATTGTTTCAGGCAATAACACATGCAATTCATCTGGAACATACTTCCTTAGTTGAGACACATGAAAGACATTGTGAACCTTGCTCAACTCCATTGGTAATGCTAAATTATAGGCCACCTTTCCAACCCTTTGCAAGATCTCATAGGGTTCTATGTATTTTGGGCTTCATTTTCCCTTCTTTTCGAACCTCATTACTCCCTTCATTGGTGATACCTTAAGTAACGTCTCATCGCTAACTTCAAACATAAGTTCTTGGCGTTTTTGGTCCGCATTGGACTTTTATCTATCTTGTGCTGCATGAATCTTTGCTTGTATCACCCTTATTTTATCTGTGGTTTCTTCAATCAATTGAGGTCCTAGAATCACCGTCTCACTTTTGTCATTCCAGCACAAAGGCGCTTCTACACTTCCATACAAAGCCTCAAAAGGTGTCATGCCAATGCTTGCATGGTAGCTATTGTTGTATGAAAACTCAATGAGATCTACCTAATCCTCCCAATTCCCTTGAAAATCCATTACACAAGCTCTTAGCATGTCCTCAAAAGTTTGTATGGTTCTCTCTGTTTGTCCATCAGTTGTTGGATGGAATGCAGTATTCATCTTCAACGTTGTACCAAAGTTCTCCTTGACACTTTTCCAAAATTTCGAAAGAAACCTAGAATCCTTATCTGACACGATATCCTTTGGAACTCCATGTAGCCTCACAACATGTTTTAAGTAAGCCTTTCCAAGTTGTTCCATTTTCCAAGTCTCTTTCATGGGTATAAACACTGCTGACCTAGTAAGCCTATCCACCACAACCCATATAGTACCATTTTGATTCCTCGACTTTGGCAAGCAAGTTACAAAGTCCATTGATATGCAATACCGTTTCCATCCTGGTATTTCAAGTGGTTGGACCTCTCCTTGTGGTCTCTTATGCTCAAATTTCACCTTTTGACAAGTAAGACACTTGCTCACAAATTCAGCCACTTCTCTTTTCATCCTAGGCCACCAATACATCTTCTTTAAATCCTTATACAACTTATCACCTCCATGATGCACTAAATACGGGGTATTATTTTGCAGAAAAAGCATTAAACGAGCTACCCGACGAGAAAAAAGGCAAAATGGATCAAGTCGAATTCCTTCGTCGTCTAGCCCAATCAAAAGAAAAGACGCCTCTCTAGAAGAGGCAAACTACGGAGGTATAGACACCGGACTTGCCAAAAGTCCTGTCACCTTCATTTCATTCGGCTTCCTTTTTATTAATTATTTAATTTACTTTTATTTAATTTATTATTTTAAACAATGTAACTTAAAGTTATTATACTTTGTAACAATTTAACTTGTAATCATAACCTTTCTATTGTTACCGGATTCTTTATACTTGGAATTTCTATTTTTCTTTTTGTTTTTGAAAAACTATGTGACATATCCGGTGTTCTTATCAGACACCGGGTGTGTCGAATTATATTGCTTTTGCATTTGATTCGGCTTTCATTCACTTATAATTTTGTTGTCCTTATATTCTTATTAACTTTTGGTGACAATAAGTCATAAATACATCCGGTATCATTGCTTTGACACCGGATGTGCCAAAACATATAACCCTCTGATTACATTCGCTCTCTTCCAATGAGGCCGGATATAACTAGAGTAAGCCAGGATTTGGCACATTCGGCGTCATCATATGATGCCGGATGTGCCAAATCATATTTCACTTGGATTGCATTCGATCTCCTTAAGGAAGGCCGAATGTAAATCAGGTGAACCTGGTTTTGGCACATTCGGTATCATTATATGATACCGAATGTGCCAACCTTTATTTGGCCTTAAGCTTTTTACAAAATTTTAAAATCATATGTGTTTCTTATTACAAATGTAAAAAATCCAACATTTTACATGTTTCTTATTGTTTATATTTGTGTGTATATATATATATATATTTTTTATAACTCGGTGTCCAATTAGTCTAACTAGTATTCCATGTCATTCAACTCGGTCAGCAACTATGAGGCCAAGTTGAATGTATGAGAATGCACTTTTGGCACATTCGGTGTCATTTCTGACGCCGAGTGTGTCAAATATCCCTCTTAAGGGTATAGTTGGTTAAATGAGGACAGGCCGAGTCTAGTGTGTTAACGTGGTGATTTTGGCACATTCGGTATTTATAGGTGAGGCCGACTGTGTCGAATCTGCTTCCATGTGGACGCCACTGGGTCTTTTCGAACTATGACCGAGTTAAACACATGCAAATGTTGTTTTGGCACATTCGGTCATGGCTTGTGTCACCGAATGTGTAGATATGGGTGAAGACTTATGTCACCGAGTTGAGGGTGTGCTTATGCAAGTTTGGCACACTCGGTCATGAAATGTTTTTTGTAGTTTCATAACTTATCTTTCTTTCATTTTATTTTTGATGTTAATAAACTTTGTGTGGAATGTAATTATTGAACTGTCTTTGTTATTTTGCAGTCAACCAGAGATACTCGGCCATCTGTGCTGGGTAAAGAGAAGAAAGACAAGGGTAAGGAGAAGCTTAAAGCTCTCCCTACCAAAGCAAAAAGAAAGGAGAGTTCGACTCCACTCTCCATCAACCCACAACCAAAGNCCAAAAAGAAGAGGCCGGCGTCGCTGGCCAGTACTGAATCTTCTCCGGCTTCAACCCCAAGCAAGCCGGTTGGGGAAAGTCCTTCATCGAAGGAAGTTCCCTATAAAAGAAAGGAGAAGGCTGGCCGGACGTCTGGCAGCCTTCAAAGGGACCCTGCCTTTGACAATCCCTATGAAACTGAGACCGGCCTCATGGATCCGGTCGAACAGGATGAGGCCAGGCATGCTGGCCGAACCATTGGAGGAACAGATCAGGATCCTTCCCTCCAGGATCCTAATGATCTTCCTCCACCCGACAAGGATCCTGCGGTCGGTATGCAGGAGGCCATAAGGGAGAATATGCCCCTGGAGTTTCTGGACTCTGCTATGGCCACAGGTATTAAGTTTGCTCGTAACATTGTTACATCGGTTTCGAGTACTCGTTCTGGAGACTCTATTACATCTCCTAGAGACCCTCGGGCTATAATTATTCCCTTTCCCACTACAGATGTGGCTGACTCGGAGAAGGACTTCCTGGACGAGGAAGGTGACATCCCTTCTACCTCAAAGACCTTTGACTCCAACTACAAGAAGGAGTTGATCAGAGAGGTTCTCCGCTGTGGAGACAAGGAGTACACGGAGTCTTTAAGAGGCATCCTTGATGGACAGCTGGGTCCATGTTTCAACAGTTGTATTGAAGTAAGTTATTTAACATGTTTCCTTTTGTTGCTAACTTTCAATGACTTCTTTATTACTTAGTGGGATTTTGACTAACTTTGGATTTTTCTTTGACAGATCATCTTTCGGCTTCAATACTTACAGAATGGTGCTCAAACCAAAAAAGAGAGGGCAAAGGCGGCCCGAATGCAAACCATCTGCGATCTTACCTTAGTGAACAAGTCCGCCGAATCCAAGCTCAAAATTCACATGCTGTGAATGAGCTTTCTGCCTCTTTGGGTCAAGCCAAAGAANGTCAGGCCAAAGAACAGAACTTGGTCATGGCTAAAAGAAACATGGAGCTATGGACCGAGTTGGAGGAGCTGAAGAAGAAAGAGGCGGACTGTGAGCAGATGGCCTCTGACAAGAGGGACGCCGAATTGAGGGCGGAAATGGCTGAAAAGAAGGTTGCTGCTTTAACAGAGCAACTAAAAGAAGCTAACGTCCGGCTTGAAGAGGTTGAGAAAAAGAAAAACGAAGAACTTAACCAAGCCGGACAATTTGCAGTCCAAAAATATCTGGAAGGTGAAGAATCTACCAGACAAAGGATTGCGGAGGCTTGGACTCTCGGCCTCGAGGAATACGTCCCCTACCAGTACTTTGAAAGAAGACTGGATTATGCTACAAGGGCTCACTTAGCCAACCTTTGTGGGGATGCTCCTCCCAGCCCCTTCTGCCCCTCTGATGCCGAGGAGGAAGAAGCCGAAGATGAAGAGGAAGACAAGGAAAAGGAAGGAGCAGGAGCGGACACCACTGCTTCCACTACTATTGAGCATCCTGCACCAACAGCCCCTTGATTTTTCTTTTTCAATTTACAACTTGTTGTATTTTTTGCTTTTTGTTCAATATTGGTTTTTCAAACCAAGTGTATTATACATTTATACTTTAAGCATACTTTTTAATCAATCCATCCTTTTAATCAATGGCGTTTATAATTTATTTATTAAGTCCTTTATATTTTTCCAAGTTGTTTTACTTAGAAATTTCATAGCATCTTTATATTTCTAAGTGTTTTTACTTAGAATTTTCACAGGTCTGGGTATACTCCATTTGCAAAGCAGGTTTCATATTTCTAAGTCTTTTACTTAGAAGTATTTGTAGACATTTTTACTTTGAAATATTTCTAAGTGTTTATACTGAGAAATATTTCTAAGTGTCTTTACTTACAGATATTTGTAGAGTTTAACACTCATAACCCTTAAACTTTATAAGATATAACTTTGTTCAAAACATTTTTTCATGAACCATTAAACATTGGTTAAAGATTTATAAATTACTTAAAGATTTATAGTATAAGTTGTTCTGATTTAACATCGAAGTATACAATGAGATTCAACCTGAACTTAGAAACTTCTAAGGGTTTTTTCTCAAAAATTTCAAAGCAACTCATATATTTCTAAGTATTTTTACTTAGAAGATATTTTTAAGTGTTTTTACTTAGAAAAATTTGGTGTTCTAAGTGTTTTAACTTAGAGATTTTTTTTTGGGGACTTAGAAATTTTTAACAATCCCTTTGGAAGGTTTCATCCACCAGTCATAACCCCTATAAATATACATTGAGGGTCAACTTTGACTTAGTAAATTTTAGATAAACCAAACACTTGTCAAATGTTTGTAGTTTAATTCGATATATCCGGCATGGTCGCATGACGCCGGATGTATCATAGTTAGTGATATTTGCTGCTAGACTTAATCCTTTTAGGTGCCTGGGCATCGGACGCAATGTACTTTATTGACATCGGATTCATACTTGATGACGCCGGATGTGCCAAATTTGATGTTCTTATTATTTGACTCGGCTCCTTTTTAATGAGCTGTCACCGAGTGTATCCTACTAAATGAGGCCGAATGTGCCAAACTTAGTGTTTTTAACATTAAACTCGGTCCCCTTTTGGTGACCTAATCGAATGTGTGCAAACCCATCTTTGGCACATTCGGTGTTTGGTCCCCTTTCTGGGTGACCTGATTGAATGTGCTTAAATCCATTTTTGGCACATCCGGTAACAATAAGATCCCTGTGTTTACAAACTTCATACTTTGATTGATTTACTTGTAAATCAATCAATCAAATATATTGATTGCCCCTAAACATAGGGATCGAAATTGTTATTAGTTTTAAAATAAGAGTTTATATCTTCAGACCGAATCTTGGGCCTGCAGAGTTGATTTGGTGATCCGTAATCACTTAAGGGATCCTGCCCTTATTGCTTTCCCAATTGTTAAGCACGTTTTAACTCATAGTTAAGTGTGGGGCTGTGCCCTCGAATGCTGAAGTCAGCATCTTATTTAAAGNGCATCTTATTTAAACAGGTGTATATAGAGGCTAACATTAGAGAAAGAAGAAATTTCATTAATTGCGGCCCGTAGCCGATTTAATACAAGATGAAATTTCTTCCCCATTGATCAACATGGATCGAAGAGGTGGGCACATGGCCTTACACTGGCTTCTTGAAACCAATTTCATAAATAATATTTTTTCAGATTATTTGCATTCCAAGTTCTGGGTACCTCATATCCATCCATAGTTTGTAATCGGTAAGTTCCATCCCTCAATACTTCTATTATCTTGTATGGACCTTCCCAATTAGGAGTAAGCTTGCCCTGCTCATCAGCTCTCCCAATTGACTTCATCTTCCTCAGCACAAGATCCCCCAACTTCATTGGCCTATGGTCTACCCTCTTGTTATGTTCTCTTGCCATTTCCAGCTTGTACACTTCTTGCCTAAGTAGAGCATTGCCTCTAACCTCAGGTAAAATGTCTAAGGTGGCCTTCATCATTTCCTAGTTAGCCCTTTCTTCATATAACATAACTCTTAGGGTAGGCTCACACATTTCAATAGGAAGAACAGCTTCTGATCCATATACAAGCATAAATGGAGTTTCTCCGGTGGAGTTCTTTGTTGTTGTCCTGATAGACCAAAGAACATTGTACAATTCGTCTACCCACAAACCTTTGGCAGCATTCAGCTTTTTCTTCATTCCTGTGCTAATGATCTTGTTGAAGGCTTCCACTTGTCCATTAGCTTGTGGATAGCCAACTGAGGCAAAATGAGCTGAGATGCCTTGGTCTTCTAGCCATACTCTTAATTGAGGAGTCTCAAACTGAGGACCATTATCGAACACCATTGACTGAGGCACCCCGAACCTTGTTATTATGTTTTTCCAAATAAACCATTTGACATCCCCGTGTTTGATACTTCTCATTGGCTCTGCTTCTACCCATTTGGTAAAGTAGTCCACTGCCACCAAGACATACTTCCTTTGTCCTGATGCTTGTGGAAATGGGCCAAGAATGTCCATTCCCCACTTAGCAAAAGGTATTGGGCTCAAAACTGGGTTCAAATTATTGGCTGGCTTCTGTGGTAGATTACTGAACAGCTGACACTTGTTACATTTTTTGACATAAGTCATTGCGTCATGTCTCAGACTTGGCCAGTAATACCCAGTTCTTAGTGTCTTTTCTGCCAGTGCTCTTCCCCCTATATGAGAGCCACAAAACCCCTCATGGATATCTTCAAGGACCTCTTTTCCTTTTTCCGGGGTGATGCACTTTAGTAGTGGATGAGTGAAAGACTTCTTGTATAGTTGCCCCTGCCATAAAACAAACCATGCATCTCTACCTTTCACATATTTTGCTCGTTGTGGGTCGTTCGGCAAGGTTCCATTGTTTTTGTAGTCAATAATCTCATCCATCCACGAGCTTCCTCGGCTGATGAAGTTAATCTCCATCTCTTCTATTCTTCTTTTCTCTTTAACCTCCCAGAAGACTGTTCGAGGATTCTCACCCACTGCAGAGCTTGCTAACTTGGAAAGAGCATCAGCTTGATTATTTTCAAACCTTGGGATCTGCATTATTTCAAACTTGTCTAATCCTTTGACCACCTCTTGAAGTATATTCAAGTATTTAGCCATACTTGCATCTCTTGCCTCATAGTCACCCAAGTATTGGCTCACAATAAGCTGAGAGTCTGATTTTGCTTCTATCTTTTTTGCCCCAGCAGCTCTGCATAATTTGACTCCGGCAATCAATGCCTCGTACTCGGCCTCATTATTTGATGTCTGAAATTTGAATCTCATGGCATACTCATAGATGTCACCCTCAGGTGACTTACAAATAATACCTGCCCCACATCCATTCTGAGTGGATGAGCCATCAACATATAAGGTCCAGTGATCAATACTTGGTTTTTCCATGGGCGGCCTTGTCATTTCAACTATAAAATCAGCAAATGCTTGGCCCTTAATAGCCTTCCTTGGTTCGAAGGTGATGTCAAATGAGTCCATTTCTAGAGCCCACTTGAGCATTCTCCCAGAAGTTTCCTTGGACAGGGCCTTTTTGAGCGGTTGATCAGTGTACACAATGATTTTATGAGAAAGAAAATAGGGCCTCAACTTCCGGCTGGCCATGAATAATGCAAGTCCAAACTTTTCAATTAGAGCGTATCTGATCTCAGCATTTTGGAGTAAGTGACTCACAAAGTATACCGGATATTGGACTCCATCTCTCTCAGCTAACAGGACAGCTGAGAGTGCATGGTCTGATACCGCCAAATAAATAAATAAAGTTTCTTTTTCAATAGGGCTGATTAATCTTGGGAGAGTATGTAGGTGCTCTTTCAAATGAATGAAAGCTGATTCGGCTTCCTCCGTCCACTCGAACATCGGACTGCCCTTGCCTGTCTTTGCCTTTCTTTTGATCGTATCAAAGAAATAATGGCATTTATCACCTGCCCTTGATAGAAATCTACCAAGAGCCGCTAGGCATCCGGTTAGTTTTTGCACCTCTTTAACGTTTCGAGGTGAGGTCATATCTAGCACAGCCTTGACTTTGTCTGGATTAACCTCAATCCCTCGTTCATCCACAAGGAAGCCCAAAAATTTTCCCGAAGTTACCCCAAAAACACACTTCTTTGGGTTTAACTTAATCTTATACCTCCTTAATGTTTCGAAGGTCTCTCTTAAATTTGCCGCACGGTCTTTCATTTCTTTACTTTTGACAATCATGTCATCTATATATGCTTCTATGTTCCATCCCAACTGCTGTTTGAAAACATTATTTACAAGACGTTGGAAAGTTGCCGGAGCATTTTTAAGACCAATGGCATCCTTGTATAGCAATATAGACCCTTCTCAGTTACAAAAGCTGTTTTTTCCTCATCTTCCTCCCATAGAGGAATTTGATGAAATCCTGAGTAGGCGTCCATAAAGCTTAATAACGCATGTCCTGCCGTTGAATCAACCAATCGGTCAATCTTTGGCAAAGGAAAGCTATCCTTTGGACAAGCTTTATTAAGATCAGTATAATCGACACACATTCTCATGGTGCCGTTTGGTTTTGGAACCAAAACCACATTAGCCACCCAGTCAGGATACTGGCATGGTCTGATGAATCGTGCTTCCAAAAGCTTATTCACTTCTTCCTCTGCTGCCTTATCGCGAAGTTCGCCCAAATTTCTCTTCTTTTGGCGAATTGGCTTAGCATCCGGTTTCACATTTAGCTTATGTACAGATATACTTGGGTCAATGCCTGGCATCTCCTCTACCTCATATGCAAAGACATCCCTGAACTCTCTCAGCAATTTCCTCATTTCTGCCCCCTACATGGTCGTCTGGGGCCTGGCCTACCTTGACCGTTCGGTCAGGCTTGAATTCGTCAAGAACGAAATCTTCGTGTTCACCAACTGCCTGAGGCCGAGTTACTTGGCTTAAATTATGAATGGCCATTAGTTCATTTTTAGCCATACCCTCGGTCTTCCTCTTCTTTGTTGGCTCTTCCACCTCTTCAACCCAAGCAGTAGGTTTAAGAGTGGTGATATAACATTCTCGGGCCATTTGTTGATCCCCACGAAGAGTTCCTACAGTTCCATTGTTACACTCATACTTCATGAGCATGAGATGTGTAACAATTACTGCTCTGGATGCATTCAAGGTTGGCCGTCCCAATATAATATTGTATGCCGATAGTTCCTTGACCACCAGGAACTTGACGACCATGTTTCTTGCGCATTCCTTTTCCCCTATCCTCACTGGTAGGGAGACAGTCCCCAAAGGATTGATTACTCCTCCCCCAAAACCAATAATAGGGTGATGGATAGGTTCCAAGGTAGACACATCATACTTTAATTTCTTGAGGCAAGCATAACTAATGATGTCAGAGGAGCTGCCAGTATCTACCAATATTCGTTTGACCCTCATGTTGGCCACTTTCAGTTCCACCACCAAGGGATCATCATGTGGTGTACGAACATTGCCTCAGTCTTTATCACTGATCATTACTTCTGGAAACTTGACCTTGGCATCATGCCCTATCTCCGGTGATCCTTCTTGGGAGAGACTCTGTAAGTACTCTTTGTTCCCTCGAAGGGTTGGTCCGCCAGCTGCGAACCCACCGGAGATGACGTACACCACATCCTCTTCGGTCTCAGCACCATCCTTAGGCTCATTAGCCTTGAATTCCATCTTTTGTTTGGTGTTTTTGTCATGAGATTTAATCAAGTGTTGTGAAATTTTTCCTTTGATGGCAAGAGATTCCAGGGCCCTCTTAAGATTGAAGCAATCATTAGTATGATGCCCTGTATCTTTGTGAAAGTGACAGTATTTACTTGAGTCCCTATCTTCTTTGGCAGTTCTTAGGGGTAGTAGATCATCAATCTCAACCTTATTGCGGATTTCCCTGAAAACCGAATAGAGATCTTTGGTGAACTCTATCTTAGGACCATCATTAGGCTTTCTTTTCTTATTTTGGAAGTTTCCTCCCTTGCCTGATGTCCTAGTTGCCCAGGTGGCATGTTTCTTTTGATCCTTGTTTTTAGAGTGTGATTCACTCTTTCTATCATCTCTTCTGTCCTTCCTGGTGGAAGCACAGAGCTCTTGTGCATGAATGAAACATTCAGCTTCTTCCAAAATTCCTTTCAGTGTTTTACAATTTCTTCTTACAATATCAAATTTAAAAGTTCCATCTCGGAGACCTCTAAAAAAGTTATCGAAGGCCACACCTTCAGATAAGTTGGGGATTTGCAAAGATTCCAGATTGAATCTTTGCACATAACTTCTTAGAGACTCCTTTTCTCCTTGCACTATTTTGGCCAGATGCATGCTGGTCTTTCTCTCCCTCTTGTTTGCCATGAAATGATGTACAAAGATCGTACTCAATTCATGAAAATTGTTATTGATTGATTAGGGAGGCTATTGAACCATTTCTGGGCAATTCCTTTCAGGGTTGCGGGAAAGTATCGGCACCAGGTCACATCATCTGGACCCTGGAAGTACATCAAATGTTTATAGGTAGCTAGATGCTCCTCCGGGTCAGTGGTCCCGTCGAATGGCTCAATTTGGGGCATTTTAAACTTATTGGGACGTGGAGCCATCATGATGGACTTGGAGAACGGTGTCTTCCATTCCATCATTGTGTTATTAGGCATTTGTCCAACAACCCCCGTAGGGTTATGGACAGCCTTTGTGGATTCTCGGCCAGGATTATTTGATTTGCCTACATCCTCCCAGTATTTGATCATTTGTTCTTTTCTGCACTGATCAGCCTTATCAGCTTTCTTCTTTTCAATTAAGTCTCGTAGACTTGCATGTTCTCCTGATTCCAGGGAAACATGATGGGAGTCAGTCATCTCCCTAGTTGATGATTCTTCAGATGAACCAGGTCGGCCTCCTTCCTTCCAAGCCCTCTTAGCCTTCAGATACTCTCTTGTATCCATGCTAGAGGCTTTTTTGGCATCGAGATATTCTCTTGCATCTCGGCTAGACGATTTCTTTTGCTCCAAATACTCTCGAGCATCACTTGCAATGGCCTTCTTGAACTCAATTAGTTCTCTAGCATAAGTTTGAGTCTTGCTAGATCCAGATTCCTTACCTGCCAACTCCCGTTTATGCTTAAATCTGGGAGTGATNGCCACCTCCCGTTTAGGCTTAAATCTGGGAGTGACAGGGTACCTCTTCACTGCACCCCATTGAGTTTTCAATGGAGTTCGGTCCTTCCTTAATTTCTCAACTTTCTCATGGAAAGTCAATCTCTCCTGGCCTTGGCCTTCTTCAATCATCACACCTTTCATCTTTGAAGATGAAGGGCGTTGTGTCTCAACCTTCTCTTGAGTTTTCTTGGTGGAATACTCCCGTAGAGTTTCCGCCAGGTTCTCTTGGAACCCAGCCAAGATACTCTTGAGCTGACTCATGGTCACAGGTTGGTTTCCAAAATCAGAGTTTTCTTGTGTTCTTCTCGGTGAGCCAGTACCTTCCCCAGTTTGGTAATTCCCAGTTTGGTCTAGGTATCTGGTCTCATCCTCAGTAGGTATTCCAGTTCCAGTCATTGTTAGGAATCCTCCCCTCAGACGGTGCCAAATGTTATTGCTAAAGCAATGAGGTGGGGTAGGGACTGTGAGGATTTCGCTGACGTAGACTGGATGCGTGAATAGATTGGTTGCCTGTTGACGTACCCTCTAAGTACCTGCAAAAAAGGGACAATAATCCTCGTAGGATCATTTCCCCCTTCGATGTTTAAGTAAGTATTTGAAGGAGAGTAAGTGAACAATAATCAACAAGTAAACAATTCTAGAGAGAAGTTTTCCCTTTTTAGTAAGTGTTTTTTGTCTTAATTTTTAGTGTACTTTGTTATCAGAATTTTTGGACTATTTATAGCCTCAAGTACAATTTCTTACCCACTGAGATTGCGACACTTGTCATCATCTCTTTGATTATCTTCCTTCATTTGCCTAATGGGCTTTTAGAAGAGAACTTTAAGGCCCCATGGTTTGTTTTAGCTCTGTTTATCACTGGCGAATAAGAGCTTGACATGTGGCAAATGCAGAATTACAAATGGAACAGTCACAAGGTGACACGTGGCAGTGTGGGCCCACTCATGGTAGACTCATCACTGCCACGTGGTAATCCCATGCTGGCATTTTAAGGACTCGTGGTCCAATTGCGATATGACACGTGGCCATGTAGGGTCCACTCATGGTAGACTCAACATTGCCACATGGCAATCCCATGTCATCACTTTATAAGAAAAATAGGGACACGTGATCCACTCAGAGGCTGACACGTGGCAGCTGACTTGTCATGCCACATCAGAAACTAAATTAAATCTTGTTGACTAAGTTCTACAACAACTCTAAACTAACTTCTATGTTGGAAACTTGCCTAAATCATTCCTTATATGGTCTCTTTTCATTCCAAACTTCACTTAAATTTTCTATTGTAAGATTACTTGGTTTTCGGGACTTATTTACACTCTATAAAACCTCAACATAAATTTTATGTCACTTTCTAAAAGTGGACGGCAATTTAAAATAATCAAAACTCTTTGAAAAACCTCAAAAACAACACAAATCAATCACACAATGTATTACTTAATTTATATGATAAATTCATGCTAATTACATACTTTAAAATCCTAATTATTCACTTTACAAAATCTGGACAACATGTTAACCATGCTTAAAATAACTTTTAAACTTCATGAAACATACTAAAAATCATATGTAACATTATAGAATTAATATGTGATCATACTAGCATATTATGAACACTTAAAACTTATTTTAACTTGTTTATATAAAATTTTCAGATTGATTAAATAACTTTAAACACATGAAAAACTCATACAAACATCATAAATTCATGACAAAACTCTTTTACAATCAACTAGCATCATTGTGAAACCAATCTATGCTTTAGAATAATTTTTCATAAGCCAAAACATGTTCATAATATTTATTCTATTGAATTTCACGATTACAAAATTTGGACAGCAATTTATTTTATATTTAAAGCCTTTAAAAATCAATCTGAACATCATAAATTCATCATAAATTCACTCAACAACAAATCATGATCATAATATTGATGTTTAAATCATGAAAACTCATAAAAATCAAAAATTGCATTACTTTATAAACCCTGATCTAAAATTTCATAAACAACAATTTAATTCATGCTTTAAAACAAATCATAACTTCATAACATGATTGAAACTTATAAAATCATTATTAAACATAAATATAAAAATGAATTTGCAAAATTAAATCAAAAAGAGAAAAGAAGATTTTTTTTTTTTAAAGTACACGAAAACACCAAACAGGGGGAGGAGGTGGCCGGCGTGCGATGGCCGGAGGGCGAATGACGGTGGCGAGGAGGGGCTCCAGCGACGGGGTTCTGGCAGCAACAACCACATTTTTTTTCTTCTTCCCTTCACCAAAACAGAGCTAGGATTTTTTTGTCAGATTCTTTCTCTCTCTTTCTTTCACTCATTCTCTCTCTAAATTTTGGAAACCTAAATCACTAATTTGCAAGATGAAATTTGAAAATTGGATTTTAAAAGGTATTAATAGACCCCAAAGTAGGATTTGGTGAAGCCCATAATTATCGTAAATAGTGGAAAGTACTTTTATGCCCTTGCCTTAAAATAAATTAGGAAACTATTAAAATTCTATTTTTAGAAACTTTTCAAAATATTTTATAAAACATAAAATGTTATCTATAAATACAATTATTTATTTTTAATTAAAATTTATTTAAATTCCTTTGTTTAATATTCTTATTGAATACAACTTTTGAATAAAAATATTAAAATTACACGTATAATATACAAAAATAATTCCTTAAAATACATGAAAATATGGGGTATTACAATAAATATGACTAAAGACCAAACTATTTCTTAGGTAAGACGCGCCACTAAGAATTAGATTGGGATTCCTAAGAATACAACTCTACTCTAGTCACGAAAGTTGAATAAGCAAAGGAAAATTTTTGATTTCTAATCTAAGAAATCTAGTGTTTCTAATCCAAGAAATAAGATAAACACTCAAAGTGATTTTGATTCAAACTTCTATATCTTTTATTCATCCATTCAAAGGGTATTTATAATGTTACAAAAGTTCATGGAGGTACAATGTAAATTCAAAAAAGTAAAGTTACAATTAAAGTCTACTAATTGCGCATAAGTCTAAATGTCTATGTAAATGCGTTCTCAATTTCTTCGTCTTTTAAGATTCTTCTTGAGCTGAAAATGACCTTCAATGACAGCCTTAATATCTCTTTTAATTTCTGGTCTTAACTCAATTCAGAACTCCTTCAAATACTAATGAAAAAGGATGAATTAAAACTTTCCAAAATAAGCTCAATTTACCCGTTGGAAAGGGGCGTGTTTATAGGCGATTTTGCTTTGATCTGGGCAGTTTCAATTACTGCTTTAATTGGGTTGTCTCTTGTTGATTATTAATCCGACACAAATCCTTGAATGTTGTAACTCCCTCTTTCACTTTCCTTTCGAACTTCAGCATAAAATAGGAAGATTCCTTCACTTGCTCACCTACCAGATTCTTGCTTATTTGAAATCTGAACTACTTCCTAACTTAAGGACTTTAAATAAATTAATTTCAATGCTAGTTGACTCAACTAACAAAGAGTCACACTCTTATTGAAAATAACAACTAAAAATTCCACACTTAAAGTTTTATTACAAACAAAATAAAAATACTAAGCTAAAACTGTGACAAGGAACAAGTTGGACCGTCCCTTATCATCCATGTCTTGTGAATGGCACATGAATTGGACTCCTTGTGCCACGTTCTTGATGAGTTGCTCATCTAGGATCATGTTTCTAGGCTTGAATACATCATTCCCCTCCCCTTGAGAAGAGTTTGTCCTCAAACTTGGTAGCTCTTCAAACTCATCATAATAAGGAGAAAAATGTGCCACATTGAAAGTACTTGAAACACCATAATCACCTGGAAATTCTACCTTGTAAGCATTTTCATTCACCTTCTCAATGATTTCAAATGGACCATCACTTCATGGACTGATTTTAGATCTCCTCTTGGTTGGAAAACGTTCCTTCCTCAAGTGAATCGAAACTAAATCCCCAGGCTTGAAAAGAACCTCTTTGCGTTTTTGAACCACATAAGCTTTCACCTTTGCATTTCCTTGTTCTATTTTGTTCCTAAATTGCTCATGGATGGAGTTGATTGATGTAGCAAGTTCTTCTCCTTCATGGCTGTATTTGTGACCAAATGGAATAGGAGTTAGATCAATAGGGGTGAAAGGATTGAACCCATAAACAACTTCAAAGGGACTGATTCCCGTGGTCTTGCTTGGAACTCTATTGTAAGAAAAGTCCGCATGTGGTAACATAGCCTCCCATTGTTTAGGACTTTTAGTTACCAAAAACCTTAACAAAGTGCCCAAAGTTCTATTAGTAACATCGGTTTGACCATAATTTTGAGGTGTTTGATTTTGATGCAACGTATTCTTTTGTATCCACTAAGATTCTAGAAAAGCTTAAACCAGATTTGGGAAAGGTTGATACAATAGATATGTCAATAGTGCTACCCTCAAGGCAAGAGGTACGGTGTTCAAAGAGATTTCAGGATGTTCCTATTGAAATTGAGGGAGTGGAGTTTAAGGCTAACCTAATCGAGTTTGATTTAGGTGACTTAGATGTGATCCTAGGGATGGATTGGTTGAGTAAGCATAAGCCTGAGATTAATGTGAACAATAAAGATCTCGTTAATGAATAAGGTTAAAAAGGTGAGCTATTGGAGGGCAGGAAGACTAAAACACAACAAAATAGTGTCAGCAAAGAGGTTTCGTAGGTTTGTGAGGAGAGGTTTTCCCATTTATCTTTGTAGTGTGAGGGATGTGGATCTTGTTGAGACTGCTAAGCCCGAGGATATTGAGGTAGTAAGGGACTTTCTAGACGTGTTTTCGGAATAGATTCTGGGGATGCCTCCTAAGCGAGAGATTGACTATACATTAGACTTAGTCCTAGGCATAGCACCTATTTCCAAAGCACCCTATAGGATGGCACCTGCAGAAATGAGTGAATTCAAAGAGCAGTTACAAGAGTTGTTGGAAAAAGGTTATATTAGGCCTACTACTTCACCTTGGGGAGCACCGGTACTCTTTTTAAAGAAGAAGAAGACGGGAGTTTGAGGTTGTGTATTGACTGTAGGGCGCTGAATAAGGTGACAATAAAAAAATAAGTATCCTTTATTGAGGATTGATGACTTGTTTGATCAATTAAAAGCGCTATTGTGTTTTCGAAGATTGATTTGAAATTACGATACCATCAATTGAGAATTGCTAATGAGGACATGTCGAAAACGACTTTTCTTACGAGATATGGGCACTATGAGCTCACTGTTATGCCTTTTGGGTTAACCAACGTGTCAGCAATTTTCTTGGATCTAATGAATAGGTTCTTCCAACGGTTTTTGGATAACTTTGTGGTTGTTTTCATTGATGACATCTTGGTGTACTCTAAGAGTAAAGAGGAACATGTGGAACATTTGAGGACAATCTTGATGGCACTAAGAGAGAATGAATTGTATGCTAAGTTCTCGAAATGTGAGTTCTGGTTGGAGAAAGTAGCGTTCTTGGGACATATGGTGTCAAAAGAGGGAGTCGAAGTAGATCCAGCCAAGATTGAAGCAGTTAAGGAGTGGCCTACACCTACGAATGTAACGTATGTACGGAGTTTCTTAGGGTTAGCAGGTTATTATAGGAGGTTTGTGAAGGACTTTTCGAGGATTGCTAAACCCATGACGTCCTTAATAAAGAAATACTGTAAGTTTTAGTGGAGTGATAAGTGTGAAGAGGCATTTTTGACCTTAAAGGAGCGTTTGTCTACAGCTCCGGTGCTGACTTTGCCAGATGGATGTGACTCTAATGTTGTGCATAGTGATGCTTCTAAGAATGGTTTGGGATGTGTGTTAATGTAAAATAGAAAGGTGATTGCATATGCTTCAAGGCAATTGAAACCATACGAGGCATACTACCCTACTGTCTCACGATCTTGAGTTAGCAGCGATCGTGTTTGCTTTAAAAATATGAAGACATTACTTTTATGTGGTAAAGTGTAGGATATACATAGACCACAAGAGTTTAAAGAACTTTTTCACTCAGAAAGATTTAAACATGAGACAGAGGAGATGGCTTGAGTTGATCAAGGAATATGACTTAGATATCCAATACCATGAAGGGAAGGCCAATGTGGTGACAGATGCTTTAAGCCGTAAAACGAAGCATGGAGTGAATACTTTGGTGGTTGCTAATGAACTATGTAAGGATATAGAGAGAATAAACTTGGAGATAGTAAAGGAGGGAGAGTTGGAAGGAATTCTTTGTAATCTAAGTATCCAACCAACAATATTTATAATAAGCAAGGGTCAAATTAAACAACAACAAGCTATATAATCAAAACTACTCAAAGCATGAAACTTAGAGGCTAAGTAACTTAAGAATTCAAGGTATGAACATAAATAAGCAAGAATTATAAGAGTATAGAAGAGTTACTAGAAGCTTGATTTTATACAACAATATCCAAATTCCAAGTGCATGAATCTTTAGAGTACAACTTATGAAGAATACAAAGCTTGAAGAACCAAATGTAGAATTAACACTAATATTGTTGAAGTACGAAGATGATCTACGAATAAACTTAAGAAGAAGAATTTATGTTAAACTACAAAAGAGTAAAGCTAGGTTTAAGGTTCTAACGACTACAGGTATTCTAGAAAGATTAGATACAACACATGAGCAGAATACAAATTCTTATGTCAATCTCCATGTACAAAATAAAGTGGGCAAGTGGATAAAGAAGGAAGCAAACTACGATTTTGTTGGAGGAGGTAGGGTTGCGGCCGCAACCCCTACTCTGTACCGTTCCTGAAGTTCTTTATCAAAATGCGAAGTTGCTCTTGGAATATTGCCTTCAAGGGGGCTGCTTGCAAGTGCTCTTAGTCGCTGTGAAATGGCTAGCGATATTGTGAGCCAAACTCGCGATATCGCTAGTAGCCGAAGATGAAAGGAAAATCGTCATGACCATAATGCTTCTAAAACTCTAGGCCGACCTGAACCAAATCGAAATACTTCGTAACTCATCATCTAGTGTTACCTCGGTTGCCGCATCAAACGGAACAAACCTCCAAAATTGAGATAACACGCAAAACAAGACAAACGGGGTATAATACGATAAAAATGTAAGGAAGGGGTTGAAAAGAATAAAGCAAGAAATAAGGGAAAAAATATGGGAAAAGAGCAGAAAAATACATAAACTACTTACTAAAAACTGTAGAAATATATACAAATAAACACTACATCAAACTCCCGAAACTAGACCATTGCTTGTCTCAAGAAATTTAGACTATGTAGAAAAGGAGGAGTAAGATGAATCCCTCAGCGGGGCAATTAGCATCGACTTCACAAAATCTCGGATGAACCAAAACTCAACTCATCCAGTAAAGTACAACAGAAAGTTCACAAGAAAGAATTCAAAGATAACCAAGAAGATGAAGGTGGACTTCCGTGTTTCAATCATAAACTTAGCTTGTGCCCTTCCTTAACGCGGTGATCGCACAATATACTTCGTGAGGGAGTTTCATGAAGAACAACAGTAAAGATGAGATAAGAAATGGTTAATCACTCACATCTCACGTAAAGCATCCTCTCAATATGCTTTACAAGGGACTATATCGATCAAGTAGCCTTTTCACTTTGCGAATCTGTCTCACATGGTCTTTGATGGTTGTAATGAGGTTTACGGTGAGGGTGAAAGTTGGAAACTTGTCTATTTCGTGGAGGTAAACCTAAGTGAAGCTTTTACAAATCGATACCAACTTTACAAACTTTTTACAATAAATAACAACCTAAAATCATAACAACACTCGATTTTCACCCATCATCTAATGAACATGAAGTAAAGAAGTGGAAAAATCGACTCAAGACTTATTGTAGCTCATAAACCATCTTAAATAAGACTAGGACGCTATGACAACCGACTTCCCATCTTTTAAGATAATCATAAGAATAATGAGGATGAGAAAGCCACTAAAACTTCAAATTAAATGGAGAAGAACCAACTTTTTTTATTTCTAACTAAGCTTATTTACAAAAGCTAAATAACTAAACTACCTTTGAAACCTTATTTTTCATCCACCAAATATTTTTGTGTTTCTGTTTTTTTTTCCTTCTTTTCTTTCTTTTTTTTTTTGTGTTTCCTTATTTTTTCTTCTTCTTTTTATTTCTTTCTTTCCTTATTTTTCACTTAGAAAGAGAACAAACTACACAAGGACAAGGACATAACATAAGCTTCACTAATCTACATAGGGTCACGACGGTTGAAGGACAAGGTTCGAATGTGGGTTAGTGAACAAGGGTCAAGGAACGAAGGGAAACAAAAGGATATACAAAAATGTGGAAGAAAAATAAAAATAAACCTAAGTATGTTAAATTCTAAAACAAAAGAGCGAAGTGAAAGCCGTGGCCGTTGAAAAAGAGCAAAGTGGGCGCGATTCCCATAGTCTCAAGGCAATCTTGATCTAGATGCTAATACGAGGTGACAACAACACTCATGAAAGAAAATTGACCAAGGTGATGGTCAAAACAATGTATGGGGAATTTAAAACTCAACAAGGTTCAAAAGATCATAATAATTGTACCAATAAGGAGGATCAAAATCAACATTCACGCGCAAGTTCAACAATTTTCTAAATGCGTGGTTTATTCAAGAATTCAAGACTTAGGAACATCCTTTCCGAAATTGATGTGAATTTTCGTATGAATACATAAACTCAGAACGGTAAGGAATAAATCCACGAATTTCTAAAGGCTAATCCACCAAAATTCTTGGATTTAGGTTGATTAACTAGTCTTTGTTTAACGCCTAAGCACCCTCAAAGCCACTACTTAATCCACGCACAAGAGTCTAATGGAATTTCCACCAACTCTCATAATTTTGGACATTTTGTTTTCAAATAACAAATAAAAATTTTATTCAATTCCCAAATCGGATTTGTTACAATTGTAATTGAGGCTATTTCACTACAAGAAAATCCATTTATTGCAACGATCAAAGTCGTTGCAAAAGATCAAAAGTTAGTGTTGTAAATAGCTTTAGCAATGACTTTTGTCAACTGGATACATCCACCGATATCTAACAGGTCCGGCAATCTTTGCTTCGGCATCTAAGTGAATGTCCAAATGCACCATGACATCGAAAAAAGCAAAGGAAAAACCATCTCTAGCGTGCACAATGTGTAAGGAATTTTTATCTCTAGCTTTTCAAGTTGCCTAATAGTTAGGTTTCTGAGCACAAGTCTCTAAAGAAGAAACTTAACTCAACTAAAGACTCATACACATGTTTTGTCAAGAAGCCTCGTATTGCAAGGGGAAGCAATTGTTCAATAAACACATGATGGTCATGGCTCTTCATACATGAAATTCTTTTCCCATTATCTTTGACACAACGAGAAATGTTTGATAAATATCCATCTAGAGACTTCAATTTAGCAAACATGTCACATATGGCAGGCTTCATTGTTGCCCTCAAATAGTAGCATGCAATTGGAACTCGAAGTTCATCTCCATCGACAATTGGATGCAACTTGCTCCTCACTCGCATTTTCATTAAATCCATGTGAGCCTTTATAGTATCCTGAGTCTTTTTTTAAATATTCATTATGGTTCCTAAAATTTTATCGGAGACATTCTTTTCAATGTGCATAACATCCAAATTGTGACGTATTTGTAGTTTTCTCCAATAAGGTAAATCAAAGAAAATGCTTTTTTGTTGCAACCATACAAACAATTCTCACCCTCCCTTTTTCTTTTCTTTGATTCATTCTTTCTGAATTTAGCTTGTGTAAATCTGGTAAAATGCCCCAGCACATCATCCCCTGTAAGTGGTTGCAGTGCATGATCTTTCTCATGCTTATTATCAAAAGAAGATGCATCTTTTCCCCACTTATGATCAAGTGGCAGCCAACGACGATGTCGCATATAACCACCTTTGTGCTTGAGTGATGTGCGTTTTGTATCTTTATTACAATAGGGGCAAGGAAAAGCACCTTTAGTTGTCCATCCCGACAAATCTCTATATGCTGGAAAGTCATTGATAGTCAACAAAAGAGATGCACGCAATCTAAAATTTTCCTTCAAATAGACATCACAAGTTTCAACCCCAGTGTCCCAAAGATCCTTCAATTCATCAATTAATGGTCCTGGTATGAGCAAAGTCAAAAAAAAAAGGAATGAGGTTTCATGCAAACCCATGGTGGTAAATTATAGGGAATAAGAACAATAGGCCATATACAATGTTGTGAATTATTAAAAGGTTGGAACCCATCACATGCTAGTCTAAGCCTTACATTACGTGCTTCCTTTGCGAATTCACCATACTCGTAATCAAATGATTTCCAAGCATATGAGTCACGAGGATGCCTCATTATGTCGTCATCCACAGTTTGTTCTTTGTGCCACTGAATATCTTTAGTAGTTTTTCTAGACATGTACAACCTTTGCAATCACGACTTGCAAGGAAAGTATCGCAAAACCTTATGAGGCACTTTAGTTCCCTTTAAGGACCCTTTCTCATCATTTTCCATCTCGATAAACCACAAGTGGGACACTCATTCAAATTCTCATTCTCTTTCCAATATAAAATACAATCATTTTCAGAAGCATCAATCTTTATGTAATCAAGACCTAAATCCTTAACGAGTTTTTTAACGTCGTAATAAGATTCTGGAAGATCAATTCCCCATGCCTGGCGTTCAAAATTGAGCAAACTGTCAAAAGAAGTGTCACACCAATTATATAGAACCTTCATGTGTAAAAGTTTCACAATGTATTCCAGCTTAGTCATAGTCATTCCATTCACCTTTAACGGCTCCTGATATTCTTGAAGGATTCGATAATTTTTTTTGGCATTTTCATTAGGTTCTTCAGTGACATGTTCAATATCATTGAACAACTCATCATCGTCCCCAATATTCATAGGACCCACACCACAAGCATCTTGGAGCATTGATATGCAAAAGTCATTATCAAGATCAATATGATTGTAATTGTCATCTTCCCTTACACCTTGCGATACTTCTCCATGGAACTCCCACATGGTATACTTGTCATACATCCCCTTCAAAGAAGGGGAAGACTAACGTATTTAATCTTTACAACTTTTCAAACCTTAAACTTGCATATGTAGTTCCAATTATTTTTTTATTCTCCCTTATACTTCCCTATGTCAAAACCTTGGGAAGTATAACCTGCCTATCATATTGACATAGACTTCCTCACTTAGAGTCTTCCCGTTTTGCCGGCTTGAACGCAAGTGGGCACTAAATGGGGAAGTTGGATAATTAAAGTTTACATTTTTAAAAAAAACACTTCCTCTTAGGAATATTATTAGGGACTTCCCTACTTAGTGACTTCCCACTTTGCCGACTTGAACGCAGGTGGGCACTAAGTAGGGAAGTAGTATAATAGTTTCTTTAGATTTCTCTTTTTTAAGAAGTTACTTCCATATAAGAAAACGTAGTTATTAGAAGTCTTCCCTCTCCTTAGGAGGTTTAAAATTTTACTTTCGCTTAGGAAGAATGTGTAGACTTCCTTATATAGGAAGTATCTCCCTCATAGGAAGCTAGAATACTTAAGACTTCCCTTTAGGAAGCAATAGGACCATACTTCCCCTTAGAAAGTATGTTTAGACTTCCTTTCATAGGAAGTCTCTTCCCCTTGGGATGTTAGAATGTTTTTTGAACTTCCCTCCTTTGTGTCCATGTACGTTCAACTCGGCAAAGTAGGAAGTCTTGGCTTCATTGTTTGCCGGGTTGAGCATAGAGTGACACAAGAAGAGGAAGTCTTTTTACTTCCCCGTAGGAAGCCTTAGGATCATACCTTCCCTTAGGAAGTATGTTTAGACTTCCTTTCATAGGATGTGTTTTCCCCTTAGAATTTAGAATTTCTTTGGACTTCCCTCCTTTGTGTCCATGTACGTTCAACTCGGCAAAGTGGAAAGTCTTGACATCCTTTTTGGTCGTGTTGAACGTAGAGTGGCACAAGGAGGGGAAGTCTTTTTACTTCCCCTTAGGAAGCTTTAGGATCATACTTCCCCTTAGGAAGTATGTTTAGACTTCCTTTCATAGGAAGTCTCTTCCCCTTAGGAAGTTAAAATAACTTTAGAGTTCCCCTCTTTGTGTCCATGTGCGTTCAACTCGGCAAAGTGGGAAGTCTTGATTTCCTTGTTTTCCGGGTTGAATGTAGAATGGCACAAGAAGGGGAAGTCCTTTTACTTCCCCTTAGGAAGCTTTAGGTTCCTACTTCCCCTTAGGAAGTATTAGTTCACCACATCCCCTTTAGAAGATTTAATTTGACACTTTGGGAAGTATTAATTCCCTACTTCCCCTTAGGGAGATTTAATATGACACTTCCCTTTAGGAAGTATTAATTCATTACTTCCTCTTAGGAAGAATTAATAGGACACTTCCCTTTGGGAAGTATTAATTCTTTACTTACCCTTGAGAAGTGTGATTAGCTAAGTTCAACTTCTCTCTTTTAGGTCATTCTTCGTTCAACTCGGCAAACTAGGAAGCTTCGGCTTTGGAAGTTGCAAGTTGAACATAGGGAGGAACAAGAGAGGAAGTATTGATTGATGTCTCCACTTAGGATGTTTTAAGCGGTGGCTTCCCCACTTTGTGCTAATGTAAGTTCAAGTCGGTAAACTTTGAAGAGTGCCTTCATGATTGGGGAGAGTCATTTTAGGATTGGAGTGAGGAATAGAGCTTCCCCTATAGAACAAGAGAACCCCTTGGAGAGTGACAATGGGTTGGTTGATCCCTTGACTGCCCTGGCCATTCTCCAAAAGGAAAGTATTTCTGCCATTCCTCTCAACACAATGCCTGCTTCCCAATTAGCTGGAGCTTCTGAACCTCCTCCTTCTCCTCCTGATGAGGATCCAGTCATTAGGCTCTCCAAATATGTTGAGAGTAATGTTCCCGAAAGTGTTAAAGCTCAAGCTAAAGCTTCTGGGGGTAAGTTCAGTCACAGATTCTGTCAAACTATACGCTCATCTTCAGATACCATTAACTCTCCCAGGAACCCTAATGCAATAGTTTTACCGGTTCTCATAACTAATGACGCTGAATCCTCAATTTCCTTAATGACGAAGAGGATCTCCCCTCAACCAGCAAAAAAATTGACTCCAACTTCAAAAGGGGGTTGATTAGGGAGATATTAAGTTGTGGAGAACATGAGTACAAGGAGTCACTCAAGGGATCTGTCAGAGGCCACCTTCTTCCCATCTTCATTAAACTTTCTGAGGTATGCTTCCAAAAAAACTATGTTCTTCTCCATTTTGTTCCCATTATCATTGTTTTATCAACTAACTCTTTGTTTCACTTCCCTTGCAGTCTATGCTCCGTCTGGAACACTTGGCCAAACTTTATGGATCCATGAAGGCTGAAAACAAGAAATGCATGGAGTTTTATGATAAAGATGCTACTTATGTAGTGGTTCAAACAAAAAAGATTGAGGCCAAATGGTAGCACGCTATGAATGCTCTCTCCAGAGATATCCACAAAACCAGGGAAGACAACCAAGTAGTCTTAGAGAGGAGCATGGAACTGGCTAACCAGATCCATGCTGACAAATAGACTGTGGAGAAGGCTTCTACTGTCATTACTAACCAAGGCCGTGTTGAAAAAGATGCCAAGGATGCCAAGGAAGAGGCCAAAAGACCCAAAGAGGAAGTGGATGAGCTAAAGAAGATGCTCAAGGAAGCTGAGGAGGAAAAGCAGAAGCTAAAAAATGAAAAGGAAGAAGCTGAATAGAAGATCTCAACCACTGTTGTTGAGAAGTACATGGAGGGTCTAACTTTCCTTAGAGAAATGTGCTTGGAAGCTTGGAGAATGGGGTTAGAGGAACATCTACGCTTTGACTCCTTTGAAAGAAGATTGAACTATGTCAACATGGTTCATATCAAGCAACAAGCTGAAGCAACTCCTCCTTCCTTGGACTATTCAGAAGATGAAGAAATTGAAGAAGGGAGTGAAGATGAAGAAAAAGAGAGTACTGAGAAGGAGAAGCCAGACAAAGAAGAAGAAGAAGAAGAGAAGAGCAAAGAGGCTTTTGAAGTCCATAATGACAAACATCAAGGCTGATTCTTTTCTTCAAAAATTTTAATGAATGTGTTTGATTAATTTGTTTGAACAATGTTAACTAAGAATGATTTGAACAGTGATTTTATTAGGAAAACTTCTCAAGTGTTTCTTGTAATATTTGATTTAGATTTCTTTCAAGGCCATCTTTGTTTTAGCTCTATTAAATCTTGAAGCTTAATTTCTTGCTTTTTTCCTTCCACACAAATTTGCATCATAGGTTTAAAAACATGAACTCTTGGTTCATCTTCTTAAGGTTCCCCATGGGATCTTAGTAACTTTAATTACGATTTCCCTTAGGGAGTTCATAACTCCTCATCCACCAATCTAATAATTATTATTCCCTATTAAAAATACTTACTTACAAGAAGTGTCTTAAATGTAACTTTGAAATTTTATATCTCATTTTTCTATTTCTAATAGGCTTGTAGGGTTCTCTTTGCCCCAAATTAAGCTTCAAATTTAGTAGGATCAGCCTATTGCTGAGATCCCTAAGTTTACTAGAAGTTCTAGTATTGATTGTCCTTAAACTTAGGGAATCGAAGCAAGTTTTGTAGCTTTTTAATCTTAATGCCCTTAGCATTTTTAAATACTCTTAGTCACAATTTTAAGACACTTGATCTAGTTGTAAGACCCTTAGTCCTATTTTTAACACACTTGGTCTAATTGTAAGACTCTTAGTCCTACTTCCTTTGTCTTAAGTCTCTTTTTGCTTAACTAACAAAGTATAACTTTGGGATCTTGCCCTAGTCTTAAAGGTGGGTAACAGGTCGTGTCGTGCCGGGTCAAAAGTTAAGCGGGTTGTCATGGCCTGACCTGCACTCGGCCCATTTAATTAGGCGGGTCAGAATGTCCAACCTGAGCACGACCTGCTTAACCCGTTTGACCCATTTGACCTGTTTAACAAGTGCCTAAACAACTCTATATTTCTAATTAAAGCATCTAATTATTTCTAATTATTCTTCATCTAATAACCTTCAGTAGCATATATTACATAATTTAAAGTCAATAAAGAAGATCTAAAATTAAAAACTAAAGATAATACATCTCATAAAAATATAAAATCACCAAATTCATGTCTAAATATCCAATAAACAAGTCAGCAGTTCTGCCAATTAATAAGATACAATCCATTACAAATTTTCATTCATCATCTTCATTCTTCTACTCTCTAAAGCCCAATCCAATACAGAGTGTTGTGAGGCTTGAGTTTGGTCTTCATCATCATCTTCTTCATCTTCTACTTTCGCTCCCAAAAGGTACTTGCACAATTCTTCAACACCCAATGNAGTTGTAACGAATCTTTCCAAAAAAAAGTAGTTTAAAAGTTTAGAACTTGAATGAAAAATATGATATATTTAAATTTAAACAGAAAAATATATTTATATAACTAAGGTTACTACCTTTTTCAAACACCCAATCCCTTAAGCAAACCAACGCTTCTGCTGTACTTAGTTTCAATGAACTCCGATAAGCATCTAGCACTCTTCCTCCAGTCCATGGGAGATTCCATGGCTACATAACCACAACAAACAAAATTAAAAAATTAACAAACAAAAACAAAAACAACAAATCATACAATGAAAGAACTCAAGAAGCAGCAACTCCGCAAGTCAGTGACTTAGTCAGTATGTTTAGTCAGCAACTCAGTGACTAGCAGTAGCAAAAAATAATCGAAACTCAGTGACTCAGTGACTTAATTAAGATATTTAATTGTTAATTTCAAAAAATAATCGAAACTCAGTGACATAAACTCAGTATCAATTATCAAATTATCAAATTAATTTCAAATTATTTAATTGTAGCAGTAGGCAGTAGCACACTTTGCTCAAATTATTAGCCTAGCAGTAGCAAGTTAGCAACTCATTAACAAAAAATTATGATAACAAAAAATCCCCAAGTAAAGATAACAAAAAATCAACACAAATCAACTAAAATCGAAACAAAAAATTGACTAACATAACTAAAATCGAAACAAATCAACCAATCAACAAATAAACAGATCAACAAATCGAAAAATAAATCAACTATAAAATAAATCGAAAAATAAACAAATTACGAACCAAAATAAATCAAAAAAATTACGAAATCAACAAACAAATCAAAATCAACGAATCGTTAAACAAACAAATCAAAACCAACAAATTGTTAAAGTAAATCAACAAATCGTTAAACAAAATCGTTAACAAAACAAATTAAAATCGAAATACAAAAAATCGAAACAAAAATATAATAAAATACACCAAAATCCGAAAAAATGAACTAAAAACATACCTTAGCCTTATGAATTTGAAAAAAAAAAGAGTGAAATAATGAGAGGGAAATCAGAGATTGAACTAATGAAGTGAGAGAATGAAGTGAGAGAATGAGAGAGGCAGAAATGCAGAATGAGAGATTGAGAGAGGCAGAATGAGTGAATGACTGAATGAGTCAATGGAATTAAACCTAACCCTAAAAGACTGACAAAAAATGGGCCAAACATAAAAAAATGGGCTGAACTTAAAAATTGAAGTATATGATCCAGTAATTAAACGGGTTATATGGGTTAAACAGGTTGAGGTCCCTCAACCCTAACCCGGCCCATTTATTACACGTGTCGGGTCGGGTCGTGCCAATATAATAAACAGGTTGGATTGCTCAACCCAAACCCGCTTATAGCGTGTCGGGTTCGTGTCGGGTTGGCGGGTCGTGCCACTTATGCCCAGCTCTACCTAGTCTTGCCCTAATGGGAATGAATAAGATTCACCAGAGCTCTAGGGTCATGCCCTAGCCTTGCTTAATAAGCAAAATAAAATGCAAGAAATTAAATTATCATACATACAAAAATTAGAGTTTTCATTAATTATGGTGTAATTCCCCGCATTTTTAAGACTTTATATTATATTTTTATACGATTATAATATATAGTTTTATGAATTTCGGAAAATAAAGTCTATTTATATTTTATGGCTTAAAATAATTTATTTTACAAAAGGTTTTATTAGAAATAGTAATTATTTTTAAAGGAGGTTTTGAGTATTTAAATTTAATTTTCAAAAATAGCAAAAATAATTATGGGTTTTATTTTAATTATTTTCGGACCATATTAGGCCCAAAATGGGGTATTTTCGGTTTTCCAAGGCCCATAAATATTTTTATGGCCAAAATTATTTTCTAAATTATTTATTTTAACTACCTAGATATTTTGTATCTTTTAGTTAGGATAAATTTCAGATTTTACAAAAGATAAACATATCCAAAATTATCCTACACAATTTAGATCTTATCAAAAAAAAAAAAAAAATCAAAACTTTATCTTTTCACTTTGATTTGGCCAAAATTCCTTAAGGCCATATACCCTATATATAGCTCTCTGATTCATCAAATTTTACTCTTTAAAACCCTTTCCAAAAATCAGAAAAAGAAAAAGAAAAAAAAAAGAAAGAAAAACCGCAGCCCAAAAATCGCAGCAAAGTACACAAAGAGAAAAAAATAAAACTGCAGTTTTCCTCTTCGTGGAACCAACTTTGAGCCACCACCACAACCACCACACTTCACATCTGCCGCCACAACCACCACCACGTGACAGCCCTTGCTGCACTCTACCACCAGGTACCAAGATCCGCCACCCATGCAGCCACCAAGGTGGCCAAAAACCACCTCAAAGTAGCCCACTCACCATGGTTTTCGAAAATAAGAAAAAGAGAGAAAAAAATTATTTTTCCTTCCAAATTATTTTTAAAAAATCGAAAAAGTGTTTCCCTAATGTTTTTCAGTAAATAAAAAGTGTTTTGATGTTTTCAAATTATTTTTAAAAATTAGTTTGGTAATTTTTATTTAATAGATTAGTTTATGTCAAAAATTGGATTTTTAATAAAACAAATCATAGAAATTATAAATAATCGAAATTTATGCACGAAAAATTATTTTAGAGGCTGTATATTAGTTATATAATGTTCATATGAGGTTAGTCGAATTTCTAATGGTATTTTTGTATTTTAATGCAAGGAGGAGAATTTTCCGAAGAGCAGTTTTAATTAAGAAGGAAATTTAGCGAGCAAGGTATGTGCGACATATCAAAGACCTAATAGCATGAAAACTTAGGTTTAGTATTATAGTATGTCGTGTTAAATTATTGGAGCAAGAAAACGATCATGCAAGCCCCCATGAATTTTATAGTGTTGAACCGAAAATCTGCTGGTTTATGTATAAAATTTGTTATATGAGGTTAAAGTGTTGAAGTATGCTCGTAAAAATTATTTTAGACTTATTGTGATGTATGTGAAGTTGTGTTAAATTCTCGTACTTTAATATGAAGTATAGCATGCTCAAATAATTTTATTAGTCGTTTTTCAGTTTTGCGGTTTTTACCGAAAAATATTGTTTCAGCAGACCTAAAGGTCGAATCTGACTATGAGATTATTTTTAATGTATTCCAGAAGCATAATATGAGTTTATAGAGTTGGTTTCGTCATTAAAAGGTTTTCCAATATTTTCAAATAATTTTTATATTGGTTTTAGACAGATTGGGCTGTTTTCAAAAATAAATCTTTTAAAAATATTTAAAACGTGAACTAACGTTTCTAAAGGTTGTTACTGGTTAATAGGAGAATAAAAGGAATTATAAAATGGGTTTCACGACCTAGAGAATTTATTAGGTAATTAGCTTGGATTTTTAATTGTTTTATCGCTAGTTTTAGGGTTTCTAGTTTAAAATCTACTAAAATTCACATAGACCTTATCTAGCCACGAGATTTGGTTTGAGACTGTATTTTAGGCAGTAAAAGGTTTTGGAAAAGTGTTTTCGAACCTATTTAATTTTTAATAATTATTTTCAGATTTATTTCTATTTCTATTGCCTAGTTTTAAAACAAATGTTTTTCAAAAATAAATTTCTAGGAATAGAAGTTTCTAAAAATGTTTTCAAAAGTCATTTACTATTAATGGAAGGTTACTAAAAGAGGAAAGAGTCATTAACAAGTGTTGGTTAAGTGTTTGATGGTTTCTATGTTGTTTATGTATGTTTCGAAGTCTGACGGTGTATGTTTGACTTTTCGGTCGTGTTTTAAGTTATGTTTGAATTCTGGACAGTAGCTATATGAAGCTTTAATGTGAGGGTTAAGAGTCTAAAATGACATGTTTAAGTGTTTTGAAGTTTGTTCATGAGTTATAATGCTTCTATGCATGTTTTGAGCAAGTTTTGACCATAAGAGTCATGTTTACAAGACAAATCAAAGTTAAATGCTTATTAAGTCAAAGTTAAATAAAGTCAAGTAAAGCAAAGTTAAGTAAGCAATTATGAGTAAGTTATTTTTAAAGGAACGTGAGTACTCATTCAGGCCAAATGAGGTTACCATACGGGGGAGGTATGTATTGCCTTAACGCTGTACTTCCATAGTGGAGTGTGACGATGCTTCACTGTTTTAGTTCTGGAATTCCAAAAGAGTTAAAGAGTTAAGTTTGGACATGGGGTGGATGGAGACCATGTACCACTGTTTTTGAAAGACTAGCTATCTTTCTGTTAGAGTTCGGATTGTACGGGGAGCGCTACCTACTTGGTTGACGACCGTCTTTCCAAAGAGCCCGTTCACGTTTCCTATATCCTTTTCGAAGCAAGAAGTTATAATCAAGATGAAGAATTTTGAACTTATGAGTCATGAGTCTTAATTTGGAGTGAGAGTCTTGTTATGTGTATTTTGTGTGCTATGTGTGTGTCTTCGTGTTGTTATGTTTCTGCTATGTTGTGCATACTCAGCAGTGGTTGCTGACACATATATATTTCCATGTTTTTCTTGTTCTGTTTGCTTGTTAAGCAGAATAAGTGCAGGTTGTTGAGCATATGCATGGTGAAGGGATTTTTCGAGAGGAGTGGATAATATTTGGTAGTTGTTTTGACTTTAGATTTTTCTAGTGGTTTGGAATAAGGGCCGTGATGGTTCCAAGTTGTTAATTTAATGTTTGACTTAGTTGTAAAGACTTCCGCTGTGAGTTGTTTGACTTTTATAAAATGGTTTTAGTAAAGTGTGTTGTTTTACCTTAGCCTTAGCGTTGCAATTAGTTTTCATAATTAGTTGTGACGTGGCGGTAACATGCTCAAGTTCCTCTTGTGTTTATAGGTTTGAGGTAAGTTAGAAAGTGAGGAATTTGGGGGTGTTACAGAGTGGTAGCCAGAGCTATAGGTTTTTCCAAAAAAATGTTTTGAAAATGATCTTCAAAATGTGTTTGCAAACACGGAAGTTTAAAGGACTAGGATTAAAAATTTGAAGTGTGAGAATGGGTAGACTTAGGATGGGCATTCCTGCATTTTGCATTTATGCATGTTTTTAAGTCTTGCTGCACGTTAAGTTGTTTTGTTGCTTGCTTGGGTTTTTTGTTGGGGTTTTCTTTAGGGATTTACGTTTGCTTTAAACCTGCAGATGTTGTCACCATCGGAATATAGTCTTCATAGGAGAGTTTATGATGATGCTAAGAGTTACTGTGATCGAATTGAGAGTTGGTGCAATTTCATGTACAATATGGGGATCCCAGGATCGAATTTACAAGCTTCAGTGATATGGTTGTTTATTAGGAATCTGCCAGATAGAAACCCTTATGTTGGGCTGAAGACTAAGTATCAGGATGTACTTCATGAGGATAGGACTCCAAATGTGGAGAAGTTTTCTGCAAGTGGGAAATGGTTGCCTGCAGTGGACTTTGTAAGAAGGGAAATAGAGCTAGCAGATAGGATTCATGAGTGGTTGACTGAGCCTCCAAGCCCACAGCATGAGGAAAATGAGACTGAAAATGAAGACCCTGAGGGAAATGGAAATGAGACTGGGAATGAGGAAAATGAAGATGGAAATGAAAATGGAAATGGAAATGAGGAAGATGAGGAAGGAGATCCAGAAGAGGAAGAAGACCCAGAAGAGGAAGAACAAAGTGATGACGATGATTTAGAGATTATTGAAAAGGAAATAGAAGTAATTGTGCTTAGTGACAGTGAAGATGAAGATGGACATGTAGAAGATGGAAGTGGGACTACTTCAGAAGATTTAACTAGAGGCATCAAGAGGGAACGAGAAGAGCCAAGTGAAGGACCAAGAACCAGAGTTAGAAGTCGCCTTGATCATTGAGGAATTTGAAGATTGCTTAGTTCTTTATGTTTAGAGTTGCTTTAATTCTTTTGACGTAATTAGAACTTCCTTAGTTTAAGTTTAAAATTTTTTTTTAAGTTGTTGACGTTTAATTAAACCAAGCGAATAATGGGAATAAATTTTTTTTTCTTTACATGTCTTCTCTTTTGCTCTTGTTTAGCTTCTTGTTTCTTTTGTTGTGGTTTCATGTTTTGGTGTTGTTGTTGTTAATTTGTTTGCCAAGCTGTTAACTAGTAATAGGGTATTGCACTTTGATGCAATAAGAGTTGAGTGTCTTTAAGTTTGAGGTTTAAGTGTGCGTTTTGTTCAATAGATGGCAAGGAACAATGGAAATGGAGAAGTTGCTGAATGTTTGCGACAATTGATTGAGTTGTCAAGGACCAATCAGGAGGCTAACCGTAGGAATCAAGACCCTGCTGGGGAGATGTTTAGGGAGATAGCTAGGAGTAAGCCACCGGTTTATAGTGGTACTGAGGACCCTTTAGTGTTGGAGAACTGGATTAGGGAATTCGATAAGATTTTCCAAGCTCTTAAATGTCCGGATGACCTGAAAGTTGCTAATGCTGTATTTTACCTAAGAGAGGAAGCTGATATTTGGTGGTCACAAAGTGACGCAACTATGAGGGCTAGACCTAACTTTGGTTGGGAGATGTTTAAGGAAGTGATTCGCAATAAGTTCTATCCTGCGTTTCTGAAGAAGGAGAAGTCTAGGGAGTTTACTAAGCTGGAGATGGGGGACATGTCTGTGGAACAATATTACCACAAGTTTCTGGAGTTGATGAGGTTTGCACCGGATATTGTGCCAAATGAGGAGAAGAAGGCATATCATTTTGAACAAGGGTTGACATTGGAGTTGCAATCTCAACTTGCTGGAGAGCACTTCACTACTTTGGATGCGGTGTATGGAAGGGCTGCTCATCTATACAAGTTAGGTGAGAGAGCCAAGGCTGTAAAGGAAGGGAAGAGAAAGGAGCCAAGCCAAGCTAATGGAAACCAAAATAACTTCAATTACTTCAATAAGCGACCTAGGTTTGGTGGACAAAACAATCATAATCAGAGGAATGGAAACCAAAACTTCCAAAGGAATGGGAACTCAAACTTTCAGAAGAATGGGAACCCAAATTTCCAGCGGAACGGTAATCCAGGTGGAAAAATGGTAAGGACTGGAGAAAGGGTACATCACTGCACTCTATGCCCAAAGAATCATCCTGGAAAAGACTGTGAGGGAAATCTGGTGACTTGTCGGAACTGTGGCAAGCAAGGACATCGTGCTTATGAGTGTTGGAGTGGAAGCAATAACGGAAACAAGTTTGGAAACCGCTTCAATCAGAATAAGCAAGGAGGAAATTTCGGGAGGCCAATGAACAACAATGGGAGGTTCAATGGTGGAAATGCTGGAGGTAGCAATGGAAGCTTCAATAATCAGAATTACAATAAGGGAGCGAATGCTACAACTAATGCTGGAGGAGCTAATGCTGCAAACAAGAATGTGAATGGTATGAACACTGCTGGAGGACAAGCGAAGGGCAATGCGCCAGGAAAGATGTACAACATGAGCTACCAAGAGGCGGAGGATAATGGAGGAGTGGTAACTGGTACATTCTCTATTAACTCTATACCTGTTAAGACTTTGTTTGATTCCGGAGCTTCATATTCGTTTATATCTGGTAGTGCCATAGCTAGACTTGACTTAGGTAAACCTAGGATGGTGAATATACCGATTGCAATGCCAAATGGTGAGATCGTGACTTGTTCTAAGGTGTATGATGGTGTGAAAATTTTTATCGCTGGATGTGACTTTCCGTCGAGGTTGATTGAATTTGGATTAAAGGAATTGGATGTGATACTAGGAATGGACTGGTTGAGTAAGTATAAGGCTAAGATTGATTGTGAAGCGCAGAAGGTGACCTTGAAAAGTCCGAGAGGGGCTATGGTGTCTTATAGGAGGCTACCGAAGACAAAGGACATTAAGATTGTCTCAGCGATGAAAATGGTGAAGATGATAGCTAAGGGAAATCCACTATTCTTTTGTTGTGTGATGAACTTGGAGGGAGTTTCCGAACCAAGCGTTAACGACATAGAAGTAGTGAGAGAATTTCCCGATGTATTTCCGGATGAGATTCCAGGACTACCACCAAAGAGAGCCGTGGAGTTTACGATCGATTTGGTTCCTGGAACCGCACCTATTTCTAAAGCCCCGTATAGAATGGCACCTGCGGAGATGATGGAGTTGAAGACTCAATTGCAGGATTTATTGGAGAAGGGTTACATAAGACCTAGTGCTTCCCCATGGGGCGCGCCAGTGTTGTTTGTAAAGAAGAAGGACGGAAGTATGAGGTTGTGCATTGATTATCGTGAGCTTAATAAGGTGACTATCAAGAATAAGTACCCATTGCCAAGGATTGATGATTTGTTTAACCAGTTGAAAGGGGCGACGACATTTTCGAAGATTGATTTGCGATCTGGGTACCATCAATTGACAATTGCGGAAAAGGACATTCCGAAGACCGCATTTAGGACAAGATATGGACATTATGAGTTTACTGTGATGCCTTTTGGGTTGACGAATGCGCCAGCGATATTTATGGACCTTATGAACCGGGTATTCCATGAGTACTTGGACAAATTCGTAGTGGTGTTCATAGATGATATCTTGGTGTATTCGAAAGGGAAGGAGCAACATGCTGAACATTTACTAGTACAAAAAAACACATTTGCTGCGCATCATTTGCTGCGGTTATTTATGATGCGCAACAAATGAGTTAGATTTTTTTTAATAATAAATCAAAATTATTTATGTTATTTGCTGCGGTTATAATTTTATTAGACCCGCAGCAAATGAAAAAAATCAGGCCCTACTTAAAACAACCCAAGCCCAACACCCTCCCCATATATAAGTCTCCCTCAATTGAAACCCTAACCTAAAATCACTTCTACACAGTTCTTTCTCACTCTATTTCACTCTCACTCTACTCGCGCGACTCTCTCTTTCTACTCTACTCAACTTTCAGATCTGTCTTTCTCTCTCAATCTCGTTCTAAAATCATCTCACACTCTCACACTATCACTCTCGTCCCTCCCATTTCACACTAAAATAAATAAGGTACTGGTTTTTTGGGTCGATTTCTGGGCGTGTTTAAGATGAATATTGGGCGATTTTTGGGTCAATTTTTAGGCGAGTTTGACACGAGTTTCATGTAGATTGAGGTAATTTCTCTTATTTTCTTCCTTATTTTCGATTTTTTTTTTCATTCTTGTAATTGCATTATCGATTTTTTTCCATTCTTGTTATTTCTCTTATTTTCTTCGTTTTTTCGATTTTGACACGAGTTCCATGTAGATCGAGGAATTTCTCTAATTCTTCGTTATTTCAATTTTTTACACGAGTTCCATGTAGATAGATTTTTTGGGGTTTCAAGGCTTCGAATTTGAGGGCTTGGATTTTTTTTCAAGTAGTTTTTTATTTAATTTATCCTTTGATTCTAATTTTTGTTTTTGTTGTTTTATTTGATTCTATTATGTTTTTGTTGTTTCCATTTGATTGTGGAATGTGGTTTGGATTTGGTTTTACTCTATTTCGATTTGATTGTGATGTGGTTTTAAATCTGGTGTTTAGTTGTTCTGCTGTTGGTGTTTTGTGCTTTGCTTCCGTTGTTTCTGGTTTGATTCTTAGGTGGAGCATGGTTTTGTGTTTGTTTCTGTGTTTGGTGTATGAATCAGCATATATCACTTTGCTTAATTTGACCTACATAAGTAAGTAATGAAAGATATCTATCATGTACAAATAACAAATAAAACATCGATTTACTGTGAAGATGAATAATTTACTATTGAATTGACTAACAATGCTTTTGATGTTGCTTCTTCTATTCCTTCTCAAAAACAACAAGATGAAGATGGATAATAGTAGTAGTAAACAATATTAATAATCCTGATTTATGAGCATAGATAACAATGCTGTTAAGAACTATTGATAACATGCTTTCGATGTATGCAATGTTGTTCTAAGATTCTTTGCATATCAAGTTGATGCTGTAATTTGGTACTTTGTATTGTTTAGTAGAGAATTATATGTTGTTAAAAATAATAGTTTTGTACTTTGGATTAGAAAGAAGTTAGAGTTATTTAGTACAACTTTGTTAAGAACTCATGATACATGTAAACTATTAATCTTTATAGTATACAGTAGTAAAGAGCTTTAGTTAATATTTATTCAAAGTACATCCTTTTACAAGTTGAGATAGAGCTTATGATTGATGTTTATGATTTGCATAAGTTTTTAAAGGTTTAAAGAGTGAATTTACGCGTGAGGGCAAATATCAAACACGTTCTGTCTGAAGATGATTTCTTTACTATATGAATGCAGGTTGAGGTTAGTAATTCCGAAGGAGTCAATGACAAGGCAATGCGTCCTAATGGCTTGCCTGAATGCTTTTATATTATACTATAAATGATTTTTAGTATACTCTTGTTTCTCTTGGTTGTCTCTGATGTTGTGTATGCCTTATTTTATTCAACAATGTTTTGCTTTGAAATTTGTTATCCCAGCTTGTCAGAAGGAAGCAGCTTTGGGTTCCATAATAGAGGTTGTTCAGACTGTGAAGCAGCCACGATCTCTCAGTCAATCTGTGTCAGTGAGAGAGTGACTGAGTGAATTGAGTAAGCGTGAGAGAGTAAGTGACAGAGAATAATAGTCTCTGTGAGACAGAGAGAGAGAGAACAATTGCATCTCTTATGGTGATGCAATTGTTGAATGATGATCGAGTCCCTTATAGTCCGACAATTGCTTGATAGAAAATGAGTCCTTTTTCATAAGACACTAATTATTTCCAAATGATGAAGGGAATCAAGTGATGACCATGGTCAACATCATTGAGGTTTGAGTTGCTCCAGGCTTAAAAACCTGTTGAAGTAGCCTAACTCGAATGGTGGGTGATCGTAACCACTTCCCTGATGGAGATATTATGTCAGCAAAACATAAATATATATAGTCTATTGCTGTGTTGTTGTGGCTGCGGTTGTGTTCTTGTGGCTATTGCTGTGATGTTGGTTGAATGATGAATATATGAATGCTTGTGAATGAATTTTGCTTGTTTATGTATGAGTTATGAATGAGAACACTATATAAAATAAATGATTGAATGAGACTACTATATAAATAAATGATTGAACAAAAGAATGGTTGAATGAGTAATGGATGCTGGAATGAGATATTTAGATGAGATTGAGCTTATGATTGATTTTATGAATGAATGAATGGGTTTATTTATGAATGTTAATGCTTGAATGAATGAATAAGAATAGGATTGGTTGAATGAATGTATAGATATGGTTGAATAGAAGTGTATTTTTTTGTGATAGAAGTGTAATTCAATTGAAAATAATTGATTCTATGTATGTATAACATTTCAGCTTCTAATTTTGCTTTAAAATAAAAAAAAAAAAAAAAATTATTTTTTTGGGTGCTTATTTGCTGCGGTTATTCACAAAACCGCAGCAAATAAGTGTTTTTTTTGATGGGAAACTGCACTATTTGCTGCGGTTTTACAAAGAACCGCAGCAAATAATCCTGTTTCCCTCCAGTTTCTGGTGTGTTATTTGCTGCGGTTACCTGAATAACCGCAGCAAATAACCCAATTTTTTGCTGCGGTTAAACCGCAGCAAATAAAATTTCATCATTTGCTGCTGCTATAAGTGCTGCGGTTCAAAACCGCAGCAAATACCCGGGAAAAAACCGCAGCAAAATGCATTTTTTGTACTAGTGATTTAAGGACGATTTTGATGACATTGAGGGAGCACCAATTGTATGCAAAGTTGTCGAAGTATGAGTTTTGGCTGGAGCAAGTGGAGTTTTTAGGACATATTATCACAAAGGATGGCGTTTCTGTAGATCCAGCTAAAGTCAAGGCTGTGAGTGAATGGCCGACGCCTAGGAATGTGATGGACATCCGAAGTTTCTTAGGATTAGCGGGATACTATAGACGCTTTGTCAAGGATTTCTCGAGGATAGCAAAACCTATGACGTCGTTGATGAAGAAGGAAAAGAAGTTTGTGTGGGATGAGAAGTGTGAGGAAGCTTTTCAGACATTGAAAAGGAGTTTGACGACGACACCTGTGCTTACATTACCGGAAGGTGATGATGGTTTCGAAGTCTACAGTGATGCTTCGAAGAATGGATTGGGATGTGTTTTGATGCAAAGGGGAAAGGTGATAGCCTACGCATCAAGGCAGTTGAAGCCGTATGAGGTGAATTACCCAACACATGATTTGGAGTTGGCAGCGATTGTTTTTGCGTTAAAGATTTGGAGACATTATTTGTACGGAGTGACGTGTAAGGTCTTCACGGATCACAAAAGTTTGAAGTATATCTTTACGCAAAAGGAGTTGAATATGAGACAAAGGAGATGGTTGGAGTTGATAAAGGATTACGATTTGAACATCCAATATCACGAGGGAAAGGCAAATGTAGTAGCCGATGCACTCAGTCGAAAGTCCTCGCATGGTGTGAATGCTTTGGTTATTCCGGAGCGACTGTGTAAGGACATGAGTAGATTGAGTCTTGAGATGGTCGACTACGGCGAAGTTGTGTCGAGGATTTGTGCTATGAATATTCAACCCACTATTTTCGATGAAATTCGCGAGAATCAAGATGGAGATATTATGTTGGATAGGATAAAGCAGAAGTTAAAAGAGGAAAAGCTAAAGGTTTTAAGAATCACGAGGATGGAAGTTTAAGGTACAAGGGAGGTGGTGTGTACCGCAAAAGTGTGAGGATCTGAAATAAAAGGTGATGGAGGAAGGACATAACACTAAGTATTCTGTGCATCCCGGAGGGGACAAACTCTATAAGGATTTGAAGAAAGTGTTTTGGTGGCGAGAGGATGAAGAGGATGGTGGCAGTTGTTGGTGCGAAATGCTTGACTGTCAGAAGGTGAAGTTTTAACACAAGAGACCTCAAGGAAAAAGTTCAACCATTGGAGATTCCGGAGTGGAAATGGGATTCGATTTCGATGGATTTCGTAGTCGGTTTGCCAAAATCAAGGACGGGAAATAATCAAATTTGGGTGATTGTAGATAGACTTACGAAGTCTGCAACCTTTATTCCAATGAAGGATAATTGGAAAATGACTCAATTGGCTAAGGCGTATGTGAAGCACGTGGTGTGAAATCATGGAGTTCCAAGGTATTGTGTCGGATCGGGATTCGAGATTTTTCGAACTTCTGGAAGGCGTTAAAGAGGCCAGGGAATAAGTTGTTGATGAGCACTGCGTTTCATCCAGCGACGGATGGAGAGAGAAGAAAAGACGATTCAGACGTTGGAAGATATGCTGCGAGCCTGTGTTTTGGAATTTCAGGAGAACTGGGAGGATAGTTTGGATTTGATCGAGTTTTCTTACAATAATAGTACCATGCCAGTATTGGGATGGCACGTTTGAAGCCTTGTCGGAAGGAAGTGTAGAAGCCCACTATGTTGGTCGAAATATCGTGAGACGGTGAATTAGGACGGAGATATTCAAGAGACAGTTGATCAAGTGAGGCTGATTAAGCTAAGATTCAAGCCCCAAGATCGACAGAAAAGTTATGCAGATAAGAAGAAACGACGAGATGAAGAATATGAAGTTGGGGAGAAGGTATTGGTGAAAGTATCACCTATGAAAGGTAATGAGGTTTGGAAAGAAGGGAAAGTTAAGCCCGAAGTTTATGGACCGTATGAAATTCTGGAGAGGATTGGGAAAGTGGCATATCGCTTAGCTACCCACGGAGTTGAGTCGAGTCATAATGTTTTTATATTTCTCAGTTGAAGAGGTACATCCCGGATAAGAGCCATGTTCTACAACTGAAAACCCATAGAGCTAGATGAATCTCTGACCTGAAGAAAGACCTGTAAAGATTCTTGATTCGAAGGTGAGGAAAACACGGAATAAGGAAGTTAAGATTGTTAAAGTTTTATGGTCGAACCAAGATACAGAAGAGGCAACTTGGGAAGCAGAGGATGCTATGAAAGAGAAGTACCGCGATTTGTTTGCCAAGGTTAGTAGAGTTACGGGACGTAACTCGATTTTTAAGGGGGGTAGAAGGCGATAGAATTTCGCGTTTCACAGTAGAGTTGATTGTTATTATGTAAGTAAAATACAGCCAAAGCAAGACACAAAAGTTTCTATAACGTGCATTAAAAGTTTCGTAAGAGTTTCACGAAAAGAGTTTTGACAAAAGTTTTACATCAAGCAAAAGACTTTATAAAAGTTTTGAAAGAGTTTTACAAAGAATTTTCGAGAAGCGTTTTTACTCGTTTCAAGTTTCGGGACGAAACTTCTTTTAAGGGGGGTAGATTGTAATCCCCCGCATTTTTAAGACTTTATATTATATTTTTATACGATTATAATATATAGTTTTATGAATTTCGGAAAATAAAGTCTATTTATATTTTATGGCTTAAAATAATTTATTTTACAAAAGGTTTTATTAGAAATAGTAATTATTTTTAAAGGAGGTTTTGAGTATTTAAATTTAATTTTCAAAAATAGCAAAAATAATTATGGGTTTTATTTTAATTATTTTCGGACCATATTAGGCCCAAAATGGGGTATTTTCGGTTTTCCAAGGCCCATAAATATTTTTATGGCCAAAATTATTTTCTAAATTATTTATTTTAACTACCTAGATATTTTGTATCTTTTAGTTAGGATAAATTTCAGATTTTACAAAAGATAAACATATCCAAAATTATCCTACACAATTTAGATCTTATCAAAAAAAAAAAAAAATCAAAACTTTATCTTTTCACTTTGATTTGGCCGAAATTCCTTAAGGCCATATACCCTATATATAGCTCTCTGGTTCATCAAATTTTACTCTTTAAAACCCTTTCCAAAAATAAGAAAAAGAAAAAAAAGAAAAAAAAGAAAGAAAAACCGCAGCCCAAAAACCGCAGCAAAGTACACAAAGAGAAAAAAATAAAACTGCAGTTTTCCTCTTCGTGGAACCAACTTTGAGCCACCACCACAACCACCACACTTCACATCTGCCGCCACAACCACCACCACGTGACAGCCCTTGCTGCACTCTACCACCAGGTACCAAGATCCGCCACCCATGCAGCCACCAAGGTGGCCAAAAACCACCTCAAAGTAGCCCACTCACCATGGTTTTCGAAAATAAGAAAAAGAGAGAAAAAAATTATTTTTCCTTCCAAATTATTTTTGAAAAATCGAAAAAGTGTTTCCCTAATGTTTTTCAGTAAATAAAATTTGTTTTGATGTTTTCAAATTATTTTTAAAAATTAGTTTGGTAATTTTTATTTAATAGTTTAGTTTATGTCAAAAATTGGATTTTTAATAAAACAAAGCATAGAAACTATAAATAATCGAAATTTATGCACGAAAAATTATTTTAGAGGCTGTATATTAGTTATATAATGTTCATATGAGGTTAGTCGAATTTCTAATGGTATTTTTGTATTTTAATGCAAGGAGGAGAATTTTCCGAAGAGCAGTTTTAATTAAGAAGGAAATTTAGCGAGCAAGGTATGTGCGACATATCAAAGACCTAATAGCATGAAAACTTAGGTTTAGTATTATAGTATGTCGTGTTAAATTATTGGAGCAAGAAAACGATCATGCAAGCCCCCATGAATTTTATAGTGTTGAACCGAAAATCTGCTGGTTTATGTGTAAAATTTGTTATATGAGGTTAAAGTATTGAAGTATGCTCGTAAAAATTATTTTAGACTTATTGTCATGTATCTGAAGTTGTGTTAAATTCTCGTACTTTAATATGAAGTATAGCATGGTCAAATAATTTTATTAGTCAGTTTTCAGTTTTGCGGTTTTTACCGAAAAATATTGTTTCAGAAGGTCTAAAGGTCGAATCTGACTATGAGATTATTTTTAATGTATTCCAGAAGCATAATATGAGTTTATAGAGTTGGTTTCGTCATTAAAAGGTTTTCCAATATTTTTAAATAATTTTTAGATTGGTTTTAGACAGATTGGACTGTTTTCAAAAATAAATCTTTTAAAAATATTTAAAACGTGAACTAAGGTTTCTAAAGGTTGTTACTGATTAATAGGAANGTTTCTAAAGGTTGTTACTGGTTAATAGGAGAATAAAAGGAATTATAAAATGGGTTTCACGACCTAGAGAATTTATTAGGTAATTAGCTTGGATTTTTAATTGTTTTATCGCTAGTTTTAGGGTTTCTAGTTTAAAATCTACTAAAATTCACATAGACCTTATCTAGCCACGAGATTTGGTTTGAGACTGTATTTTAGGCAGTAAAAGGTTTTGGAAAAGTGTTTTCGAACCTATTTAATTTTTAATAATTATTTTCAGATTTATTTCTATTTCTATTGCCTAGTTTTAAAACAAATGTTTTTCAAAAATAAATTTCTAGGAATAGAAGTTTCTAAAAATGTTTTCAAAAGTCATTTACTATTAATGGAAGGTTACTAAAAGAGGAAAGAGTCATTAACAAGTGTTGGTTAAGTGTTTGATGGTTTCTATGTTGTTTATGTATGTTTCGAAGTCTGACGGTGTATGTTTGACTTTTCGGTCGTGTTTTAAGTTATGTTTGAATTCTGGACAGTAGCTATATGAAGCTTTAATGTGAGGGTTAAGAGTCTAAAATGACATGTTTAAGTGTTTTGAAGTTTGTTCATGAGTTATAATGCTTCTATGCATGTTTTGAGCAAGTTTTGACCATAAGAGTCATGTTTACAAGACAAATCAAAGTTAAATGCTTATTAAGTCAAAGTTAAATAAAGTCGAGTAAAGCAAAGTTAAGTAAACAATTATGAGCAAGTTATTTTTAAAGGAACGTGAGTACTCATTCAGGCCAAATGAGGTTACCATACGGGGGAGGTATGTATTGCCTTAACGCTGTACTTCCATAGTGGAGTGTGACGATGCTTCACGGTTTAGTTCTGGAATTCCAAAAGAGTTAAAGAGTTAAGTTTGGACATGGGGTGGATGGAGACCATGTACCACTGTTTTTGAAAGATTAGCTATCTTTCTATTAGAGTTCGGATTGTACGGGGAGCGCTACCTACTTGGTTGACGACCGTCTTTCCAAAGAGCCCGTTCACCTTTCCTATATCCTTTTCGAAGCAAGAAGTTATAATCAAGATGAAGAATTTTGAACTTATGAGTCATGAGCCTTAAAATGGAGTGAGAGTCTTGTTATGTGTATTTTGTATGCTATGTGTGTGTCTTCGTGTTGTTATGTTTTTGCTATGTTGTGCATACTCAGCAGTGGTTGCTGACACATATATATTTCCATGTTTTTCTTGTTCTGTTTGCTTGTTAAGCAGAATAAGTGCAGGTTGTTGAGCATATGCATGGTGAAGGGATTTTTCGAGAGGAGTGGATAATATTTGGTAGTTGTTTTGACTTTAGATTTTTCTAGTGGTTTGGAATAAGGGCCGTGATGGTTCCAAGTTGTTAATTTAATGTTTGACTTAGTTGTAAAGACTTCCGCTGTGAGTTGTTTGACTTTTATAAAATGGTTTTAGTAAAGTGTGTTGTTTTACATTAGCCTTAGCGTTGCAATTAGTTTTCATAATTAGTTGTGACGTGGCGGTAACATGCTCAAGTTCCTCTTGTGTTTATAGGTTTGAGGTAAGTTAGAAAGTGAGGAATTTGGGGTGTTACATATGGCTCGTAGCCAAGTTTAATACAAATGTAAACTGAAATTTCTATAAAAAATATCAACTTGGACCTTATTTATATGGTCGTAGCCTATTCATCTAATTCCGTAAATCAGGATTACATGGAATATTACATTAAGTTATTAGCATTCCAAGTACTTGGCAACTCATAACCATCCAATTCGGAGTAAACTTGCCTTGCTCATTTTCCCTTCCTATGGCTTCCATCTTTTTCAAAACCAAATCTCCAATCTTAATGGGCCTATGATTAACCCTTTTATTATGTTCTCTAGCCATCGGAAGCTTGTACAATTGTTGTCTAAGCAAGGCATTACCTCTCACTTCAGGTAGGGTATCAAGAGCAACTTTCATTAATTCCCAATTCGGATCCTCATCATGCAACATCACTCTGAGAGTAGGTTCACACATTTCTATGGGAAAAACAACTTCCGCTCCATACACCGTCCGGTTGAGTTATTGACGGTGGTCCTTATTGACCATAAGACATTGTACAATTCATCGACCCATAATCCTTTAGCCTTCACAAGATTCTTCCTTAGCCCATCACCAATGATCTTGTTAAAAGCTTCAACTTGTCCATTAGCTTGAGGATAGCCAACGGAAGCAAAGTGAGCTGAAATGCCCTGGTCTTCCAGCCATTTTCTCAACTGCAGTGTTTCGAACTGTGGACCATTGTCAAACACAATTGACTGTGGAACTCCAAATCTTGTAATAAGGTTCTTCCAAATAAACCATTACACATCAGTGTGTTTGATACTCTTCATTGGCTCAGCCTCCACCCATTTGGTGAAGTAATCCACATCCACTAACACAAACTTCCTTTGCCCAGAGGCTTGAGGATATGGACCAACGACGTACATGCCCCACTTTGTAAAAGGAAGAGGACTGATGATGGGATTGGAGAGGTTAGCTAGTTGTGGTGCAAATTTCCATACATCTGACATCTTTTACATTTCTTAACGTAGCTCATGGCATCTTGCTCTAAATGATGGCCAATAATAACCTTTGCGAAGTGCCTTCTCGGCCAATGCTCGACCTCCTATATGAGATCCATAAAATCCTTCATGAATATCTTCCAAAACCACTTTTCCTTGTTCAAGAGTGATGCACTTCAGTAACGGATGGGTGGAAGAATTCTTATACAATTGCCCCTACCATAAGGCAAGCCATGCATCTCGATCCTTGACATACTTGGCTTGCTGCGAATCAGTTCGCAGAGTTCCATCCGTCTTATAAGCGATGATTTCATCCATCCACGAATTTCCTCTACTGATAAAGTTAACATCCTCCGTTTCTTCAGTACTTTTCTTCTCTTTGACTTCCCAAAAGACTGTTCTGGGGGAATCTCCTATAGCATAACTAGCCAACTTAGACAGAGCATCTGCTTATTGTTCTCAGATCTGGGAATTTGCATCAACTCAAAGCTTTCAAGGTCTTTAATTCCTCTTGCAACATCTGAAGATAAATGCTCATGCCCTTATCTCGGGCTTCATAAACTCCCAAGTATTAACTCACAATCAGCTATGAATCGGACATCGCTACAATCTTTTTTGCATATCTTAACTCCTGCAATTAAGGCTTCATATTCAGCTTCATCGCTTGAAATTTGAACCTCATTGCGTATTCATACGAATCCCCTTCAGGAGATATGCATATGATTCCTACTCGACATCCATTTTTTGTGGATGATCCATCCACATGCGATGTCCAATGGTCAACACTTGGCTTCTCGAACTCAGGTCGAGTAATTTCAACAATGAAATCAGCAAACACTTGTCCTTTGATGGCCTTCCTTGGTTCATAAGAAATTTCAAATGAACCTAACTCAATGGCCCACTTAAGCATCCTACCAGAAGATTCTTTGGTTAGACAAGACTTAAGCGGTTGATAAGTATAGACTACAATCTTGTGAGACAAGAAGTAGGGTCTCAACTTCCTACTTGCCAAAAACAACGCCAATCCAAACTTTTCAATTGTAGCACCGAAAACACACTTCTTCGGATTTTACCTCATTTTATACTTCCTCAAAGTTTCAAAAGTTGCCTTTGAATCGGCTACATGATCCTTGGATTCCTTGCTTCTGATGATCATGTCATCGATTTATGCTTCCATATTCCTTCCCAATTGATGCTTGAATACTTCATTAACTAGCTTCTGGAAGGTAGCTGGAGCATTCTTCAAACCGAAGGTCATTCTTATATAACAATACAAACTAGTTTCAGTAACAAAGGTCGGTTTTTCTTCATCATCCTCCCATAGAGGAATTTGATGGAAGCCAGAATATGCATTCGTGAAACTTAACAAAGCATTTCTAGCCGTAGAATCAACCAATCGATCGATCCTTGGCAAAGGAAAGATGTCTTTAGGACAAACCTTTTTCAAGTCTGTGTAATCAACACACATTCTCATAATCCCATTGGGTTTTGGAACCAAGACAACGTTTGCCACCCAATCAGGATATTGGCATGGACGGATAAATCCTGCTTCCAATAACTTCTTTACCTCTTCATCAACCGCATTGTTACGAACTTCTCCAAGATTTCTTTTCTTTTGCCTAACAGGCTTCATTTCAGGCTTAACATTGAGCTTGTGAACAGCCACTTCCGGATAATTCCCCAGCATTTCTTCAACTTCAAATGCAAAAACATATTTGTATTGTCTGACTAAAGACCTTATCTCTGCCCCAACATGTTCGTCGGGTGCTTGTCTAATTTTCACCGTTCTGTCAGGCTTCAACTCATCCAACAAAAAGTCTTCATGTTCACCTCCAGGCTGGTCTAGGAACTTGATTCAAACTATGACTAGCCATTACTTGATCTTTGGGGACTTCTTCAATCTTTCTTTTCTTACTTGTTTCCCCAACACCACCTGACCAAGCTTCAGCTTTGAGTGTTGTAACATAGCATTCTCTTGCCAACTGCTGATCTCCATAAATGGTTCCCATAGTTCCATTATTAAACTCATACCTCATGAGCATGAGATGAGTAACAACAACTGCCCTAACATCATTCAGAATTGGTCTTCCAAGGATCACATTATATGCTTGTAGCTCTTTGACCACAAGGAACTTGACGAACATGTCTCTTGCATAATCTTTATCTCCCATTCGAACCGGCAAGGTAATAGTTCCCAATGGATTGATAACTCCTCCTCTAAACCCTATGATGGGATGGTGGATAGGATCAAGCTTAGAAGAATCATATTTCAACTTCCTGAGACAACTGTAACTGATTATATCAGATGAACTTCTTGTATCAAATATCAACAACTATTCTCTTCACTTTCATGTTTGCTACTTTCAACTGTACCACCAAGGGTTCATCATGAGGTGTTCGGACCTTGCCTCAATCTCTGTCACTGATCAATACTTTAGGAAACTTGATTTTCGCATCTGCCCCTGTTTCAGGGGATGATTCTCGAGCAAGATTTTGGACATACTCTTTGCTTCCTCTCATGGTAGGTCCGCCAGCTGCAAACCCACCCGAGATTACGTAGATAACATCTTCTTTGTCAGTATCATAATCCTACTTGGCCATTTCATCTTTAGAGTCTGACTTCTGTTTAACATTCTTGTCGGATGACTTAATCAGATGCTGACGAATCTTCCGTTTAGCAGCAAGAGCATCAAGAGTTCTTCTAAGATTGAAGCAATCATTTGTATGATGCCCCACATCTATATGAAAGTAGCAATACTTACTTGAATCTCGATCTTCGTTTGGGCTTCTCAAAGGTGGAGGATCATCAATATCAAAGGTGAATACAAACCTTGGTGTATCATTCGGCTTTCTCTTACGATGCTGAGAATTTCTTTACTTGATGAGCCAGCCATCCAGGTGGCATGCCTCTTTTGATCCTTGTTCTTTGAACCATGATTATTCTTCTTATCTTCCTTCTTGTCCTTGCGGGTTGAAGCGCATAGCTCCTGAGCATGGATGAAGCATTCAGCCTCCTCCAAGATCCCCTTCAAGGTTTTACAGTTCCTTCTGACAACACTGAACTTAAATGTTCCATCACGTAGTCCTCTGAAGAACTTATCAAAGGCAACTCCTTCAGACAGATTAGGTATTTGTAACGATTCCAGGTTGAACTGTTGGACATAACTTCTTAACGATTCCTTCTCACCTTACAATATTTTGGCTAAGTGCATACTGATCTTTTTCTCACGTTTGTTAGCCATGAAATGATGTACAAATGTTGTACTCAACTCATGGAAACTGTTGATGGATTGGTTAGGTAAACTATTAAACCATTTTTGAGCTATTTCCGTAAGTGTTGAGGCGAAATAGCGGCACCAAGTTGCATCATCCAACCCTTGAAAATACATCAACTGTTTTTATGATGCCAAATGTTCCAAAAGCTTCAACATTGGGTATTTTAAATTTAACTGGGCAAGGGGCCATCATAATGGGTGTAGAGAAGGGGGTTTTCCCATTTAAGGACATGGAACCCATCTTGTCTCCAATGATCCCCGTAGGATCATTAGTCATTTGTTTGGCCATCTAAAGCTCCTCAGGTCTCACCCTGTTCTCCCTGCATTGGATCATTTGCTCTTGATGTGAATGTTTATCAAGAAAATCGCCACTCACAAGGATAATACCTTAGTTCAGTTTTCCCTATAGCTAAGCACCTAGAAAATCGATCTAAGTCGAATAATTTTATGAATTGATTAAAGCTAAGCACCCTCAATCCCTAAAATTATCCTCACAAGAGTCTAAAGCGGAAGAAGCAACACTTTCAAGAAGTTCGAAAATTTTCACACACTCAAAAATTTCCTCACCTTCGGTTTTGATTTGTTTTGTAGAAAACAAGCAAACTCAAACAATCAATTTTATTGAATTCACTAATCTGAATTTTAACAAGCTAATGTTGAGATTATTTATTGTCATAATCATCAACAAATCCTAACTAAACTAAGCTAATTTTACAAGCACAACATTAGGAAAGTTCACCCTAATCTAGTGACTCATCAATGACTCACAAGATAAGAATGCCACATCATCACTGCATGTCATGCAACTTGCTAAAATATCCTAACAAACTCTATCTAATCTGAAAAATATCCTAACAAACTTATTTTTACCTTGCTAATAAAGATAATCAACAAATTACAACCAGATTTACACAAAAAATCAGATTTACCCAAACTCAACATAAAATCGTCGAAATTGACGCTACTCAACATCGTCCAACTTTGCGCCAATTTGTACGTTTCTCTTCAAATCTTCAAGAAACCTTTAAAGATTCAATCTTTTAATCAAGAAACCTTCAAGAAGTCATTCTCCATGTGTATAAGGTTGTAAATGATGATTAAGACACTTCAAGAATTTAAAGACTCAATGCATAAAAATGAGAAAACCCTATAAAGTGAAGTGGGAAAAACTCATAGGCAAAACCATCTTACTCCCCTAATTCCACCATTCTCTCCTTCGCTTCAATGATCAAGTATTTTCGTGTGTCACCATACACACCCATGATGATGTCTTTGAAGATCCCAAAAGCCTTGAATCCCCATAAGCCATGATTTCCCCCATACTTGCATCATTCTTAGAAGCCATCAACAAACCTTCGAAGTTGTCATCTTGTTTCGTGTCATCCTCCTCTTCTTCAAAGAGTTTGAACTCAAACCTCAAAGTTGATCATCAGGAACATAAGGAGAAAAATCTCCAATGTTAAACGTGGCATGCGCACCATATTCACCTGGAAATTCGAGTTTATATGCATTGTCCCCAATCTTGCTCATGATTTTGAATGATCCATCACACCTAGGCATTAGTTTGTTTTTCCTTTGATTAGGAAATCATTCCTTTCTTAGTTCACTATGGAAAAAACTCTATTCGTATCGGGCAAAAACATACATTTCGGACGGATTAAAGGCGTTACGTTTGAGGGCGTTACAAATATAACGGTTATTTGTACCGGGCAGTTGTTCGTTACAAATAACTACTTAATTGTATCGGGCTATATTTATGCCCGTTACAAAAAACATGTTGAAGAGGTAGGACATTTAGTTATTCGTAACGGTAGAGTTTAACATGCCCGATACAAATAACTTAATTTGTAACCAAAAAGAAGTTTTGCCCGGTACAAATAGGCACTTTATTTGTAACTGATGAAACAAAAGCCCGATACAAATAAGTTTAGTGTTTGTAACTGAGGACATATATGCCCTATAATTTTTTTTAAAAAAGCTATTATGTTTCTAATAACCATACATGCTAATTAAGCCTGCATGCTTCCTAATGCTGTTGGTGCACCATGTAAACCTGCACAAACACAAAATGCTACCACCATGCTTTGCTGCATGCACACCACCATCACCATGACCAACAACCATACTAGCTACCGCCATAGTACATATATGCATTAAATAATGAACATTCAATTCGTAGTAACTTCTATTGAATTATATAGCGGCCAAAAATAAGTCCAAAAATCTGTTTGTCAAATGCATATACAAAACCCTTCCAATTAAATTACTAAATTTGATCTAAGTCACTGCTACATCCCTTAGATGTACATCAACTCTACAAAAACCAGCCGCCTCAGCTCTACTTGGCTTCACGTTCCTACTTCGTCTTTGCACCGCTACAACTGCATCGACTCATCACAATTACTCTCAAAATCTCATCCCTAAACCAAACTGATTTTTGTTAGTTGTAAATTAAGTAAGTTGCAATTAATTTAAGCTTGTAATGAGGATAAATAGATTTAAAGCAAAGTTGATGTCTAGTTTAGTTAGCAATGATAATATGTGTGAACACGCCCTAATTAATTATGATTAAATGAGATTTCTTTGATCAGTTTACTGTTTTATCTGAATTAGCTTCTTTCTAATTGTTCTTGGGTTGTTAAACTGCTACTTTGTATAATATGCATCTTCTCCAATCAAAACATAAAGCAGTAGGTAGATTAGAAGAAATGTTTCGTACACAAATCCGAACGGAAATGAAGAAAACAAAAAACAGCATCTATGAGCAACAACATCATCTATGAGCAACTACAACAGCTAAAAAGCAAAGGCCAACAACCTTCTTCTGAGCATATACCTTAAAAAAGTTTGATATAATTTGAAATTAGACAAGTATAAATACATTCACTCATTCATTCATAAAATAGTGCATACATTCACTCATTTATTCATTCATAAAGTAGTACATACATTCACTTATTCATTCATTTCATTTATACATTCATCTTTTCACTTCATTCATTGGAGGATTTCATTTCGATTCCATTCATACATTCACTTTATTACCAATACAACATATTGCTTTCTTACTCGCTTATTATATTCACCAAATGTAATAATTTCATCTAGTAACTTTCATTCATTCATTCACTCACTCACTAAGAACTCATCCATTCACTGTCATTTACTTTTATTCATTCTTCCTTGCCAAAAACTACAGAAGCAACAAGAGACAAGTCTAATCGAAGTGACAATTGACAGTAATAAATCACAATAGAGGAAGTATATTAAAACGAAAACCTGTGGGAAATAACAACCAAATCACATAACCCTATATATAGGATTCAGAGACAACAGTGACACCCAATAGCAACAGCAACAAGCTGATTCAATGATTCATCCAACAACAAAAGTTATAACTCACTACTCATCCATTGATTATATAGCTAATGATATATGCTACAGAATGGAAAATTGGAGGTTGTTTGTCAATGTTCATGGCTGAGTTTGATCAATCTCACACACTTAAATACAACTAAACAGGTTTCTTCTCAAACACTTAAACTTTCGAACTCTTTCGCTGCCAACAAAATGTAATTCTTCTTACTTATGACTCCCAGCTGTAATAGTGCTGCTAGCATATCATATGATAAGGATTTGGCTTAGTGGTTCCACATTATAAAAAGATGAGATGATTGTAAAGTTTGTGCCTAAAATCCAACAACTACAACACCAACTTCAGGAATGAAGGAAGAGAAAATTTGTATAAAAACAATTTGTCTGAAAAAACTAGAAAAGATCGGCCTTAGAAATCAGCCTCTGTTAACAAAATAACATAGAAAGGTTGATGCTTTGCAAAAATCAATAAACAATACGTCTGGAATCAATCAAAGTCAAACTAAACACCCAAATGAATCATTCAAACCTATGTTCAGAAATGAAATCCAACACTTCTTCAGAAAATCAAACAAAATCAAAATCCACCACAGCTTCAGAAATTAAAGTTATTCCCAAAGATCCCAAAACAGGAAGAAAAAAATATAAAAATAAATGAAAGCAATCAAGATCGAAACCAAACCTAGAAGTTTTGAATCTGTTCTAAATCGAAGTTGCAGGCTTTATTTTTCACTCTGAAATTAATGAACAAACATCGCAGCTTTATCAATTTTTAAAAAAAGATAATAACAAAAGGGATCAAAGAGAAAAATCCCCAAAATTTTCAGAACCCCAATCAAGAATCAAAGCCCAATCAAAACACTCAACAATTTCGAAACCGTAATCAAGAATTAGAACACACAACAATTCGAAACCCTAAGGTTATTTAATAAAAACTCCAAAAAAAAATGAAACCCTAAAGTAATTGAATGAGTCAAATGTAGAATCAAAACTCCCAAACTAAATCGAAATTGTAGATGAAATAGATAGAAATAGATTAACCTCTGCGAAGCCGACCCAGTTAATCGCCAACTGTAGTTTTGGAGGATTTCGAGTTTTGTGGTGGTGGAAGTTGCGAAGGTGATAGAGAGTAATGGTGGTGGGATTCGCGAAGGTAAGAGTTGGTGGGAGCAAGATTTGGGGTTTCAGTTTTGGTTGGAGTTCTGGAGGTTTTGGATTTGACAAATTATTCTGATAATTTACTTCATTGCTTCTTTTATAAAAAATTTAATGTTTTTAGTTTTTTTACAAACTTTAATTGTAACGGTCAATGAAAGTACGCTACAAATGAATATTCAATTGTAACGGGCATATCTTTATACGTCACAAATACCTGAAACTGAAGTAAATACCATCATAATTGTAACGGGCACCAAATAATATTGTTACAAAAAAATATTGTTTGTAACGGGCGATAAATCAGCCCGCTACAAATAATATTTTGGTGGTAAAAAAAACATGTTTTTGTAATATTTTCACAAAAAGCCCGATACAATAACTACATTTGTAATGGTCCAACAGAAAGCCCGTTACAAATAGGGCGTTACGATTAGGAATTTTTCCACTAGTGGTTGCAACCATACCAAATCTCCTTCTTTGTATGCGTGTTTGGTTTTATGCTTGTTAGCTCTTGTTTTGTAGATATCACTCACATGCTCAATTCTTGCTCTAACTTGTGCATGTAACTTCTGCATGTATTCAATTTTAGTAAAGCATCTTTGTGAACGAGCTCACCTTTAGGAATAGCAACGAAATCAATAGGTAGCTTGGGATTGATTCCATAAACAACTTCAAAAGGTGAATGTTTAGTTGCATATGTAGGTGGACGATTATAAGCAAATTCTGCATGAGCTAACTTCAAGTCCAAATCTTTTTGTGTCTTACTTACCATACCACGAAGTAGAACGCCTAGGGTTCTGTTTGTGACCTCAGTTTAACCATCTGTTTGTTGATGATAAGAAGTGCTGAAGAGTAATTTCGTGCCTATCAAACGCCACAATGATTTCTAGAAATAGCTCATGAATTTTGTGTCCCTGTCACTTACAATTGTTTTCGGAACACCATGTAAGCTAACAATGTCTCGAAAATACAATTCTGCAACATTGATAGCATCATCAGTCTTGTGATAAGGCATAAAGTAAGCCATCTTCGAAAACCTGTCAACCACAACCATTATAGCATCCTTTTGCCTTGTAGTTCTAGGCAATCCTACTATAAAATCCATAGAAATATCATCCAAGGAGCTTCTGGGCAATGGTGTGTAGAATCCTTGATGGAAGGATGCCTTGACTTTTTGACAAACAACACATTGTGATATTACTGCTTCCACAACAACAATCATTCTAGGTCAATAAAAATGCTCTTGCAACATTGTCAATGTCTTTGTAATACCAAAGTGACCTGCAATTCCGCCCCCATGTGCTTCTATGACTAGCAATTCATGAATACTGCACTTAGGGATGCAAAGTAGATTCCCTCTGAATAAGAATCCATCAAGTAGCACATAAGAACCCATTGAACCTTTCGAAATTTGTGAATAAATAGGTCCAAATTCTCCATCATGCTCGTAATATTGTGTAATCAACTCCAAACCAAGCAATTTGAAATTAAGAACACCAATTAAAGCATACCTCCTTCATAACGCATCAGCAACCACATTAGATTTGCCTTCTTTATACTTTGAGGAAAAGTGAAAAGACTGCAAAAATTCAACCCGCTTAGCATGCCTTGGATTCAATTTATGTTGGACATTGATTTGCTTCAGAGCCTCATGATCAAAATGCAAGATAAAGTGACTTGGACGTAGATAATGACACCGATGATCCAATGCTCGAACAATAGCATAGAATTCTTTGTCATAAGTAGAGTAATTCAACCATGCTCCATTCAATTTTTCACTGAAATAAGCTATAGGCCGTTTACCTTGAACCAACACTGCACCAATCCCCACACCACTAGCATCTGTTTCAACTTCAAAAGGTTTCAAAAAATCTTGCAAAGATAAGATAGGAGCTTCACAAAGCAATTTCTTCACAAATTCGATAGCCTTTTGCTCATCTTTCGTCCATTCAAACTTCTCTTTGTTCTTCTTGAAACACTCGGTCATAGGTGCGACTACAGAAGAGAAATTCTTCACAAATCTTCTATAGAAAGAAGCTAAACCATGAAAAGCACGTATTTCAGTCACAGATTTCGGAACTGGCCATGATTTAATAGCCTCTATTCTCGAAGGATCAACTAAAACACCATCTAAGAACGTCACACTTGGGACCATGAACAAGCACTTTTCGATTTTAGCATACAACCTCTGCTTTCTCAAAGTTTCGAACACTTCTCTTAGATGCTGCAGATGATCTTCCACACATGCACTATATACCAATATATCATCCAAGTATACAACCACAAAATTTCCAATGAAAACCTTCAAAACTTCATTCATCAATCTCATAAAAGTACTAGGAGCATTAGTAAGACCAAAAGGCATAACTAACCATTCATAGAGTCCTAGTTTAGTTTTGAACCCTGTTTTCCATTCATCTCCCTCCTTCATTCTGATTTGGTGGTAACCACTCCTCAAATCAATCTTGGTAAACACTTGTGGGCCAAACAATTCATCCAATAAATAATCCAATCGAGGAATAGGAAATCTGTATTTGATGGTGATGTTATTCACAGCTCTAGAATGAATGCACATTCTCCATTATCCATCCTTTTTAGGAACAATCAATGTTGGTACTGCACATGGACTCATGCTTTCCCTAACATTACCTCTTGCCATCATTTCTTCAATCTCTCTTTGAATTTCTTTTGTTTCTTCTGGATTGCACCTGTAAGCTGGTTTATTAGAAATTTAAGTTCTAGGAGCTAAATCAATCTGATGTTAAATTCCTCTAATGGGTGGCAACCCTGGTTGCAATTCGTCAGGAAATATGTCTTGAAATTCGTGCAACAAGGGGCGCAATTCACAAGGGATGCCCGTTGCTTTCTCTTCCACTCCCTTAGTTATCAACACATAGAACTTCTCACAATTCTTTACCCTTGCACCATGGCTTTCTCATCAATCAACAGAACACCCTTCTTATTGCTCATATCTTTCGAAAATTTCAAACTTTCTAAAGATTTCAGCGCAATTGGTTTTCCTTGTGCCTGTTTCCTAATGATGAATATGTTTTTTCTCCCATCAAACTGTACGAATCTATCATATTGCCACGGTCTTCCAAGCAATATATGGCACGCATCCATAGGACACACATCACATAGCACCTGATCCTTGAAATTTCCAATCTTGAAACTAATCAGAGCCTGCTTGTTCACCTTGACGTCACTTGTGTTACTGAGCCAATGTAACTTGTATGGTAGAGGATGTTTAGTGGTAGGAATCTCCAATTATTTGATCAATACTGTGGAGACTACATTAGTGCAACTACCTGAATCAATTATCAGACCACATAATCTCCCTAGAACATTGCACCTGGTGATGAAAATTTTATCCCTCTGATTCTCTATAGGTGGCGCAACTTTAGATTGGAAAAACCTTTGGAGGACTAAACATTGGCCATGCACCTCAGGAGCAATTTCCACAATCTTCTCTTCCTGAGTATTATAATTTCCGCCATCCTCCTGTTGCTCATTCTCCTCTTCTTCAAAGTTTTCATCATCTTCCCAATTTCGAGTAGTATGAACCCTTGAATGAGGACAATCCTTCTGGATATGACCTTGACCCTTGCGCTTGAAATATGTGCGTTGATCAGGGGGTGGAGGCTTAGTAGCAGAGCCTTTATCCTTGATATATGGAGGAGGTTTTGAAGAGGAATCAAAATTTTGTTTAAATGAAACAATGGCACCTTCTTTCTTCACAAAGGGTTTCGAAAAAGTACATAGTCTTTTCAAAAATTGCTTCTGAACCCTAGACGCAATCTTGCAAACTTCATCAAAGGCCCAATAAGGTTGTAATTCCACCTTTTCTCTTATTCTCTCATCTAGACCAGCAACATAACGAGCAACTTGATGATCCTCTTTTTCTTTTACATCGTAGATGGTGATCAAATTGAGGAATCGAAACTTCCAGTGAATTCAGGAATATCCGGTTTAAGATTGCGATCATCATCTTTAGGCCTTTCCTTCTTTCTGCGCCTATTCATAGGCTCTTCATTACTAGAACCTCATGAATATTGTTTCCTAGGTTTTCGTGCACTCCTTGAGCTTGCTTGCTCATCATCAGAGCTAGAATCCGTCTACCCTTTACTTACACCCTTAGACTTGCTTGGTGATTTTAATTTTTTGGCAAAGTCTTTCATGGTGGCCTCAAACATAGCCTTTAGTTCTTCGATGTCTTTGCGTAACACCTCCGAGGTAATCTTAGGAGCATTTACTTCATCAGCTGACATGATTATTTTGTTTTATCAATGGAATTGATACCAATAACCTTGAGGATTAATGTCCTCTCAACAAGAGCACAAAAAGTTGATATGAATGTTGATCAAGAAAATCGCCACTCACAAGGATAGTACCTTAGTTCGGTTTTCTCTAAAGCTAAGCACCAAGAAAATCGATCTAAGTTGAATAATTTTATGAATTGATTAAACCTAAGCACCCTCAATCCCTAAAATTATCCTCACAAGAGTCTAAAGCTTAAGCACCAACTCTTTCAAAAAGTTCAAAAATTTCCACACACTTGAAAATTTCCTCACCTTCAGTTTTGATTTGTTTTGTAGGAAACAAGCAAACTTAAACAATCAATGTTTATTGAATTCACTAATCTAAATTTTTACAAGCTAATGTTGAGATTATTTATGGTCATAATCATCAACAAATCCTAACTAAACTAAGCTAATTTTACACGCACAACATTAGGAAAATTCACCATAATCTAGTGACTCATCAATGACTTACAAGATAAGAATGCCACATCATCACTCCATGTCATGCAACTTGCAAAATATCCTAACAAACTCTATCTAATCTGAAAAATATCTGAACAAACTTATTCTTACGCCGCTAAGCAAGATAATCAACAAATTACAACCAGAGTTACACAAAAATCGGATTTACCCAAACTCAACAAAAAATCCTATCAATGATCATGTGTATAAGGCCGTAAATGATGATTAAGACACTTCAAGAATTAAAAGACTCAATGCCTAAAAATGAGAAAACCCTATCAAGTGAAGTGGGAAAAATTCATAGGCAAAACCATCTTATTCCCCTAATTCCACCATTCTCTTCTTTGCTTCAATGATCAAGTATTTTCGTGTATCACCATGGCTTATGGGAATTCAAGGCTTTTGGGATCTTCAAAGACATCACCATATACACCCATGATGATGTCTTTGAAGATCCCAAAAGCCTTGGATTCCCATAAGCCATGATTTCCCCCATACTTGAATCATTCTTAGAAGCCATCAACAAACCTTTGAAGTTATCATCTTGTTTCGTATCAGCCATCTTCTAGCTTGATCTGCTTTTTCAACTTTCTTCTTCTCAATCTTGTATCTCAAGTTCTCTTCAGCATCACGCTTATCCGATTCAAGAGTGAATGGATGTGAATCAGACATCTCTTTGGTTGCAGTTGAACCCGGCGAGTTAGAGCAACTCTGTTCTCGTTGAGCTCGCTTGTATTTCAATTATGCTCTTGCATCTTTGGTAGATGCCCTCCTTTCAATGATGACTTCTCTGGCATCTCTACTAGAAGTTCTTTTAGGCTCAAGATACTCTCTAGCATCATGAGCTAACAACTTCTTGAATTCAATGAATTCTCTAGCATCGGATCTTGTCCTGCTTACTTCAGTGTGTCCTTTTGCCACCTCTGGTTTTGGTTTATATATACTTAGGAGTGACAGGATACTTTCTGAGTGTGCCCCAATGAGCTTTCAATGGAGTTCTTTCTTTCTTGATTCTTTCAACTTTCTCTTGGAAAATTAGTCTTCCTTCACCTTGATCTTCCTTAGTCAACTTTTCTTTAAGCTTTCTCTGACAGGGATCAACTTCCTCATGGGTTTTCTTGGAGGAATACTGCCATAGAGAATCTGTAAAGGACTCCTTGAGACCTTCCAAGATACCCTTGAGTTGAACCATAGTCACGGGTTGATCCTCCATTGTTTTCCCCTTAGGAGAGCCAGTTCCTTGTCCAGTTTCATAGTTCCCGGATTGATCAATTAAGGTACCGAGTCTTATCAAGGTACCAAATGGTGTAGAAAGATCTCTTGGTAGGGTCACTTCAACTGAATACGTGGAGAGGGAACTAGAGAGCTACACTTCGGACGGACAGGTGTTGGCTTGTTCGCTTCCTGACGGCTCGGACCTTGGATCCTGCAAAACAAGAGAACAAAATCCTTGTAGGATTTTTTCCCCCCACCAATGCTTAAGTAAGTATTTGAGGAAGGATTAGAATTAAATAACTATAATTAACAATACTAATCTAAAGAGAGATTTTAGAGAGAGAGACTCTTATATTATGTAAGAATTGTAGGAGAGTGAATGTGATTGAATGAATGAATCAATGTATGCCCTAAGGGGTATTTATAGGCAAGATCAGTAAGGGTGCCCTAGGGTTTTGGGACACTTGTCCCTTGGTGATTGGTTGTGCCTTTATGAGCTCTTGTTGGGCCTTTTTAACCTTTACCCTTTGGCCCATAACATGGAGTAGTCTCTTCTCCTTAAACCGAACACATGGCACGATCTCAAGGGTGACACGTAGTCGTTTATGGAGTCCATAGACTTGATATGACTTCGCAGTTTGCAAGATAAATGGGACACGTGGCCCAGTATTATGCTTACACGTAGCATGGTATGGCGTGCCACATCATTTTCCCCTCAGTTTGGTGTTTGGATCGGTAATCGATGCCCCAACTGACGTCTCTTTCCCTTCCGAAAGTTATTTTGTAACCTCCATCAGCAGTTATTAATGCCTCAACCACCCTCTTAGGTTTTTGGGGGGAATTTCAAATTTGAAGGGGGAATTTACTTTTCTACCCTTTCAAATTTTTCTACATATATGGGGATTGAAAATGATTGTTTCACAATCATTTTCAATCATTTTTCTTTTCAGTTTCTCTGCATAAAAGTTCCAAAGAATCCTCTCAAGCACTCAAGAAACTTCAAATGCGATTTTCGGCGACCTGTGGTGCGATTTCCGGTGAGTTGGTGTGGTGGTTTCCTGTGTGAACAGTAGATTCTAGTTTTCTTTTTTTTTTTTTTTCAGGTATTTACCTGAATTCTTTTCTTCCTTTTCTTCAATTTATTTCTTGTTTTTCTTTTACTTCTTTGTCTTTATTTTCCTTTAAATATGTCAATGGCTTCTTCATCCTCTTCTTCCCTAAATAATAATGAGAACTCTATTAAATTGCTCAAATCCTACTTTGGGCCTATAAATACATCTTAAAACCCAAATTTTCAGATTTAATTTGCAAACTTCAAGTTTAGGATTTCAAAATGTGAGAAAAATATAATAAAAAATAAAATAAAATAAAATCAAAATTTTTTTTTTTTTGAAAAAAAAAAACGATCATCATCTTGTTCTTCCTTTCGCATGAGCCCCTTGCCGGTGACCTCGCGTTGCCACAGCTGTCGCATGCTACCGTTTTACACCATCGATAGCCCGTCAAAGTGGCTACCAAAGATAAACTATGCAAGGCTCACTAGGCTACTAGTAAGGGCAATTAAGGATCGAATTCCATGAGATAAAAGTCTTTACACTAAGGCGGTCTAAGGAGTAAGTTTAAGTTGATTTTATTTTAGAAGAAAGATTGTCACTAATGTTGATTTATTTTAACTTGATTTTAAAAATTAAAGACGACTGAGGTATGGGATACATCGCTCACTTCTTGCATGAAGCCGCTGATTCTTAGGTAAAACCGAACGTATCTAGACTGTCAAGGGGAAGTCGTTCTAAGAGTCATGTCTACTCTATCGACCAAGCACCGGGAAGAACAAAGGCAACATGAAAAAGACCAGTACTGGCACTGGTTGCTTCAAATGTGGTGAAACTGGACATATGATCAAGGATTGTCCGGCATGGAAAACTGACAAGGGAGGAAGAGAGGCACTGGTTGCTACCTGGGGAGATTCTGATTGAGGTGGTGAAAGCGAGAAGGATGAAGCTATAGTTAGTGTGACTGCACTCTTGAGAAAAGTGGACCAGAGGCAGACCAGTTCAGGAAAAAAGGGACACATGTGTCTTATGGCTGGAAGCAGCTCTTCTGATGAAGAACAAGTAACTATTTCTTATATGCAAGAACAAATGAGATATTGTGATAGAGATGAGTTACTAAATTTTATAGATGCTTCTATTGAGAAAAATGTTAAAGGAAATGCTGCTTATAAGGCTAACAAAAAAAACTAAGAGAAGTAACTCGAAATCTAGATCTTAGTGAGCGTTGTTCTACTGAGCTTGAACTTATTTGTACAGAACTGAAAGAAAAAATTTCAGAGCTTGAAATAAGTTTGGATCAGAAGAATATAGAACTTGAGATGCTAAAACCTCAATCAGGTTTTTTCAAAAGGAGATTTTTAACAAAATAATGAAAGAGGTTTGGAATATCAGGGTAAGATCTTTGATTTATATCAAAGAGCATGTCGATCTGAAAACTTCTCTTGCTAGCACAAGTAGTTCTGGTATTAATGTCAATAGCTTATGTTTGGAATATGAGGTTAAGGTCTTTGATTTACAAGCTGAAATTTCTGAGTTAAAGAAAGATATCAACCCTAAAGTTGCTTCAGACAATCAAGGTGTTGATATTGAGTTCTCACATTTAGAATTTATAACTAAAATTTGTGATCTTCAAGCTGAAATATTCCATCTAAAGAAAGGCAAGAATACTCAGACCACTTTTGAACCAGATCCTGAATTGATTTCAAAACTTAAGGATGAGCTTCATAGGGCAAAGTTAGATCTTGCCATTACTGAAGAGTATAATGAAGCTTAGCTTAAGAAGCTTGAAATCAAGGAATAGGATTTGACTGACTGCCTAAGACAGATGAACTGGTTGCTCAATGTTCAAAGTACTCTAAACATCCTGACCTCACAACCTGGTAATCATATGAGGATTAGATTAGGGTATCCTGGAAGTAGTTCCCAATAGCCCCAAAAGTTGGGGAGAAATGAGACTTGGATTTCTGAATTCAAGAAAGGTAAGTATGTTTTTGCAAAAGACATGCATGTATGCATCTATTGTGGTAAGAATGGACATGTTATTGAAACTTGTTCGACCAAGCAAAACATGATAAGAAAATTAGTCTCACATTAAAAAGGCTCATAAACAAAAGAGTCACACACATAATTTGTCAAAAAATGGAAAACATGATAAAACAAGAAAGACAAATTTGAAACAAATCTGGGTTAGAAAGGGCAGTGTCAAACCAGTTCCCATTAACAAGGAACACAAGAAAACCTGGGTTCCTAAAACTAAACATTGATGGGTTTGTGCACGTTACAGTGAAACGAAAGCCATTTTTGTATTTGGACAGTGGTTGCTCAAGACACATGTCAGGAGATAAAAGTCAATTTCTTTCACTCGTAGCCTATAAAGGTGGAAGTGTCACCTTTGGAGATAATAGTAAAGGTTTGATCAAGGGTATAGGTAACGTTGGTAAGACATTTTCTCAAGCAATTGATAATGTAAATTTTGTTGAAGGTTTGAAACATAAACTCAGCTATGTGATAAAGGAAACCATGTTGAATTTGAAACAAATCATTGTCACATAGTTAACACTGAAACAAAGGAACTGGTCTGTAACGGGTTCCGACAAAATAATGTTTTCATAACATTTTTAAGTAATATTCCTAAGACCCGTTCCACTTGTCTCAATGTTATAGAGGATGACCATTGGCTTTGGCACAAGAGACTTGGACATGTAAGTTTTTCCTTGATAAACAAACTGCGATCTCGAGACATAGTTACAAGTTTACCTAACATTAAGTTTGTTGCAGAACATATTTGTTATGAATGTGCAAAATACAAGCATGTCAAGTTTTCTTTTCAACTAAAGAAGATTGTAAGCACCACTAGACCATTCACAATTGTGCACATGGACTTGTGTGGGCCCATGCGAGTACAAGGTCGAAGTGGTCATAGTTATGTGTTTATGTTAGTTGATGACTACTCTCGTTATACTTGGACAGTATTTCTAAAATTTAAAAATGAAACTTTTGAAGAATTTGAAATCTTGATAAAACAGGTCCAAAACAAGATTAATCATCAGCTGGTCTCTATCTAGTCTGATCACAGTTCTGAATTTGCCAATGTCAACTTCTTTACCTACTGTAATGATCATGGTGTGTCTCACGATTTGTCAACTCTCAAATGGAGTGGTTGAAAGGAAAAAACGCACTGTAGAAGAAATGGCAAGAACAATGCTTCTATAGAGCGGTCTACTTGAAACTTCTAGACTGAAGATGTGAGTACTGCTTCCTACATTTTAAAATAGAGTAATGCTGAGACCTTTAATAAAGAAAACACATCATGTGCTCCTTAGGGGCAGAAAACCAAACATTGCACAGTTACGCGTCTTTGGGTGCAAATGATTTGTACACAACAATGGTAAATCAAGTTTCGACAAATTTGATCCTAGAAGTGATGAGGCTGTTTTCATTGGACACTCATCACACAACAAGGCATACAAAATTTTCAACAAAAGAACCTTGGGTATTGAAGAAAGTGTCCATGTTTTGTTTGACGAAACTAATACATTCAGCAAGCATGTGCAGGTTGATGATGGTGGTGAATTCGAAATTGGCATGCTAAACTTTACAGGAGCTAAAGAAGTAGAAGGTGCTGAACCAGAATCACCACACAACTCTCTCAGAGAGAATGAATCTTGTCAAGCAAAAAATAAAGAAGCTCATGAGGTAAGAGAAGGAAATAGTGACTCAGAGGCTCACCCACATAATACAATGCAACTGAGACCACTATGGAACCGGGCTCACATGTTCAAAGCCACAACGAAACAGGGGGAACCAGTATTGGAACCAATTCAACATTATAAGGCACCAATGTAAACCTTGATATGAACAAACCTTTCAAGGATAAGTCCGCTCACCCCTCTAATCTTATCATTAGTGACATTAACAAAGAGGTGCAAACAAGGAATTCTACTTTACAAAAATTTTTTGGTTTCTATTCTTTTCTATCAAATGTTGAACCAACTGCTTATAAGACTTCTTTAATGGATCCAGTTTGGTATCTAGCCATGGAAAATGAACTCAATGAGTTTGAGAGAAATCAAGTCTGGCATCTTGAGCCTAGGAAGGAAAACATGTCTGTTATTGGAACTAAATGGGTGTTCAGGAACAAACTGGAAGATACAGGTATTATAGTAAGAAACAAGGCTAGGCTAGTGGTCCAAGGGTTTAATCAACAGGAAGGAATTGATTATGATGAAACCTTTTCTCTAGTAGCCAGGCTTGAGGCAATCAGGACTTTAATTACTTTTGCAGCTCATATGAACTTCAAGCTCTTACAAATGGATGTTAAGACAGCCTTTCTTAATGGTTGTTTGAAAGAAGATGTATATGTGGAACAGCCCCTTGGATTTGAGGATAGTGACTTGCCCAATGATGTTTTTAAACTTGACAAAGCTCTTTATGGCCTCAAACAAGCTCCTACAGCTTGGTATGAGAGACTTTCCAGTTTTGTTTTAGAAATTGGATATAAGAGAGATTTAGTTGACAAGAAATTATTCTTAAAGGAAAAGGGAATTGATCTGCTAATGGTCCAGATATATGTAGATGATATTTTGTTTACAGCTACTAATCCTGACTTGTGTAATGAGTTTGCAGATTTGATGAAGTGTATGATGGGAGAACTTGGGTTCTTTCTAGGACTTCAAATCAAGCAAACCAAGGATAGAATTATGATTCATCAACAAAAGTACCTCAAGGAGTTTCTGAAAAGATATGCCTTGCAAGATAGAAAATCCTATGAAACACCTATTCCAACTTCTACAAAATTGAGCCTTGATGAGAGGGGAAAGGGTGTTGAGGGTAACTTGTATAGAGGTACGATTGACACATTGCTTTACTTAACAACCAGTAGGACTGATATAGTTTTTTCAGTAGGGTTGTGTGCAAAATTTCAAAGCAACCTTAAAGAATCTCACCTAAAGGTTGTTAAGGGAATTTTAAGTTATCTCAATGGTACTGATGATCTGTGTTTATGGTATCCAAAAGGTAGCAGTATGAATCTTATAGGATACACAGATGCTGACTTTGCTGATTTTATTGTGGACATGAAGAGCACTTCTAGAATGGCTGACTTTTTAGGTTCCTCCCTTATCTCATGGGGGTCTAAGAAACAAAATTATGTGGCCTTATAGACAGCAGAGTCTGAGTACGTACTATGCCAAAAAGTGTTTTTTTTATGGCTGTTATAAAGCTTTTTTATAGCTGTTATTCAACAACCATTATTCAAAGCGCTATAAAAAGTGATGGCACATTTTAGAGCGGTTTTATAACCGCTATAAAAGGTTCCTGTACGGGCGCCAAGATACATAGTTTTTACAGCTTCTTTTTTATGGCTATTATACAACAGCCATAAATGGTGCTTCAAAGGGCGCCAAATAACATCTCTTTTATAGCTGTTATTTAATAGGATCTTTTAAAAGCTATTAAAAGTGGCACCAAATAACTCATCTTTTATACCAGTTATTTAATAGAAGTTGTTAAAAGCTTTGGACATATAACAACGTCTATTTTTAAACCGCGATTAAAACCTCCAATATTATTTACAAAAAAAAACCCACAAAAATATTACCATATTTGTCGAAAGCTTCAACAATTACTGTTAGATATTTCAAATAGATGCTTTACGCAAATTGTTTTCCATTGTGGAGATACTCGAGAAGTAGTTTATTTTTTTTCAAAATATATACATAGGTATTAACATACATCCATATGATAAAAAAGAAAACAGGTCAAAATAGCAAAGTCGACTACAAAATGTTTCATTTGTTCCAACTTTAACATGGAAGATAGCTACATGTGCTGAAAAACATGACGCACCCACTCAAGTCTCCCTTCATCAATTTGAGTTTTTTCGTAGCTTGAAAATTGGCAATCCAAAAAATACTGCATAACACATGTTTAAATTAGAAAAAAGTTAGAACATTAATTATTATTTTTCTTAAAAAAAAGGGAGATAACATGCAAGTAATATATTAAACTCATGTTGTAAAGGTAAAGGGTAAAATGAGTAGAAAGGTAAAGGGTACAATGAGCAGAAATTTCGGCAGCATAACAGTTGTATATGGACATTTCCCATAAATAAACCATGAGTTATGGTTATCCAGCCACCTGCAATAAACTTTGGAAGACTTAAGGTCTTGGCAATATCTAGCAAAACCAACATTTTCCGACAAATGCATCGTTTTAGAATTGGAAAGAAAAGGGAGCTATCATGAGTGAATACACATTCAAAGAAAAGGGGTAAAAGGATGAAATGGGACTTACAGTTTCATGGAACTTTGTGCGTTTGTGTGCGATAATCTCTTTCATTAGTAATAAATTAAACAAATATAAATGTTCATTCATATGAATGTTTCAAAATTGAATAATTAGGTAGCTAGCTAGGTTATGGATTAACCATACTTTTATTGAATGCCATTTCGTGTCCATCTTCAATTTTGTAGCAATGTCCATTTCACTTCGATATTAAAAAAGGGCTCTAAAGGGATTGGAATTGAAAATAAGTTGGTTATTTGAGACTATATATAAATATTGATTCATAAAAGGAATAAGGATCCTCTCTAGCTCTAAATTTAGCATGTTGAAAAATAATTACTCACACGTCAACAATTTTACGTAAATCCTCTCTGACACCTTTCGATGTTCCAATTTCCTCGTGATTGTGCAAGGAATCAAAGTAGTATACGATGTTGTTGAAAGGGTCGATAGCACTCAATATCTAATGCATCCTACTCAATAGACATTAAACTATGCAAGACATAAGCTACTAAAAACCCCACCTTTTTTCACATAACTATGGTACAGCATAGAAAACCTACGATTAAAAGGGTAAAATAAGATACAGATAAGAATTACCCGTCATTATATGGAGCAAGGAAGATTTTCCCTTTCGTTGCATTGATTTTCAAAACATCAACTGTATACTGAGATCGACTTTTTTTGTCATCCTTGACCTTCTTCATGTTATCCTTTTGTAGCTTGATCGTCGGTGAAATCCCATATGGACATAGAAATCCAAATAAAGGAGATACTCCACTAATATAAGCAAATGAATACATTTTCCTAATATTTATTCCCCAAAAAAAACATTTGTGAGTGGTAGGTTAAGTTGTGATGTAAGTTGAAAGAATTATGCAATATTTGAAAATTGTGCAAACTTACGACATGTAGGTCAACAAATGACACAATCCGATTTGGTCTTGAACAAGGAAATCAAAAACTTCCTCTTTACCAAGATACACCTTCTTGGATTGATTACGTATTACAATATCAATAGAGACCATGATTTGTTCATTTGTAGAAAACTTCTCTACGTACTTGTAAAACATAATGGGAGAACACCAGCATTGACCAATGCTTCAAGACTTCACTCAACCGTTTCTTGGTGTATGATTAAAGGCAACGTGTTCACCTCCTAACCAAAACAAAAAGGGAAATTTAAATTAGACTCACAAAATAATTATGAAACGATGAAAGAACAATATTTGAATCAAAATATGACACAAAGAACATTATTTCACCTTTTGTGTCATCTGGACATACTCTTGGAGTTTCTTTCACTTTACCTTGATTGTATTTACTTTTTGAAGAGAGAAGCTCCTACGAAAAACAACAACACAAATTTCGAAGTGACGGAACATGCATTGTGATTCAGACTATATTTATTTGTCATTAAACTACCTTTTTTACCTTATCATTCTTGAATTTTCTTGCATTCCCTTGAAGCACTTGCTCTTCATGTTGATCTTGGATGTCTAACACTTATGCATCTTGTTTTTTTTTGTTTTTGTTGGTTATCATCACAAGGATTTGTCACCTTTTACATTAGTAGCACAACAACTTGTGAGTAATTAGGATGTAAGTATGCAAATGAAACAAATACAAAAGAGTGTGAACTATAAAATGACACAACCTTGTCTAGAACAATATGTTCTACAGGCCACAAGACAATAGTTCCTACTGCTTCGTTGATAAAATCTGCTACCCCTCAAGCGGGATCGGTAAAGATGTAGTTTCCTCCATAGCATAATCAATACCGTGTCGCATATATCCACAAGGTATTAGTTTCCATTCTCTTGTTATGCACCTTCCCTAAAGCAACCATTTGATGACTTGGTTCTGACAATGCTAATTTGCATGGAGTTATACCCTACATAAAGTTAAAAGAAGAGGACCATTCAGTCAGTGTTAACTTGACTGAAATTCAGTTAAAAAGATCAGTTTATAGACTAAGTTAACTCTTGTGAGTTAAAACTGACTGAGTAAACTCTTGCGAGTTAAAATTGACTGAGTTAAAACTGACTGAGTTAACTCAGACTGAGTTAAAACTGATATCAGTTAACTCAGTAAGTTTTAACTCTTTTAAAATTCATTTACAAATATTAGTTAACAGACTGAGTTATGTTAGACTGACAATTTCAGTTAACTTAGTCTGTTTTAAAAATTCAGTTAATCATATCAATTTCTGCAATTAAACAAAGAGCAAAAAATTATGAACGAAGTGCAAACATTCCTTGTCTTAGTTTTAGTTCATTTTAGTTTCAATAAAAAGAAGCTATGACGGCATTGGAGGATTTGGAGACAAGAAAAAGTTGGAGACAATACCTGAGGAATATCAATTTCTGCAATTTTCTTCCATTCCTTGTCTTAGTCTTGGTTTGAGGCTTTTTTGTTCTGGCTTTTACCAAGCTTCTTTGAATGTTCACCATCCTCGTAGCCAACCTTTTCATTATGACAGCCTTCCTCTTTCCTTTTCATCGTCTTCACTTCATGTTCTAATGATTGCACACGCTCGCATAGCTTTGTCACTTGATTTAAATATGCATTTCTACTTTCAATAGCACCAAATTACTCTCAATTTGTCACTCCCACTCCAACTGTAGTGACACGACCACCATGATTTCCTATGCCCAACGCCTTCGCCAAAGCATCTTGTAGTCCACAATCTTAGAAACCGCCATTCTCAGATAAAGTCATGAAATAATCCTGAAACAACAGCAATTCAGCTTGATTAACATTAGATGACACATAAATTAGTAGAATTAAATATATATATATATATATATATATATATAATACGCCAAATTCATACGATGCGAGAAGCTACTGCTTTAGCTTCTTCGACAATATCTCCATTCTTGTCGGTTCTCATTAGCTTCCACAACTGTCCTCGCCCTAAACTAGTTTGATGGATGCCTTTTGAAGCTAATTCGTTCATCTAAAAAACAAGAAAATATGAACAAGTTACCATACATGCGTCATATATAATAGTTTCAAGAAAATAGTCAGATAGATTCACTTACAACATCATGCTCGTATCGAGCATACCCTCTATGAGAACGTCTATCAGGATATTTATTTCCCTTGGCACATTGCGAAGCTTGTTTACTCTTTAAATAATTCACATTTAGTGAAACCAAAAAAATTTTGAGACACTTAAAGTATGGCGTAAAGTTCCTAAACATGCATGTACATGAAATGATACGAAACAAGATGATAACTTCGAAGGTTGATAATGGCTTCTAAAGATGATACAAGTATGGGGGAAATAAGGGCTTATGGAGATTCAAGGCTTTTGGGATCTTCTAAGACATCATCATGGGTGTGTATGGTGACACACGAAAATACTTGATCATTGAAGCAAAGGAAAGAATGGTGGAATTAGGGGAATGAGATGGTTTTGCCTATGAGTTTTTCCCGCTTTACTTGATAGGATTTTCTCATTTTAGGCATTAAGTCTTTTAATTCATGAAGTGTCTTAATAATCATTTACATCCTTACACACATGGAGAATGACTTCTTGAAGGTTTCTTGTTTAAAAGATTGAATCTTGAAAGGTTTCTTGAAGATTTGAAGAAAAACCACAAAAATTGTGCAAATTTGGACGAAGAGGACTTGCGTCAATTTGGACGATTTTTGGGGGATTTGGGTGAATTATATTTTTGTGTAAATCTGGTTGAAATTTGTTGATTAGCTTTATTATCAAGGTAAGAATAAGTTTGTTAGGATATTTTTTTGTTTAGATATGGTTTGTTAGGATATTTTAGCAAGTTGCATGACATGCAGTGATGATGTGGCATTCATATCTTGTAAGTCATTGATGAGTCACTAGATTAGGATGAATTTACCTAATGTTATGCGTGTAAACTTAGTTTAGTTTAGTTAGGATTTTGCTGATGATTATGACTATAAATAATCTCAACATTAGCTTGTAAAAAATCATATTAGTGAATACAACAAACATTATTGTTTGAGTTTTATTTGTTTTCTACAAAACAAAGCAAAAACCGAAGAAATTTTCAAGTGTAAAAAAATTTCGAACTTCTTGAAAGAGTTGGTGCTTAGGCTTTAGACTTTTGTGACGATAATTTTAGTAATTGAGGGTGTATTGCTTTAATATTCATAAAATTATTCGACTTAGATCGATTTTCTTGGTTCTTGGCTTTAAAGAAAACCAAAATAAGAATATCCCATTGTGAGTGACGATTTTCTTTTATCAACATTCACATCAACTTTTGGTGCTTTCGTTGAGAGGACATTAATCCTCAAGGTTATTGGTATAATTGTTGAAACAAAAGTAATCATGCCAGCTGATGAAGTAAATACTCCTAAGATTACTACTGAGGTATTGCACAAGGACATAGAGGAATTAAAACCTATGTTTGAGGCCACTATGAAAGATTTTGCCGAAAAACTAAAATCACCAAGCAACTCCAAAGCTGCAAGTAAAAGGAGACGGATTCTAGTTCTAATGGTGAGCAAGCAGGCTCAAGGAGTGCTCGAAAACCAAGGAAACAATACTCATCAAGTTCTAGTATTGAAGAACCTATGAATAGGCGCAGAAAGAAGGAGAGGCCTAAGGATGATAATCGCACTCTTAAACTGGATATTCCTGAATTCAGTGGAAGTTTGGATCCTGAAAAGTTCTTGGATTGGCTTAGAAGGATTGAACAAATTTTCAAATATAATTAGTATGATGATCGAAAATCATACAAGATTGCAAAATTGAAACTGACGGGATTGGCTAGCTTGCGGCTTGAAGGTATGAAAAAGAAAAGAAAGAAGGATGGGAAGTCCAAAGTAGCCACTTGGACGAAATCAAAGAAGGAGATGAGGAGATGTTTTGTTCCTCAGGATTACGAGGAAGGCAACTTTATAAAGATGCATACTTTAAGGCAAGATCGAAAATCAGTTGAAGAATATACATCTGAATTCCTCAATTTGATCCCATTTGCGATCTAGAAGAAAAAGAGGATCATCAATTTGCTCGCTATGTTTCTGACTTAGATGAAAGAATAAGAGAAAAGGTGGAATTACAGCCTTACTGGACTTTTGATGAAGCAATTTTCGAAAAAACCAGCTAATTTTTCGAAACCCTTTGTGAAGAAGGAAGGCGCCATTGTTTCATTTAAACAAAATTTCGATTCCCCTTCAAAAACTCCTCTGTATATCAAGGATAAAGGCTCTGCTAATAAGCCTCCACACCCTGATCAACGCACATGCTTCAAGTGCAAAGGTCAAGGCCATATCTAGAAAGATTGTCCTTATTCAAGGGTTCATACTACTCGAAATTGGGCAGATGATGAAACCTTTGAAGAAGAGGAGAATGAACAATAGGAGGATGGCGTGAATTATGACACTTAGGTAGAGGAGATTGAGGAAATTACTCTTGAGGTGAATGGCCAGAGTTTAGTTCTCCGAAGGGTTTTCCAATCTAAAGTTGCGCCACCTACAAAGAATCAAAGGGATAAAATTTTCATCACCAGGTGCGATGTTCTAGGGAGATTGTGTGATCTAATGTAGTCTCTATAGTATTGATCAACAAGCTGGAAATTTCTACTACTGAACATCCTTAACCATGCAAGTTACATTGGCTCAGTAACACAAGTGACGTCAAGGTGAATAAACAGGCTCTGGTAAGTTTCAAAATTGGAAATTTCAATGATCAAGTGTTTTATGATGTATGTCCTATGGATGCGTGCCAAATATTGATTGGAAGACCATGGCAATATGATAGATTCGTACAGTTTGATGGTAGAACAAACATATACATCATTAGGAAACAAGCACAAGGAAAACCAGTCGCACTGAAACCTTTGGAAAGTTCAAAATTTTCGAAAGATGTGAGCAACAAAAAGGGTTTTTTGTTGATTGATGAGAAAGCCATGGTACAAGAGGTAAAGAATTGTGAGAAGTTCTATGTGCTAATGGCTAAGAAAGTGCAAGAGGAAGCAACGAGGATTCCTCATGAGTTGCGCCCCTTGTTGCACGAATTTCAAGACATATTTCCTGATGAATTGCCACCCATTAGAGGAATTGAACATCAGATTGATTTGGTTCCTGGAGTTCAGTTTCCTAATAAACCAGCTTACAGGTGCAATCTAGAAGAAACTAAAGAAATTCAACGATAGATTGAAGAGTTGATGGCAAGAGGGTATGTCAGGGAAAGCACGAGTCCATGTGTAGTACCAACATTGATTGTTCCTAAAAAGGATGGATCATGGAGAATGTGCATTGATTCTAGAGTTGTGAATAACATCACCATCAAATACAGGTTTCCTATTCCTCGACTAGATGGTTTATTGGATTAAATGTTTGGCTCACAAGTGTTTACCAAGATTGATTTGAGGAGTGGTTACCATCAACTTCGAATGAAGAAGGGTGATGAATGGAAAACAGGATTCAAAACTAAACTAGGACTCTATGAATGGTTAGTTATATCTTTTGGTCTTACTAATGCTCCTAGTACTTTTATGAGATTGATGAATGAAATTTTGAAACCTTTCATTGGAAGGTTTTTGGTTGTATATATAGATGATATACTGGTGTATAGTGCATGTGTGGAAGATCATCTACAGCATCTAAGAGATGTGTTCGAAACTTTGAGAAAGAAGAAGTTGCATGATAAGCTCGAAAATTGCTTGTTCATGGTCTCAAGTGTGACGTCCTTAGGTTACATTGTTTCTAAGGATGGTGTTTCAGTTGATCCTTTGAAAGTAGAAGCTATTAAAGCATGGCCAGTTTAGAAATCTGTGACTGAGGTGCGTGCTTTTCATGGTTTAGCTTCTTTCTATAGAAGATTTGTGAATAATTTCTCTTCTGTAGTAGCACCTATGACCAAGTGTATCAAGAAGAACAAGGAGAAGTTTGAATGGACCAAAGATGCGCAAAAGGCATTCGAATTGGTGAAGAAATTGCTTTGTCAAGCTCATATCTTATCTTTGCTAGATTTGAGAAATTGAATGGAGCAAGGTTAAATTACTCTACCTATGACAAGGAATTCTATGCTATTGTTCGAGCATTGGATCATTGGAGTCATTATCTGCGTCCAAGTAACTTTATATTGCGTTCTGATCATAAGGCTCTGAAGCATATCAATGGCCAACATAAACTCAATCCAAGACATGCTAAGAGGGTTGAATTTTTGTAGTCTTTTCACTTTTCATAAAAGTACAAAGAAGGCAAATCTAACGTGGTTGCTAATGCTTTATTAAGGAGGTATGCTTTAATTGGTGTTCTTAATTTCAAATTGCTTTGTTTGGAGTTGATTACACAATATTACAAGCAACATGGAGATTTTGGACCTATCTATTCACAAAATAGGAAGGGTTCAATGGGATCTTATGTGCTACATGATGGATTCTTATTCAAAGGGAATCTACTTTGCATCCCTAAGTGCAGTATCATGAATTGATCGTCAAAGAAACGCATGGGGGGTGGATTGCACGTCACTTTGGTATTACAAAAACATTGACAATGTTGCAGGAGCATTTCTATTGACTTAGAATGATTGCTGATGTTAAAGCAGTAATATCACAGTGTACTGTCTGTCAAAAAGCCAAGGCATCCTTCCATCAGGGATTCATTGGGATGATATTTCTATGGATTTTATAGTTGGTTTGCCTAGAACAGCAAGGCAAAAGGACGCTATAATGGTTGTGGTTGACAGGTTTTCGAAGATGGCTCACTTCATACCTTGTCACAAAACTGATGATGCTGCCAATGTTGCAGAATTATATTTTTGAGATATTGTTAGGTTACACGGAGTTCCGAAAACAATTGTAAGTGACAGAGATACGAAATTCATGAGTTATTTCCTGAAATCATTGTGGCGTTTGATAGGCACGAAATTACTCTTCAGTACTTCTTATCACCCAAAAACAGATGGTAAACCTGAAGTCACAAACAGAACCTTAGGCGTTCTACTTCGTGGTATGGTAAGCAAGACACAAAAGGATTGGAACTTGAAATTAGCTCATGCAGAGTATGCTTATAATCGTTCACCTACATATGCATCTAAGCATTTACCTTTTGAAGTTGTTTATGGAGTCAACCCCAAGCTACCTATTGATTTTGTGGCTATTCCTAAAGGTGAGCTCATTCATAAAGGTGCTTTAGCTAATATTGAATATATGAAGAAGTGACATGCACAGGTTAGAGTAAGAATTGAGTATGTGAATGATATCTACAAGGCAAGAGCTAAGAAGCATAAAATCAAACACACATACAAGGAAGGAGATTTAGTATGGTTACATCTAATAAAGGAAATATTTCCTAATCAAAGGAAAAACAAGCCAATGCCTAGGTGTGATGGACCATTCAAAATCGAGAGCAAGATCGAAGACAATGCATATAAACTCGAATTGCCAGGTGAATATGGTGTGCATGCCACATTCAACATTGGTGATTTATCTCCTTATTTTCCTGATGATCAACTTCGAGGTTTGAGGGATAACTCTTTTGAAGAAGAGGAGGATGATACGAAACAGGTTGATAACTTCGAAGGTTTGATAATGGCTTCTAAAGATGATACAAGTCTGGGGGAAATAATGGCTTATGCTGATTGAAGGCTTTTGGGATCTTCTAATACATCATCATGGGTGTGTATGGTGACACATGAAAATACATGATCATTAAAGAAAAGGAAAGAATGGTGGAAATAGGGGAATAAGATGGTTTTGCCTTTGAGTTTTTCCTACTTCACCTCATAGGGTTTTCTCATTTTAGGCATTGAGTCTTTTAATTCTTGAAGTGTCTGACTCATCATTTACAGCCTTATACACATGGGTAATGACTTCTTGAAGGTTTCTTTATTAAAAGATTGAATCTTGAAAGGTTTCTTGAAGATTTGAAGTAAAACCGCAAAAATTGCGTAAATTTAGACGAAGAGGACTTGCGTCAATTTGAACGATTTTTGGAGGATTTGGGTGAATTAAATTTTTGTGTAAACCTGGTTGTAATTTGTTGATTAGCTTGATTAGAAAGATAAGAGTAAGCTTGTTAGGATATTTTTTTTGTTTAGATATGGTTTGTTATGATATTTTAGCAAGTTGCATGACATGCAGTGATGCTGTGGCATTCTTATCTTGTGAGTCATTGATGAGTCACTAGATTAGGGTGAATTTACCTAATGTAGGCGTATAAATTTACCTTAGTTTAGTTAGGATTTTGTTGATGATTATGACTATAAATAATCTCAACATTAGCTTGTGAAAATTAAGATTAGTGAATACAACAAACATTATTGGTTGAGTTTTATTTGTTTTCTACAAAACAAATAAAAAACCGAAGAAATTTTCGAGTGTGAAAATTTTGAACTTTTTAAAAGAGTTGGTGCTTAGGCTTTAGACTCTTGTAAGGACAATTTTAGGAATTGAGGGTGCATTTCTTTAATAAATTCATAAAATTATTCGACTTAGATAGATTTTCTTGGTGCTTGGCTTTAAAGAAAACCGAAATAAGAATATCCCATTGTGAGTGACGACTTTCTTTTATCAACATTCACATCATGAAAACATAAACATGCATACTACCTCACATTCCGGTGTTAATCTAGTTGCTACAAATTTAGTCCTATCTTTTGGGTTGATGAAACTGTATTGCTCTGGTGGATCCTTACGTATCTCTATATCGTCCTTCCAACTCCAATCTCAGGACAACGTAGACTTCAAGTTCTTCCAAATGAGGTTAGCTTTGGTCATCATGAACTTCTTCTTGTTACTATCACACTTGAATATCAACTACATGCAAATATATGACATCAATATAAATAAATAATATATATATTCTTCCAAACGATAAGCCAATGATTACTATATTAGTTGAGTGTTACCACAATTTCTTCAAACAATGAATCTTTCAACCGTTTTGGAACAGAAGGCCAATCATCATAAACAATAGCAATATTCTTCCGGATTGTTAATCCCCACTAACTCATCATACTTACACTGTCTTTCCCTATAGGTAATCCATTGTCATTCCATGAGTGTTGAAATATCTGTCCTTTATTCCTTGCCCGAAGAATTTTACTCATTTTAGTCGCTCCACGGCCCTTTCCTTCTTTCCTTTTCTAGGGTGAGGAACCCACTCAGCATTTTCTGATGTAGAAACCATCAACCTAGTAGATGGGGCTTTTATTCTGTTTCTCTGATCTGTTTCTGAGTTGCTTCTTGTAGCTGTTCTGGCCTATTCCACTACATCAAACTAAAAACAAATAGGTTAGACACACACTACATTAATTAGTACAAGTGCACACTCTAAATACCTATTACATAAGTAGATATCCATTTCCCAAGGGCAGTTATGCAAACAAAAACGGCATAACAGTACATTAAACTTCACTTTCACCGCAATGCCAATAAGCTTCTACCAAATCAATCAATGTCAACACATGCATTACTATTATTCAATAAAAATGTTTGATATTCTTCACATTCAACTCAATTATTAAAAAATTCCCTAACATAGAAGAAAACATATAGATAAGAAATCGAAAGAGGACAAAAAATCTTTCGCACGATCATCAACTTCCAAAGCTATGTCTGCAAATAATTCTTGCAACAAGTTTCGCCGTTGCGCAGGAGTCCTTCTGCCTGTCAAACACCATTCCAAATGAATACAATTGTCTCAAATCAAATCAATTATAAGAACCAAAACAACTAAAAGAAGCTTCATCAATCACAAACACTACATTCAGTAACTCATGGCTCACAAGAAACAAAATCATGTAAAATCAACAAACATTAACACATTTCTGGTGTGCTGTTTGTTGTTTTTTGTGAGTTTGTTACTGTCTTGTACTTAGAGTTTTGATTTGCACCAAAAAATAATAATACACAGAACAAAGGAGGCCAAAACTACATAATGACAAACCAAAACAACAGTCCAGAACAGAACAAAACAGCCTCCCAAAACAACCTAATGACAGAACATTGTCTTACAAGCAACTACAAAGAACAACACAAAACAGCAAACCAAAACAGCAGAATAAAACACCTAAACAACAAAATAATACCCCAAAATAGCAGACTAACTAAAGAACAAAACATCAGACCAAAATAGACCATTTGAGACCAAAACATGTAGCAGAATAACACCAAAAAAGCAAACGAAAATCGACCAAAACACACCAAAACAGAAACTACTATACAGAACAAAACAGACAAAAACAGTAGACTAAAAAAAACCAAAGCAAAAATCAGTACTAAACTACTCAGAATAACAGAAATCAGAACTACCATTTCATTGATATTTCCTTTTCAAAGCCTTCTTGGGATTTGGTTTACTCGGATCCTCCTCCTGTACCCACATCCCCTCATTATGATCATCTCGTTTGTAGAAATTGTCTTCAACAACTTGGTCATCTAAGGGTTGTGACGGTAAGACAAACGAAGGTGCTTCCCTTTCATCTATGTTGTGATCCTCATTAGGAACTCTTTTATTCGAAGACAAAACAAAAGATCATCTTCTATTAGCTTGGACAGTAACATAAAAAACCTGTGTTGCTTGAGTAGCCAACAGGAACGGATCATCTTTACTACCCGTTTTGCTAAGGTTAACAAATGTGAACCCGACTTTATGGTCCAATTAAACTCCATTATTACTGCCAACCAATTTACAACCAAATATAGGAATTCTAAACAACCTGTAATCCAACCCCCATATGTGTTCGATGGCACCATAATAAGACATCTTTGCATAAATTGGGTTTTTGTCTTTAGCACTTGAGATATGCATTGCTTGTGCTACAATAGTAACCCCACTATTTTGAGTACTTGTCTCATTATCCGTATCCTTTGTGCAAAAGGTATAGCCATTAATCAAATAAACTGAATATGATAAGACATCTTTGGATGGTGATTGGGCTAATTCTTCTACAACTCGGACTTCTAACCACTCAATAAAAGACAAATTGTGTTTGTTAGTTATCAAGGTTTCATTCTTACCAGGATAGGTGATCCTCAAATAAGCCTTATGTTCTTCCATGTATGGGTCAACCTCTGGACTACTGTGCAAAACATACAAGTGTGTTTGACTCCACCTTTCATGGGGCACATTCAATACCTTATTTCCCATAATCCCTTTCCCGGTACAACCACTTGAACGCGTAGGCTTCGGAATTCCAACAACATCCATAAATGAAAGATAATGACTAACAAAATCAATAGCCTCCTCCACTAGATAGCGCTCAACCATACAACCTTCTGGCCGACTTCCACTACTAACATAATCCATTAAAATTTTCATGTATCTATCTATAGGATACATGTATCTCAAATATGCAGGCCCACACAATTGGATTTCTCAAACTAAATGTAGTGCTAAATGAACCATTATATCGAAGAAAGTCGATGGAAAATACATCTCTAACTAACAGATAGTAACAATGATTTCCTTTTGCAAGGTAGGAAGCTTCAAAGGGACAATTTCTTTACAAAAAATCTCACCAAAGAAAGTGCAAAGTCTTGTAATGGCATTTATAACTTGTTCGGGCATAATTGATCGAATAGCAATAGGAAGAAAGTGCTCCATGAGAACATGGTAGTCATGTGATTTCAAGCCCATAAGTTTATTGTCTTTCAATGACACAAAATTTTTAATATTAGAAGAATACCCACTAGGAACTTTAATACCATGTAAACACTCGGAAAAACTTTTTTCCTCCTTTCTACTTAGAGTATAACATGCAGGAGGAAGATAAGTACGATCACCATATTTGACAGGGTGTAATTCAGGCCTAGTTCCCATGTCAGCCAATTCTTTTCTAGCACTTAAACCATCCTTGCTCTTCCTTAGTACATTGAGTATTGTGCTAACAAGACTTTCACAAACATTTTTCTCGATGTGCATTGCATCGGGAAAATGTCTCATGTGCAAGTCTTTCCAATATGGAAGGTCAAAAAAGATAGACCTTTTCTGATAGCCACGTTTTGGAATTTCTGAGGCATTATCCTTTCCATGCTTTACATTTAACCCATGTACCTTATGAAGGATTTCAAGACCCGATAAGGGAACAGGAGCTCTTCCCTCTTTTGATTTACCGTTGAAAGCTTTCTTCCACTTTCGATAACGATGTTGCACAGGCAAAAACTTGCGTGCTCCTAAGTAGACAACTTTACCAGCATTTTTCCTTTCCCATTTACAAGAATTCTTTTGTTTGATTGAGTTTGTGCTCTCATCACATATAGGGTATGCCTTATAACCTTTCACACTATAACCAGACAAATTACCATACGTTGGGAAATCATTTATCGTACCAAAAAGCAAGGCTCTCAAGTTAAAATATTATTGACGGTAAGAATCAAATACCTCAACACCAGTATCCCACAATATTTTTAAATATTCAATCAATGGAGCCAAGTAAACATCTATATCATGGCCAGGCTGTTTGGGTCTTGATATTAACATTGAAAGCATATGTACTTGCGTTTCATTATTAAAGATGGGGGAAGAATTATAAATCATCAATATTACTGGCCATGTACTATGAATAATACTTTGGGCCTTTTTCTTTAGCTTTCTATGGCTGTTTTTAATTAATCACTATAGAAACTTAGCCAACACACTTTTAATAGCGGTTAAGGGGATAACCGCTATAAATTGACAGCTAAAACAGATCAATTTTGTTGCAGTTGCTTTATGTTGTGCTCAGCTCTTGTGGATAAAGTCACAACTAAAGGATTTTGTGATTTATTTCAGAAGTGTTCCCATTTTATGTGATAACACAAGTGCAATCAATATTTTTAAGAATCCTGTCCAAAATTCTAAAACCAAGCATATTAAGATTAGGCATCATATTCTAAGGCACAGTGTTGAAAAAGGTAATGTAGAATTGGAGTTTTGCAATTCAGAAGATCAACTAGCTGACATTTTTACAAAACCTTTAAGCTGAGAAATGTTAATCAAGCTTCGTACCTTGTTGGTTATGATTAAAATTAGACAATGAGCTCTTAGTTCTTGACTTGTCCCTTTGACTAGTCAAATGATGTCAATATGTATATACTGTTATTGTTTTGTGTTTTTTTTTTTTCTGCTTTTTAGGTCTCACGAGCTGATCAATTTAGTACTCAAGTACCTTAGTATAATCTTGTAAAGAGTAAGTTGGCACACACCAATTCCAAACCATTAGGGAACCAGATTCCTGAGGCGCTTATTTATATTAGTCAGTTTATTTTTAAAAATTCAAATTTTTGGAAATAAATGTAATGACAGTTATATTTATGGCAACTGCCTTTTTAGTTGAACGGACAAATATCTTTCAAATATTCGAAAGATAACCGTTTTGATTCAGATCTTTTATAAATATATGCATCTGATCATACTTTCCTTTTTCATTTCATTTTCTTAATCTCTCATTTTTTGTTATATATTCTCTCGATCATATCTTTCTCACATAAAACCTAACTCACCTAAATCCTTCTTCTTTTTCTCACTCACATTGTTCAAAGTTTTTTTTTTTCTCAAAGAAGAGGATAAATTCATTCTCATCATGTCGAAGAGAAGAAGCACACGATTAGTTGAGAAAGAAGTCAGTGAATCTCCTAAAATTGAAACGAAGATATCAAAGAAGATGGTTAATAAAGTAACTGAGTCGGTGTGATAGAGGATGTGATGGAGGAGGAAATTGATGAAGAGGAAGAAGTGCCATTGATTCGAAAGAACGCCAAGCCTGAAACTTCTAAAGCTCTCACTATAAAATCTGCCACACCAAAATCCGCCACAAAAACAACCACAAAAGCGGTTACTCAAAAATCAACCGCAAAAACCACCAAATCTTCTACACCAACATCCAGTGAACCATGCAGTTTACTATTTGAGAGGAGAAGCTGATTTTTGGTGTTCACAAAACAAATCTGTGGGGCTTTGCCAAGGTTCAATTCGCTGTGTTTCAGGAATAGAGCCGCAATAAGTGCTATCATGTTATAATTCAAAACAAGAAAGTTGATGAGTTTCTAGAGCTTAAGATAGGAAGTATATCAGTTATAGAGTATTACTCTAGCTTTATGGAGTTGTCTAGGTTTGCTAAGGAAGCTATGTCAACCGAAAAGTTGAAGGCTAGTTGTTTTGTGAGAGGGTTACCTATATACATCCAGTTGGAATTAGCTGGGCATGTCTTTAAGTCCTTAGATGAAGTAGAGATGCATATCTATATGCCTTAGACCAGAAGAAGAAGGAGATGCCGAAGAAAGGTGAGACGAAGGAGAAAGGAAAGGATGGTGGAGGAAACTTTAACCAGCAGGGGAGTCATGGTTGATTTAAGAAGCCTCTTTTCAACAATAATCTCCAAGGAAACAAGGTAAATTTTGGAAAGCCTGCTAATAGAAATGGGAATAGGGCTCAGATGGCTAATCAAGGAGGTCGTGTGTACTTTTGCAAGAAGTCTCCTAACAATCACCCATGCAACGACAGTGCTGGGAACCTAGTGATTTGTTGTTTGTGTAACAAGCTTGGACACCGTAAGTTTCAGTTCTTCTCCATGAACAAGGGAAAGGAAGGACAAGGATCTCAATTCAAAGGGAATATAACTGGAGGTCAGTAGAAGGGTTTCCAAGGAAACATGGGGAGGAAAGGCAATGCAACAACCGGGGATAGGAATTGATGTGGAAATAGAGGAGGTAAGACTAATACCTCGAATACTGGAAAGCTAAATGTGATGGCTCGAAGTGAAGCTGTGCAAATAAGGATGTGATTATTGGTACATTCTCTATTCACTCTCTTCCTGCTAAAGTTTTGTTTGATTCTGGTGCAACATATTCTTTTGTATCCACTAAGATTCTAGAAAGGTGAATCCCTGTGTTGGGAAAAGTAGATACAATAGATATGTTGATAGTGTTACCATTAGGACAAGAAGTACAATGTCCAAGGAGATTTTTTGTTGTCCCAATTGAAATTAAGGGAGTGGAGTTTAAGGCTAACCTAACTGAGTTTGGTTTAGGTTACATGGAAGTGATTATGGGGATGGATTGGTTGAGTGAGCATAAGGCTGAGTTTTTATGTGAGCCACAGAAGATCTCGTTGGTTAATAAGGGTAAGAAAGTGAGCTATTGGAGGGCATGAAGGCCAAAACATAGTAAAATAGTGTTAGTATGAGGTTTGCTAGGTTTGTGAAGAGAGGTTTTCCAATTGACCTTTGTAGTGTGAGGGATGTAGATCATGTTGAGTCTGCTATGCCTGGTGACATTGAGGTAGTGAGTGATTTTTTGACGTGTTTCTGGAGGAGATTCCGAGGATGCCTCCGAAGCGAGAAATCGACTTCACCATATACTTAGTTCTAAAGACAACACCTATTTCGAAAGCATCATATAGGTTACATTAGTGAGTTGAAAGAGCAGTTGCAGGAGCTGTTGGAGAAAGGTTACATTAGGCCTAGCGCTTCACCTTATGGAGCACCAGTGTTGTTTGTGAAGAAGAAAGTCGGAAGTTTCAGGTTGTGTATTGACTATATGGAGTTGAATAAGGTGGTGTTCAAGAACAAATATCCTTTACCGAGGATTGATGATTTTTTTGATCAATTGAAAGGAGCTACTGTATTTTCAAAGATTGATTTGAGGTCAGGATACCATCAGTTGAGAATTGCTAATGAGAACATACCAAAAACAACTTTTTGTACAAGGTGTGGGCATTATGATTTCACTGTTATGCCTTTTCGGTAAACGAGTGCTCCAGCAATTTTCATGGACTTAATGAATAGGATCTTTCGACGGTTCTTGGATAAGTTTGTGGTAGTTTTCATTGATGATTTTTTTGTGTACTTCAAGAGTAAAGAGGAACATGTGGAACATCTGAGGACATTTTTGATGACACTAAGAGAGAACAAATTGTATGCTAAGTTCTCGATATGTGAATTTTGGTTGAAGAAAGTTGCATTTTTGGGACATTTTGTGTCGAAAGAGGGAATTGAAGTAGATCTAGCCACGATTGAAGCAGTAAAAGAGTTGCCTACACCTAAGAATGTGGAAGATGTACGAAGTGTCTTGGGATAAGCAGGATACTATAGGAGGTTTGTGAAGGACATTTCGAGAATTGCTAAGCCGATGATGTTGTTCATGACGAAAGCTTGTAAGTTTGTTTGGAGTGATAAGTGTGAAGAGGCATTTAGACCTTAAAGGAGCGTTTGACTGCAGATCTAGTGCTGAATTTTCCATATGGGGGTGTTTCTTATGATGTGTACAATGATGCAAAAAAAATGGTTTGGGATGTGTTTTAATGCAAAATGGAAAGGTGATTGCGTATGCTTTCAGACAATTGAAGTCATACGAAGCAAACTATCCTACTCACGATCTAGAGCTAGCAGCGATCGTGTTGATTTAAGGATATGGAGGCATTACCTATATGGAGTGAAGTGTAGAATCTACACGGACCACAAGAGCTTAAAGTCGTTTTTCACTCAAAAACATTTAAACGTGTGACTAAGGAGATGGCTTGAGTTGATCAAGGATTATGATTTAGATATCCAATACCACGAAGGGAAGGTCAATGTGGCAGTAGATGCTGTAAGCCATAAAATGAAGCATGGAGTGAATCCTCTACTGGTTGATAATGAGTTGTGTAGAGACATTGAGAGAATGAACTTGGAGATAGTGAAGGTGGAAGAGTTGGAAGCAATACTTTGTAATCTTAGTATCCAACCAATAGTGTTTGAGGAGATCAAGCAGAACAAGGATGGAGATGTGAAATTGGATAGAATAAATGAGAAATTGAAAGTAGGAAAGTCTATAGACATCAAAATTCATGAAGATGGAAGCTTAAGGTATACAAGAAGGTGGTGTGTACCACAAAAATGTGAGGAATTGAAACGGAGAATCATGGAGGAAGGTCATAGTACACCGCATTAAGTTCATCCTAGAGGTGATAAACTGTATAAGGATTTGAAAAGGTGTATTGGTGGACTATGATGAAAAGATAAGTGGATGAATTCGTGAGCAAGTGTCTTACTTCTCAAAAAGTGAAATTTGAGCATAAAAGACCACAAGGAGAAGTCCAACCACTTGAGATACCAAGATGGAAGTGGGATTGCACATCAATGGATTTTGAAACCTACTTGCCAAAGTTGAGAAATCAAAATGATACAATATGGGTTGTGGTGGATAGGCTTACTAAATCAGTGGTATTTATACCGATGAAGGAGACTTAGAGGATGGAACAACTTGCAATGGCTTACATAATGCATATTGTGAGGTTACATGGAGTTCTGAAGGATATTGTCTCAGATAGAGACTCTAGGTCTCTTTCAAACTTATGGAACAGTATCTAGGAAAACTTCAGTACAACGTTGAAATTGAATACAACTTTCCATCCACCAACCGATGAACAAACAAAGAGAACCACAAAAACCTTGGAGGACATGCTAAGAGCTTGTATAATGGATTTTCAAGGGAATTGGGAGGTTTTTTAAGACCTTATTGAGTTGTCATACAATAATAGCTAACATGCAAGTATTGGCATGGCACCTTTTGAAGCTCTCTATGGACGGAAGTGTAGAAGTTCGTTATGTTTGGGTGACATAAGTGAGACAGTGATTCTAGGACCTCAATGGATTAAACTAACTACTGATAAGGTAAGGGTAATACAAGCAAAGATTCAAGCATCACAAGCTAGACAAAAGTCTTACGCAGATCAAAAGCGTCAAGAAGTTGAGTTTAAAGTTGCTCATAAGGTGCTACTTAAAGTATCACCAATGAAAGGTGTAATGAGGTTCGGAAAGAAGGCCAAATTGAGCACGAAATCTATCGGACCCTATGAGATCATGTGAAGGATTTGAAAAGTTGCCTATAAGCTAGCATTACCAATGGAATTGAGCAAGGTTCACAATGTCTTTCATGTGTCACAACTCAGAAAATAATATATGCCGGATGAGTCACATGTGTTACAATCTTAAACAATAGAGTTAGGCAAGAGTTTAACCTATGAAGAGAAGCCAATTAAGATCCTTGATAGTAAGGTCAGGGATACTCATAGGAAAAGTGTAAAAATAGTAAAGGTGTAGTGGTCTAACCAAGAAACCGAAGAAGCAACATGGGAAGCTGAAGATATGATGAGAGAATAGTATGCAGAGTTATTTCAGGCTAGTCGATTTACGTGCACGTAACTAAATTGTTAATGGGGGTAGAGTGCGATTTAATTTCGTGCATTTATACCCTAAATTTTGCAAGTTTATACGTAGTTTTGTAAAGTTTTATGAAAGTTTATGTCTATTTATGAAAAGTGGTCAAGCAAAGGTTGTGTTAAATGTCTAAAGTCTACAACAAAATAGTATAAAAGTGAAAATTTCTGAAGTAAATGTAGTCTTTATTCAAATTACATACAATAATTTACATAAAAGTTTTGGGACTAATCTTCTTTTATGGGGGTAGACTTTAATACCCCATATTTTCACGTACTTTAAAGAGTTAATTTCGTATTTTATATGTATGTTTTTAATTTTTTTTTTTTTTTTGAGAAATCAAGTTCAATAAAAATATTATAAGAAAGAACCTTAAATAAACTTTAATGAAAGTTATTAATTTATGTTTATAAATATTATTTCATGTTATTTTAAGTTTTATTTAATGTTTTGAACGTTTCTAAAATAGAATTTTTAGAGTTTCCTAAATTGTTTTCAAACAAGGGCATAAAAGTAATCTCAAACATTAAGGGTATTTATGTAATTGCACCAAATCTTACTTTGGGGCCTATAAATACCTCTTAAAACCCAAATTTTCAGATTTAATTTGCAAACTTCAAGATTTAGGATTTCAAAAAGTGAGAAAAAAAAATTTCCTAAAAAAAAGGACAAAATAAAAGTCGGAATTTTGTTTCCGAAAAATAAATAAAACGATCATCATCTTCTTCTTCCCTTGCCGAAGTCCATCGTCGGTGACCTCACGCCATCGCTGCTACCGCCTACTGCCCTTTTGTGCCACCCCTTGCCTGCAGCTACCACCGGCCACCCTCCTCCCTATTTGACATGTTTCGAAATCCTTATAAAAAAATATTTTTGTTTCTTCTTTTTTTCTTTTTAGTTTAATCTTGTGAAATTCATGTTTATAATTATGATTAATCATTTTTCTATAGTTTTAATCATGTTTTTATCAAGTTATGATTTAGTTTAAAGTACAAATTTATTTAGTTGATCATGAAATTTTAAATTAGGGTTTATGAAATTATGAAATTCGTGATTTTATCGTTTTAAATGATTTAAACTTCAATATTATGATCCTAAATTGTTGTTGTATGACTTTATGATGAACATGTTTTCCCTTATGAAAAAATATTTTAAAGCATAGTTTTGATTTATGATGGTAGTAGTATATTGTAAAAGAGTTTATTGCTGGATTTGACACATGTTTATGCCTAACAAAAATAGTAACATGTGACAGAAATAGCTATAATTATTTTTAATGCATCAAAATATTGTATGATGATCTTTGAACATGACTAAAGTTTTTTATGATCAACATATGGTGTTTAGAGGGGTTTTTAAGTGTTTTTAAGGAATTTTATAAAGTTGCAATTTTTGGAAAATTACCGCAAGTATTTTGCAACGGAAAAATTGAAGTAAAGTATGGAATTGATTAAAGACCATAAAGGGAACGTTTTGGACAAGTTTCCAATATAGAAAAGTTAGTTTAGAGTTGTTGTAGAACTTAGTAAACAAGGTTTTAATTAAGATTCGGTTTTCTCTATGAAGGAGATTATGAGTTAGTTGACTTCTAGAAGTTGTGGTAGATCACCACTACAACTCAAGGTACGTAAGTATTAAAGGCAAATATAGAATTAGATTTCACGCTTGGTTGATGATGTTGAATGATATGTTTGTTGTTGCTTGATTGACTATGAGTTGACATGCATGAGAAGTTTATGAAAGTATGAAAAGCATGATTTTGTATTGTTTTGACATTCCACATCTATAGTGATACAAATTCTTCATGATTGCATTGGAATGTTAAATTTATTGTTATGTTGGCCAATAGTTTAGTAAAGAACAAAGACAGTTATGTAAGTTGGTTAGTTGCTTAATCAACAAGAAAGGTTGTTTGTGAATTTTTATTCACTTGATTATTAGAAGTTAATGAGCAAATATTTATAAACATGTAACCACACAAAGTTTAATGTGTGGTAAAGGAAAAGGTAAATAGTAATTAGTCACTCACAGTTAAAGTGTGGTTAAGGAAGTTTAGTTTAATTAAAGGAAACATAAGAATGTTTTTAGAACCACCTTAAATCAAAGTCAATTAAAACGACTTGTTTGACTGTATGCAAGCTTTTATGTGATGTTGTATGTGAGTCATAACAATGCTAAAGGGGTTAGCCACATAAAGTGAAAGAGGATTCGCGCCAAAACTCTTGAACGTATATAACTTCAGTATGAACAATGGGGGTAGTCTTATGGAACAGTGATCTATGACTCTTAATTGGAATACAAGACGTTGTACTCTCTTATATTTTTAATGCACAGGAATTCCGTCACTTTATGTGACATAGGTAATACCTTCTTGGACTTGCTCCCAAGTTGGTGCCCAATAGGGAAATTTTAATGGAAAGGAAACCCGTTCGATGCAAAATCCAAAGTTTGAATAAAATAATTAATTTGTTTAAAGTTGAGTCTATGTATAGGTCAATAGTAATCAACTGTAAGAGTATGAATGTTTTACTTTTATTTTATTTTGATTATGCTGCATAGTCTTTAGTAGTTATGTACTCAACTTTGCTGACTGTTTATTTTGTGTGCATGACTTTGTATTGGACTTGTCCCTACGATGACCCACTTGTTGGCGAGTAGTTTTCTAAAATAAGGAAAAGCTACAGTTACAAGTGGGCATAAGTCATTCATGCTGGGCTGGAGTGAGAGTGCTTGCAGTGTAGTCTTTGTAGTTTCCTAGTTTAATTGCTTTTGGATTTAGTAGTGATTTATTATTTGATGTTGGTTTTTGTTCCTGAAGTTTAAAGTTTTTTGGATTTTTAAGGGCCATTAATATGGTTCGGAAGAGTAATAAAGTTTTAATTTGGTTTTTGTTTGATTTTAGTTATTAGATTATTTTTTAGTTTGAGTTTGAGTTTTGAATTGGTTTTGGTTTTTAAAGACTTTCGATGTAGTACTTTGATAAATTCCTTAGCAGTTATCACGCTGACGGTAATGGTTTGGTTTTTTCTAATTAATTTTTGAGTTTTAATAATACCAAGGTTCCTCAAGGAAATACCAAGGTGTTACAATTATTGCTTAATTAAGGTTCCTCAAGCTCTCGATTCTAAAGGTTCGTCGACATGCACAAAAGGTACTTCGAATGAGGCTAACAAGGTCGAAATCATTGTCTTAAGTCCTTCAAATGAGTTAGTTTACATGATTATGTGATTTTAATGCATTACTAAAGAATGGACATGTTTTCAAATTCATGCAACATTGACTAGTTAGTGGTTCGACATTAAAATAAAATCAATCGTAAGTAGAACCTTTGAGTAGGCTTTATGTGATCCATGCTAAATGTATTAATGCTTTCAATCACGTAGAATCCATGCTAATCTTAAAAGACCTAAGGATTGTTTCCACTAATCAAAGATCAAAATCAATCTAATCCTAAATTGATTACCCATGCCAGGTAAAACGGAGTTATGTGTGCATTAACTAAAACCCACCTAGCCTTATTTCCATACATGTTTGTAGGTCTATACCGGAAATATGATTGCTATAATTCGATATTAAGATTGTGAAATTACACATGAGAACAAGTAGAGGTCACTATACGTGGGGACACTGTGACCTACTGTTGTCCTTACCCTCATCCCCGAAGCCATAGATATGGGACCTTCTTATCCTTGGCTGTCATTTTTCCATTGGGCTATGACGTAATGTGGTTCCGTTAACTTCCGAAAGTGGCGACTTCTCTACTTGGGTTTTGAGATTCTAGACTCAACCCCAAGCCAAGTGATAATTTAATATTTTATATGTATTTTATCCCCGATCCCGGTTGATTTTTAGCTCTAATACGGCTCTTTTGAGCCATTTCTACTAACTTTTGCTATTTCGAGTGTTTGTTGTGCTTTTTATTAGATTTTTCAGGAATCGATGATTTATCGTTGTTTTCCGAGCCTTTTGAAGCACTTGAAGAAGTTAGTAAAGAGTTGAAGTCATTTGGGAAGCTAAACTGAAGACTAGAAGTGTTAAAACGAAGAATTAAAGAGGCAATTAAGGAAGAACGAGCGAAAACCGAGAAACGAAGCAACTTAAGCTACCCGCCCGGGTCGGAGCCGTGTGCCCGGGTGAGGGCTGCACGCCCGGGTAGCCCGGGCGGATGGCTCTGAAGGCCCAATTCGGCGAGTTTCCCCTTGTTTAGCCTAATTACTTAAGTGTTTTTCTCCTAATTAGAGAGATTACGCCTCTTATTATTTTTAGAATCCTAGTTTTACTCAAAAATTCTCTCAAAGTGTAAAACTCTATTCAATCATTCAATCAATAATATTCAGGTTCTATTTTATTCTCAATTCTTGTTTTTAGTTATGTTTATTATTATTTTTAATTTATGTTCTTAATTTTCGTAGTTTTGTGCTTAGATTTAATTTTCTTAACTTTTGTTAGTTTTGTTTAGTTTAATCATGTTTAGTATTTTAATTACTTTCATTGTTTTAGTTTCTGTTTCTTTAATTATGAGTGAGTAGTTCCTTTTCTAGGACTAGGGGATCCATGGATTAATTGGTGATGTGTTGCTCCTAATTATTAGTTTAACTATTAATTTGCTTGAATTCTTATTGTCAATTACTATTGCTTTCAATTAAATACTGGCCAGGTTTAGTTGTTAGTTTGATATTGTTGAAATCGATGCCGAGAGGTAAGATTACCACAATTAGATCATAAGGGCAATAGGCAAAACGAGTCTAAGTGAGCGAGAGCCATTAGAGGAGTTTTGAAGGGGACTAGATTCGAGAGAATTAGTGGACCTTAATTCAAGGAAATTGATAATATAATTAATTATTTGTGTGCAATTTCGCTGGTTAATCTGTGGTGAACCGATGTCCTAGGTTTAGTTATTAATTAATTTCCTTAATCAATTTAGTTATAATTCTAGTTAATTTCTTAGTCACAATCGTCACTCAAAGGCCCTTTACACGGTTTAGACTTTTTAGAACTAATAGGTTTAATTGCTTCCCTGTGGATTCGATCCCTACTTCCCTAGCTATATTAGTTAGAGTGGTTAGGTTATTTTTGATAGGTGTGCGATAGCCTCATCACCAAGCATACTCACACTATGCAATCAAACTATACACGACATTCAAACGTCATGTAAGAAAGGGCACGTGGTTCCCAAAAGCCCCGGGTCCACAAGCGGTAAATGAGCACATGAAGGTCGTCCTTTCGAAGATGACTTAAACTTACAGATCTTGGCCGCTTAAGCTGCCCTTCGCCTTATGGGGGTATAGGACTCCCATCAGGACATCTATTAGAGCAACGCTCTTCTCTTTGGTGTATGGGATGGAAGCAGTGCAACCAATTGAACTTTAGATTGCCTCGTTCAGAATAGTATTAGAAATTGAATTCCTTAAAGCTGAATGTATGCGCACGCGATATGATGTTTTGGTACTTTTAAGCGAAAAGCAATTGAAGGCCTTAAGTCAAGTACAATTCTATCAAAAGAGAATTGAAATGCATTCAATAAAAATGTAAGGGAATGAAATGTCAACGTAGGTGATTTGGTTCTCAAGCCATTACCAAAGACCGTCATGGATCCTAGAGGGAAATTCCGACCGAACTAGGCCGGGCCATTTATTTTTAAGAAAATACTTTCAGGAAATGCAGTTGATCTAATGGACCTGATACTGACAACTTTGATAACGTCACCAATTTGGATCAACTAATGAGTAAGTCATACTCCTGGAGTTACTGGAACTACGCTTGGCTTGATTCTGAACATATACATAGGCCGCCTCGACCTGGGGTTCGACCATTTAAAAATAAAAACCTGAACTGTGTTTGTTTTCTAAAAACGTATAGATTCATCATATGAATATTGTATCATTTTCCATGAATTAATGAAAGCAAATGAATTTTTAATAAAAGCATGATCAATGCTAAAAGTATAAGTAAACATAATATAAACGTTAATTTGAGGAAAACATGGCTTCCAGGCCTTATTCATTAAAATAATAACAAAGGAACAAGTTTGTGAAACAACAAAATGATTTTCTCTAACTAGTTTTAGGTTCTTCTTCCTTGTCCTTCTTCGTCATTGAACTCTCCCTTGTTTTAGTTTGCTTATTAGGTACCAATTTCTTCTTTCTTGGGACCTCTTCTACCATTCCCTTCTCTTTTTCTTTGGCCTCCTTCTACTCTCTCTGCCCTTTCCTTCTAGGATCAGCATCATGAATCGTCAATGAGGGTAGTTTTTAAGTCTCTGCCAAACAGGCACCTTCTCGGGTCCGAGTCTGTCCTTAATAGATGTGATCTTGGGCTTCTCCTCTACCTTATCCTTAGCATATCCATGATCTTTCCTTTAAGCTTTACGAGCCTTGGTACGAATGGACATAAATTTTACATGTCTTCAAATCAAATTGTGCTTAGCTACCTTTTCGTAATGTTTTGGAAGTGGAATCACAACAATCCGTGTGCGCCTCTCCAAATTCATTTCCCAGTTCTTTGCAATGCCCAGCAGAACAGGCTATTCCTCATATCTTACTATGTCATGGTCTGGAATTAGTTGTTGCCACATCACCCTAAAAGGGTATTAAAAAGTCAACAAAGTCAAACCACCCACGTGAATGAATGGGGTATCTTCAAAATAGATCATGGTCTTGACTTTCCGCCACGAGACTATCCATCGGATGCAAATCTTCCTGTCCGCAAGGGTAAGCATCCATTCATGCCTGGTGGAATGATGATATTGTCTGCGCCACTCATACAAGTTCTTCAGAGTATATGTGGGAATGTCGACAGGAGACTCCATCAAATTCAGACGGTCCATGAACCACACATGAAATGATTAGCAAATGAGGATATTTTGAATGTTAAACATATATTTCGAATATTTTATGACATATTTAATATTTGAAAATAAAAACATTCAATGATCACAATTTCAAATATTTTATGATTTATTTAATATTTGAAATTAAAAGTATTCAATTATCATATCTCAAATATTCTATGATATATTTAATATTTGAAATAAATATATTCAATTATCACCTGTCATAATTAACTATATATTGGATATTTATAATATTTTATGACCTATTTAAAATAAAAAATATTCAACAAAAAAATTATCACGCATCACATGCATTATTGAATATTTTATTTACAAACAAAGAGTTCATTTCAAATGCTTTCTAGAGGAGGCGGAGGCTGTTAAACATCACCTCTCTCCAGTCCAATCTATCTCCATGATCATGGACAAAGCCATTAGAAGTCCCAGTGTGTGTTCGTTGAGTTGCTTAATAAAACTACTAAGATTCTCAGACATGAGGGCCCGCTGATCAGCAAAGGCGGGGTCACTAAACGGTTCGACTTTAGATTCAACGAACTCGTATCCTTCCCTTCTATTCTCATTCCCATAGGCAGAGAGTCCCACAATCCGTGCTAAAATGAGTAGATCCGACATTATTTGAGAGAGCCTATCTTGCATCTCCTATGCTTGTCTCTTCGAGCCTCCAAATAGTCCATAGTAAAATAGCAGCTAGTTGCCGAAGTTTCCCATCCGCCTCCCTCCATGATTCGATAAGTTCCGGGAGAATGTGGATGGACCCTGGTGGGATGGATGTTGGGGCATCACTTTATCTTACAAAATGGAAGTCCGCAGTTGGAACAGAAAATCGCGACTCTAAGCGAAAAAGGACTTGCAGACAAAAATCCAGGTAAAACAAAAAAGTGTAGATTTGGTTTTGTCGGATTTTGTAGCATACAAGGCTGTACCCATCCGCGTTCTATCGATCAGATTAGAAGAATTTTAGCCCCCTCATCGGAGTCACTACTCATCGTGTCAGCCTACCAAACATAACATGGTCGTTAAGTGATCAAACGAGTGCGTAGCCATCAATTGTCGGCTCATTGTTAAGGCAGCAGCTTTAAGCCCGATTTCAAGTAGCACGCCCCCCATGCAAGCTACCCTCGACGAAGGGGGGGGGACGTGGAAAGCTACAGGCTCAACCACAGGGTGTTTAGCCTCAAGTCTCGTAGAGACGCAGTGGCGGAGCCTCAAGTCTCGTAGAGATGCTGAGTCGAAGCCTCAAGTCTCGAAGCGGTGGGCCCATAGAGCTCTCCAATCGCGCACCGAGTCGGCGCCTTGTGTGAAAATTTTAAGGAAGCCGATGAGCTCTCACCCATGCAAGCATCAGAACATGCATTCTTGCGATCTACAGAGCCTTGATGGCTTTCTCGTGAATTTCATACTTGAAATTAATTTAATATAATTTTTAGCATTAAATGACTTATTTATTGCTAGAAATTCAAATGCAAATAATTCATAAATATTTAAATAATGAAATTTACATGGTTGGTATTTATGAGTTTCTTTGATGCTCTTCTCCCTAGCTCAAGGGCTAAACTTGATGTTGGTTGTGCAGGCTAACTAAAAAAGCTACCCTTGGACAAAGTTCAAGTAGTTATTTAGGAGGTTGCAAAAAATAATTCTTGGCACTCCGATAGGAGGCTTGTTGTGAAGAAGAGCACCGCTAAAACTGATGATTTTCAAGAGCTTAACTCAAAAATAGTCCTTCTAGCTAAACAACTTGGAAAAGCGCACTTCACTTCTTCTAGTGCTCCTTCACAAGTAATGTCTTGTGAAACATTTGAGGTAATATAAACTATAACAAGGGAGGTGGTCCTCATTCAAACTTTTAACAACCACCCCCTCAACAACAACCAGACTTATATCGGCCTTCCAGTTATAATTAAGGGGGGCCTCTTCAACCTCATCCTCCTTACCGTCCCACACCTTCTCCTAAAAAATCGGGGTTAGAACATGTGTTGGAATCATCTATGAACCAACAACTTAAATCTAACAAAGAATATGAGAGGAGGGTAGGTGATCTTGCTACCTCGGTTAAGCAACTTCAAGCTCAGAATAAAATTATTGAGTATCAACTCTCTCAAATTTCTCAACATGTTTCTAGCTCCACACCTAACTCTGGAAATGATTTTTCAGGGTAAACTGTGGTTAATCCTACGGAACACGTAAAACTTGTTTCCATAGTAAGCGAAGTGCCTATTTCTGTTATGGTGGAAGAAATTTCCTTTAATGGTGATAAAGGCAAGGTTGTTTGTGAGGTAGTAACTCCAAAGGATCCGGATGAGGTCTATACACCCCTGTTGCCATTCCCTAACCGAGATTTGTAGCATAAAGTTGAGTAGTGTAGTAGTTTGATCGTTCCAACTCTATTTAAGAGTTTGCGCACAGTACAAGGCCTTCTTGAGTGATCATCATGTTCCTCACTCTATCCAAGAAAATAGGCTTGGCTGAAATGAAACCTTCTAACATTAAAATTATGTTGGCCAATAACACTATAAAACAAACTATCGACATCTTAGTTGACATATGTGTGCAAACTGGTGATATTTTCATCCTAATGGACTTCTTTATAGTTGATATGGATGAAGATATTTCAATTCCTCTCATATTTGGAAGAGACTTCTTGCACAAGGCTGGTGCATTTTTCAATGTAAAGATTGGAATAATGACTTTCCCTATAGGAAATAAGAAATTCAACTTTACTACTGCTGGTCATCACATGACCAACGCAAAGGTTGAGACTCCTATGATACCTTTGTGTCAGGCTTGCAATATCCCTCATCATGCACCCTCGTGCTTACATAACCCCATCATAAAATGTAAGGAGAGACGAGCTTCACCTTTACATGAGAAGGTAGAAAGCAAGGCTCGTTTTCACACCCCTAGCTCTCAACTTTTTGATGATACTTTCGAAGATTCAAAGCTTGAACCATTGAAAGCCTGACTCAACACTTCCTCTACTTTTAAGAAAGTGGCATATGAGAAAGGAAGGCCATTAAAAACTTATGGTCGAGGCGTTAACAAATTGTTTCAAAAATCTTCGGTTCTTCAAGCTCTAGCCTTCTACCTAGATGACGTTGTTGTGGCTTCTGTCACATCGTAGTTCCTGTTACTTAAGGATGCGTCAAGATAGGGACGTCAAACAAGAACTCACGGGAGGCACCTTGAGTCACATGTACACATTTACACAGGATTTGAGTTCATTTTGAGCCATTTTGGCTCGTGATGAGAATTTTTTGTGAGTTTTGGGAATTTTATCATCGCATTAACCTTGTTGAATCTAAAATGCCAAGAAAACCCCTTCGACATCATTGGGTTACTTTTTAGAATTGACAAGGTTTTTGGGTGCAAATTCTATGATTTTTGGGATAGAAATCATCCCGAAATGTCACACAAGCATTATGGATTGTGTTAACATATATATGTCACCAAGTGCCTTGTGCCCTTGTTGTTATGCTCATGAGTATCTTTAATAAAAAAGGTTAGAAATTCAAACTTTTAATCTTTAAAAGAAGCAAAAATGAGAAAAAAATATGGGGACATGCGGCCGCATATGTAAGGCATCTTTTGCTGAAATTGGCAAGACATAAAAATCGATCGCTTAGTGCGGCCGCATACTTCTGACCCTTGCGGCTGCAACCCTCTCTATGCGACCGCATGCCACCAACCTTGCGGCCGTGACCCATGTTTTTCCCCAATCTGTCCCATTTGCTATTTGAATGAAATTAAAAAAAAAAAGGATCATGTGCCCCCAACCCTCTCTATGCGACCGCATGCCACCAACCCATACTTCTTCTCTTTTTGTGTTTTTCCCCTTCATTTATTGGTTTTTTTTAGTAAATTCTCGTTACCGCGCATTTTCATCATATTATGCTCGTATTCTTGTTATTTTGCGTGTCGTCTCCATTTTGTAGGATTTTTCGATGAAGTTCGGAAACGAAGGCAACATTAGCACAAGGTCTTATGGAGTATGTAGCAAGGAAAGAGTTACAACTACTAAAATTCTCTTTATTAACGACCAATTTAGCAAAACCAGTTTAAATTTTGGATGTTAAATGAACATTTAACAAGGACATTAAAAGATGGTGGTCATAGGTGAGTTTAAAAATAAATTGGGTTTCAATTCCTAGTAAATATGGATATGGTCGCCAAAACCCTTGAAAACAACTTTAAAAAGGTTTCATCTATTTCACCGCTGGTTCCACTTGTTATTAACTTGGAAATATTTAAAATTTCAGCAAAGACCTAGGAATTAGTCTTCGATTCCCTCACTACTAGACCCTCATCATTCAATTTTTTCTCCTGTTTTATCTCGAATGTATCTCAATGTTTACAGTTTTCCTTTGATTTTCCTTTTTTTCAATAGATTCTTCAACAAATCAGTTGAGCAATGAAGTTAGAATTCGTTAATTCAAATTAGGTAATTGCACGAATTCCCCTCATGTTTGTTCTCTCATGTTGTCGCCACCACTGCTATTGCCGACCGATCATCTGTTTGGCTAAATCAGGTTAGTTGTCTGAGTTCTTTCTTATTTCAATTGACTATTAATTTCAAAAATTGAGGTTGAGTAGGGTTAAATTGGTTAATATTACATTAATTTTGATCAAATCTTGGTCATGATGAACCATTGAACCAAGTCAGGCTTATGAATTTTATTTGATATGCTTTAATTTTTCTCATGTGGCGATGCATTAATAGTGAAGGTAGTGAGTATGTGAAGGTGGTGGATTGGTGGTGAAGGCTTAAGCCCTGATTTGCTCATGTAATGGTTTTTTCCTCTCTATCTGTGCGAGATTATATGGGGTATAAGTCGGTTTATAAAATTTCCATAATTATGGGTGTATTAGTTGAATATATTATTCTCTTAGCTGGCGTACAATATCTTTTGGTTAGGAGATAATATTTGGTAGAATAGATTCATATTGTACTACTGTATATATATATAGGGTTGAATAGCAATACATAGTCAAGAGGCTGTAGGTTATTTCATAATTGCATCTTAATATTATCATAGTATCAAGAGCCCTCTAAGTTAGAGAGGTTTTTTTTTTCAGCCTTTATTATTCTTCTTAAACACAAGTTTTTTTCCATCCTTTTAGTCTTGTTAAGGTGTGTCCTTGCTAGTGTGTATTATGTGTTTCCGCTGTGTTGAGGTCTCACGGGAGAAGAGTCAAATTCCACCAAATGTCCTCGTTATGAACCTTTCCCTGCATACTATCTTCATCCAAGCGAAGGAACATGTGCGGTTATTAGTCCTATTCTATTGAAAGGAGACAACTATGAGAAGTGGTCCCGATCCCTACGTAATAATCTTCGTGCTAAAAACAAACTCGGCTTCATAGACGGGATGATCGTAGAACCTAACTCAAAGTCTCCCGATTACGCTCAATGGGGTATCGTTAATTCCATGCTAGTTGCTTAGATTGTTAATACTTTAGATGTTTCTGTGCGTTCTACGGTTCGTTTTCCTGATCATGTTAAATCATTGTGGGATGATTTGCGTGATCGATACTCGCTTGGCAATGGTCCTCGTATTCTTGAACTAAAGTCCAAACTTGTTGATTGTAAGCAAGGTAATAGGCCAGTGGTTTTTTACTTTGGTGAATTAAGAAAGTTACAAGATGAACTTGCTAGTTATTGCAAAATTCCTACGTGTACATGCAGTGCTGCTTTTGGATATACTAAAATTGTTGAAAGTGACTTACTTCACCAATTTTGTATTGGTTTGGATCCAAAAAAATTTGGCAGTGTAGTCTCTACTTTATTAATGATGGATCCTGTACCTTCTCTCAATGTGGCTTATGCTAAGGTTGTGTCCGACGAGCGCAAACAAATTGTCTCGGATGCTCATGAGTCTCGGTCTGATGTGGCTGTGGATTTTGCGGCTTCGGGTTCTGCTCAAGGTCGACCCTCTCGGTCTAGTCTGGGTGATGTTCGTGTATGTCAACATTGTGGTCGTCGTGGTCATGAAAAAGAAAAGTGCTTTGAACTAGTAAGCTGGCCTGAGTGGGCTACTACTAGTACTCGTGGAGGTTGATATGGTCGTGGAGGTAATAGAGGTCGTGATACGCATATAAATGAGCAAAACTTCGAGGGTTTGGGGTTGGTTGAAGGTGGAAAACAAGAAGCAACCTTGGGAGAGTTAGTGGCTTATGGAGACACAAGGCTTCTTGGGTTGGCTAGGGTGGATTTCTACGTGTGCATGGTGACATGCACAAGCTTATTCACGTAAAAATAAAGCAAGTATAGTTAGTAGTTTAGAAGTGTTGAGCTATATGGGTTTTCTTCCCACGTCATTTGATAGGGTTTTACCATATGGTGTTTTGTTATTTTCTTGATTAGTTTATGAGTCAAGGTTGATGGAATCAAGCATGAGAAACACAAAAATGGAGGTTTCTTGAAATAAAGATTGAATCTTGAAGAGTTTCTTGAAGTTCTTGAAATCGGAAGTCCAACAAAAATCAACGAGAATCAAAGCAAGTTATATGGCGGGATTTTTGAAAGATTTTTGAAATTTTGGGCAACGTTGTCAACGCGGAATTTTGTGTTGTTTGACTTGGTCAACCTAGGGTTGTTATTCGGATATATGGTGGCTAGATTTGATTTGCAAAATATCTAAGATTTAGACTAGAAATCAGATTACAAAATATATGGTGCAAAAATATGTATCCGGTTTTGTTAGGATTTTCTTGTTATCCTAATCTTAGTTTGTTATATCATATATCTAAGGTAGTTAGGATATGTTTAGATTTCTGAAATATTGTGTGATATGTTTAGCCTATAAATAGGATGTAAAATACATCAATAAAATTCAGATTTGAGAGATTAAACACAAAGTGTTTCCGGTTTTCTTTTGTTTCACGAAGTAAACAATTTTTGAGAGTTTCTTGTGAGAAATTCGATTGAGTGAGTGGTGCTTTTGCTTTATCTCACGTGAGGATAGTTCTTAGGATTTGAGGGTGCTTTGCTTTAATCAAATTCTACCAATTATTCGCCTTAGAAGTTCAGATTTGTGGTGCGTGGCTTTATCAAATTTGAAGTCTAAGTTTCTTTGTGTGAGTGGCGTTTGTTTATAACAAAATTCACATCAACTTTTGGTGCTCTCGTTGAGAGATTCGTTCAATCTCAAGTGTTCAATATCAATTATCATGGCTCAAGAAGGTGGAGACGAAAATCCACAAGGATTCACGAAGGGTTTGAGCTTGGCTCAAGCAAAAGAGCTACGTATGCAAGGAGAGATTGACGAGTTAAAGGCTCGTTTAGATGAAGTCCTAACCATTATGGCTTCTACCAAGAAAACTCCTACCAAATCTAAACAAGAGGAGGGCTCATCATCAAGTGAAAGTGAGCAAGAAAGTGTGAGGAGTGTACGTAAACCAAAAAAGGGATACTCATCAAGTTCTAGTGACGATGAGGAACCAAGATCAAGGCACAAACATAAGGGAAAGATGAGGGATGATGATCGAAATCTTAAACTCGAAATTCCTGAATTTAATGGAGGTATGGATCCTGAAAAATTTCTAGATTGGATTCGTAGGGTTGAGAGGATTTTTCGTTACAAAGAATATGATGATCATAAGTCTTATAAATTGGCGGAATTAAAACTCACTTCCTATGCAAGTTTATGGCTTGAGGGTTTACAAAGAAAGAGAAGGAAAGAAGGTAGATCAAAAATATCTTCATGGTCTAAATTGAAAAGGGAGATGAGGAAACGTTTTGTTCCTCAAGATTTCGAACAAAACAATTTCATCAAGATGCATACATTAAAACAAGATAGAAAAACGGTTGATGAATACATTGTGGAGTTTGAAAAATTGATCATGATTTGTGATTTGGAAGAGAAGGAGGACCACAAAGTGGCTCGTTTTGTGGCTGGTCTAGATGAAAATATAAGGGAGAAGGTCGAATTACAACCTTATTGGACCTTTGATGAAGTTTGTAGAGTGGCAGCAAGGGTTGAGAAACAAGTTGCACGCAAAACAAAGACATACTTCAAAACCTATGATTCTAAAGAAAAGCGTGATACTTTTCCTCAAAAACCAAACTTTGATAAGGTTACTAAACCCCCTTTCATCAAGGATAAGAGTTCATCTTCAAAGCCCCAAAGTAGTGATTCACGCATTGTGTGTTTCAAGTGTAAAGGGCAAGGTCACATTCAAAGAGATTGTCCTCATGCTAGGGTTACAACAACTCGAAATTGGGTAGATGGGGAAGGCCTTGAAGAAGAGGAGGAGATGTATGGGGATGAGGGAGAGGAAGAGTATGGCAATGATGAAAATATGGAGGAAGACACGGAGGAAGTCCAACCAGAAACACAAGGCCAATCCTTGGTGTTACGTAGGGTATTACAATCTCAAAGTGCACAACCTTTGGAGAGTCAAAGGGATAAAATTTTTCTCACAAGGTGTAATGTTCAAGGCAAGCTTTGTGATGTGATCATAGATACTGGAAGTTGCACAAATGTAGTATCTACGTTGTTGGTGGAAAAGCTCGCAATTCCTACAAAGATACATCCTCAACCATACAAGCTACATTGGCTTAGCAACACAAGTGATGTTAAGGTAAACAAACAAGCCTTGATTGCGTTTAAAATTGGTAAATTTGAGGATCAAGTACTTTGTGATGTTTGTCCTATGGATGCTTGTCACATATTATTGGGTAGGCCTTGGCAATATGATCGTTTTGTGAAGTTTAATGGGAGGACAAATGTTTATATTGTGCGTAAGAACCCTAATGAAAAATCATATGCATTAAAACCCTTGATGATTTCTAAACCTAAAACAAGCATGGGTAATTCTAAAGGTGTTTTGTTGGTGGGTGGAAAGGAGTTAGAAAGGGAGTTGAAAACAAGTTCTATGTCTTATATGTTGTTAGCCAAAGAGGTACAAGACGAAGCCCCAGAGATTCCTAGGGTTTTGCATCCTATGTTGAATGAGTTTTCAGATGTGTTTCCTAATGAGTTGCCACCAGGATTACCACCAATAAGAGGGATTGAACATCAAATTGATCTTATTCCTGGGTCTCAAATTCCTAACAAGCCTGCATATAGATGTAATCCAGAGGAGACAAAGGAGATACAAAGGCAGATTGAGGAATTAATGGAGAGGGGATACGTGAGAGAGAGCATGAGTCCATGTGCTGTGCCTACATTAATAGTACCTAAGAAGGATGGGACGTGGAGAATGTGTATTGATTCAAGGGCAGTTAACAATATAACCGTCAAGTATAGGTTTCCTATACCTAGATTGGATGATTTGCTAGATGAATTACATGGTTCTCAATTATTTTCAAAGATTGATTTGAGGAGTGGATATCATCAGATTAGAATGAAGGAAGGTGATGAATGGAAAACAGGTTTTAAAACAAAGCTAGGGCTTTATGAATGGTTAGTCATGCCTTTTGGGTTAACTAATGCACCTAGTACGTTTATGAGGTTGATGAATGAGGTCTTAAAGCCATACATTGGTAAGTTTGTAGTGGTGTATTTAGATGATATTTTGGTGTATAGCAAGAGTGTTAATGATCATCTAAGCCATCTAAGGAGTGTGTTTGGGACATTACGAGAACAAAAGCTCTATGCTAAGCTCGAAAAGTGTTATTTCATGGTACCAAGTGTGACGTTTTTGGGGTATATTGTGTCCAAAGATGGGGTTTCTGTTGATCCATCTAAAGTGGAAGCTATAAAATCATGGCCAACACCAAAAAACGTGACTGAAGTACGTGCTTTTCATGGGTTAGCCTCGTTCTATAGGAGGTTTGTGAAGAATTTTTCATCTGTTGTTGCTCCTATAACCGAATGCATTAAGAAGGATAAGCCTAAGTTTGAGTGGACTAAGGGGGCACAAGAAGCTTTTGAATTGATTAAGAAGTTGCTTTGTAACACACCTATACTAGCCTTACCAGATTTCTCTAAACCATTTGAAGTAGAGACGGATGCAAGTGGGGTTGGAATTGGTGCTGTTCTAGTCCAAGGGAAGAGGCCAATTGCTTACTTTAGTGAGAAGTTGAATGGTGCTAAACTGAACTATTCTACATATGACAAGGAGTTCTATGCCATTATTAGAGCTTTGGATCATTGGAGTCATTATTTAAGGCCTAATCACTTCATATTACATTCTGATCATGAAGCTTTGAAGCACATTAATGGTCAACAAAAATTGAATCCAAGACATGCTAAATGGGTTGAATTTTTGCAATCTTTTCACTTCTCTTCAAAGTACAAAACGGGGAAGTCTAATGTTGTTGCTGATGCTTTGTCAAGAAGGTATACTTTGCTTGGTGTTTTGAACTTTAAGTTGCTTGGGTTAGAGTTGATAACTCAATTTTACGAGCAAGATGGAGATTTTGGACCAATAATGGCGCAACTTTCAAAGGGTTCTATGAGTTCCTATGTGCTACATGATGGGTTTTTGTTTAAAGGTAATCTATTGTGCATACCTAAGTGTTCTATACGTGAGTTGCTAGTAAGGGAGGCTCATGGAGGAGGTATTGCTGGACATTTTGGCATTACAAAGACACTAACCATGTTGCAAGAACATTTTTATTGGCCAAAGATGATTGTTGATGTTGAGGCCATAATTGCTCAATGTGCTACTTGTCAAAAGGCAAAGGCAGCCTTTCATCAAGGTTTTTATACTCCATTGCCAGTGCCAGAGGGACCTTGGGAGGATGTTTCTATGGATTTCATTGTAGGGTTACCAAGGACAGCAAGGGGAAAAGATGCAATTATGGTAGTGGTTGATAGATTTTCAAAGATGGCTCATTTTACACCATGTCACAAGACAGATGATGCTATGAATGTGGCTGATTTATATTTTAAAGACATCATAAGGTTGCATGGGGTTCCAAAGACTATTGTAAGTGATAGAGACACAAAATTCATGAGTTACTTTTGGAAGTCACTTTGGAGGTTAATAGGCACGAAACTTTTGTTTAGCACATCTTATCATCCTCAAACAGATGGCCAAACAGAAGTCACTAATCGAACACTAGGGGTTTTGTTGCGTGGTTTGGTTAGTAAGACACAAAAAGATTGGGATTTGAAGCTTGCTCATGCTGAATTTGCTTATAATAGGTCACCTACTTATGCTACTAAGCACTCACCTTTCGAGATTGTCTATGGAGTTAATCCTAAGTTACCAATTGATTTTGTAAGTATTCCTAAAGGGGAGTTGGTACACAAAGATGCCAAGACTAAGGTTGAGTACATGCAAAAACTTCATGCAGAAGTAAGGGCTCGAATTGAGAAGGTTAATGATATTTACAAGGCACGAGCAAACAAACATAAATCACAACATGTCTACAAAGAAGGGGATTTGGTTTGGTTACACTTGAGGAAGGAAAGATTTCCAAATCAAAGGAAGAATAAACTTATGCCTCGTTGTGATGGACCGTTCAAGATCATAAGTAAAGTGGGGGATAATGCTTATAAATTGGAATTACCAGGAGAATATGGAGTCCATGCTACTTTCAACATTGGTGATTTAGCTCCTTATGTTCCTGATGACCAACTTCGAGGTTTGAGGACAAACTCTTTTGAAGAAGAGGAGGATGATACGCATATCAATGAGCAAAACTTCGAGGGTTTGGGTTTGATTGAAGGTGGAAAACAAGAAGCAACCTTGGGGGAGTTAGTGGCTTATGGAGACACAAGGCTTCTTGGGTTGGCTAGGGTGGATTTCTACGTGTGCATGGTGACATGCACAAGCTTATTCACGTAAATGTAAAGCAAGTATAGTTAGTAGTTTAGAAGTGTTGAGCTATATGGGTTTTCTTCCCACGTCATTTGATAGGGTTTTACCATATGGTGTTTTGTTATTTTCTTGATTAGTTTATGAGTCAAGGTTGATGGAATCAAGCATGAGAAACACAAAAATGGAGGTTTCTTGAAATAAAGATTGAATCTTGAAGAGTTTCTTGAAGTTCTTGAAATCGCAAGTCCAACAAAAATCAACGAGAAATCAAGCAATGCATATGGCGGGATTTTTGGAAGATTTTTGAAGTTTTGGGCAACGTTGTCAACGCGGGATTTTGTGTTGTTTGACTTTGTCAACCTAAGGTTGTTATTCGGATATATGGTGGTTAGATTTGATTTGCAAAATATCTAAGATTTAGACTAGAAATCAGATTACAAAATATATGGTGCAAAGATATGTATCCGGTTTTGTTAGGATTTTCTTGTTATCCTAATCTTAGTTTGTTATACCATATATCTAAGGTAGTTAGGATATGTTTAGATTTCTGAAATATTGTGTGATATGTTTAGCCTATAAATAGGATGTAAAATACATCAATAAAATTCAGATTTGAGAGATTAAACACAAAGTGTTTCCGGTTTTCTTTTGTTTCACGAAGTAAACAATTTTTGAGAGTTTCTTGTGAGAAATTCGATTGAGTGAGTGGTGCTTTTGCTTTATCTCACGTGAGGATAGTTCTTAGGATTTGAGGGTGCTTTGCTTTAATCAAATTCTACCAATTATTCGCCTTAGAAGTTCAGATTTGTGGTGCGTGGCTTTATCAAATTTGAAGTCTAAGTTTCTTTGTGTGAGTGGCGTTTGTTTATAACAAAATTCACATCAGGTCGAACTGGTCGTGGCTCAGGTGGTGGTCGAGGTCGTGGGTTTGCTGCCAATATGGGTGGTTTTCGACAAGGCTGTGTGTCTGAGGTTAGTGACACCGATCGTATGAGTGCTCCAACATTGACCGATGATCAGTGGGCACAATTTATGTCTGCTATTAAGGGTGGTTCATCCTCCTCTTCTTTGCATGAAAATAAATTAAGTGGTACGTATGATCCTTTTGAGTGGATAATTGATACAGGGACTTCCAATCACATGTGTGGTAACTTATAATTGTTTTCCAATTTACATGATATTTCATCTCTTGTTGCTTTGCCTAATGGGAAAAAGACCACAACAACAAAAGAGGGACAAATTAAATTAAGTGATGGTTTAGTTTTAAATAATGTTTTATATGTTCCCGCTCTTACTTGTAACTTGTTGTATGTGTCTCCATTATTAGCACAAAGAAATTTTATTATTTTATTCACTAACAAGCTATGTACTATTCAGGACCACACTTTGAGGAACCTGATTGGAGCGGGAGTGCAATGTAATGGGGTCTATTTTTTTTGTCCGATTCATGCTCGTAGTATTCAAGCAAATAAAGTGGGCGTTTCAGATACAAGTTTATTATGGCATCGTCGTTTGGGTCATCCTTCAATGCAAGTTGTCTCTTCTTTGCCTGGAGTAGTTAATAGTAGTCCAAATAATAATTGTGGTGTTTTTGATTGTCATGTTTGTTTTATGGGAAAACAACCTCGTAATTTTTTTCCTTTAAGTGTTAGTCGAGCTTCTGGATTGTTTAATTTGATACATTGTGATATTTGGGGTCCAAATAAAGTATTATGTAGTTGCAATTTGCTATATTTTCTTACTATTGTTGATGATTTTTCTCGTGCAACTTGGGTTTTTTTGATGGTTGGCAAGTATGAGGTCAAGAAGTTAGTTCGTAATTTTTATGCTCTAGTCTAGACTTAATTTAACAAAAAAATAAAAATTTTAAGAAGTGATAATGGCCAAGAATTCTTAAGTTTGAAGCCATTTTTTGAACAAAAAGGAATACTACATCAAACTACATGTGTTAAAAGTGCTCAACAAGATGGTCTTGTCGAGAGGAAACACCAGCATATCCTAAATGTGGCTAGAGCTTTACGTTTTCAAGCAAAGTTACCTAAGTATATTTGGGATGAGTGTATCTTGAGTGCAGTTCATCTTATTAATTTGACTCCTACCCTTGTGTTAGGTGGAAAAACCCCTCACAAGTGCTTATTTGGTAAACCCCCATCTTATGCAGAAGTACGTGTTTTTGGATGTTTAAGCTACGTTATCAATTGTCATACTAAGGATAAATTTGACTCAAAGTCTAGAAAGTGTATTTTTGTTGGGTATCCGTATGGTAAGAAAGGTTGGCGATTTTATGATTTGGAAACTAATGAGTTTATTGTGACTCGTGATGCCAAATTTGTGGAAGAAAATTTTCCTTTTATTGATTCCCTTCCTAATCCTCAAAAGTTACAGTGGGAAAATTATTTCAACCAAATTAGTTTACGGGATGATGATTCATTGCCTAATGATGAGAATATTAGTGTATATGTGCATGGTACTGATGTGGGTGCTCCTAATAATTTGGATACTAATGATCAAGTGGGAACTCATGATGGTGATATCAGTGTACATGAAGATAGCATTGTTGCTGGAAAAGAGCCCACACATGTGTCCCCTAACAATTCAAGGGTGGTTTCGTCCCAAGACCTATCAAAAACTCCATGCACTAATGAAGTGTTAGGTCGTGGTCATCGAAAAAAGTTTCCTTCTTCAAAACTCAAAGATCATGTTACTAATGCAGTTGTTCAACAAGCAATAGACCCTTCAACATCACCTACTTCCGCTTCTCAATCTTGTTCTTCAGGTACACCCTTTGATATAGCTTGTTATGTTAATTATGATAAATTTTCTTTGCGACCCAAATGTTTTTTGACAGCGGTTACTAAAGGTAAAGAGCCTACTTCCTTTAAGGAAGCAGTCAGGCATGAGAAGTGGCGTAAGGCCATGCTGGAGGAGATTGATGCCCTAGAGCGTAATGGTACGTGGACATTGGAAGACTTGCCTCCTGGCAAGAAAGCTATTGGTTGTTGGGTGTATAAAATCAAATATGCAGAGAAAGGCACATTTGAACGACTCAAAGGTAGACTTGTAGTCTTCAGAAACCGTCAGGTTGCAGGAGTTGATTATAATGAAACCTTTGCTCCAGTGGCGAAAATGGGTACTGTTCGACTTGTTTTATCTGTTGTCGTTTCTTTAAATTAGGATTACATCAAATGGATGTCCATAATGCTTTTCTCCATGGTGATTTAAATGAGGGAGTGTATATGCAACTTCCTCCTTGTTATACTAGTCCAACTCCTGGGAAGGTTTGTCGATTATGTAAGTCTTTGTATGGTTTGAAACAAGCACCTCAGCAATGGTTTGCTAAATTGTCTACCGCGTTGCTATCTTATGGCTTTAAGCAATCCTATGCCGATTAATCCTTATTTAGCTATGTTCAGGGTAATGTCTCCATGCATGTTCTTGTTTATGTGGATGATCTTATTATTGCTGGTTCTTCCCCAGAGTCCATTGTTCGTTTTAAAGCATACTTGCGTAAGTGTTTTCATATGAAAGATCTCGGAGTGTTGAAGTATTTTTTGGGAATTGAAGTAGCTCGGAGTCTAAATGGCATATTTTTGTCACAACGCAAATATGCTCTAGATGCTTTATCTGAAGCAGGAATGTTAGGTTGTAAACCTATTGATACACCTATGGAGCAAAATCATCGGCTTGCATACGCCGAGGGGGAGTCATGTGCTAACCCTGATCAATATCGTCGTTTGGTTAGACGTCTAGTTTATCTATCGATTACTCGTCCAGAGTTAAGTTATGCTGTTCATACTGTATACATCTAACTTTGTCCCCGGTCCCGTGGTAAGACTCCATGATGACCAATAAAACCCACTTCTCTAGATTATTGGACAATTGATGTTATTGGACTTAATTTTACTATTTTTCTTAAATTACAAAATAATTTTTAAAAAAATCCCATTTATATTATTGGATTTCTATATAAGCCCAATATTTGATTTAAAAAAACAAAAAACAAAAAAAACGAGTTTTAGCGTTAGCTGCGCAGCGTGACAGCTTGTGTCACGCTGGCTGGTCAGCGTTACTAAACTTGTAACGCTACCAGGCCAGCTTGATAAAACCTGTCGCCCTACACATTTTTCTTATAAGTACCCTTTTTTCTCTTTTAAAACGGGCCTCTGGACTCTCTTGATTTTTCTACCCATTCTCACACTTCCAAAACCAACATTCTCTCNCTTCCAAAACCGATTCTCTTATTCTCCTAAACCTACTTTCTCTCTCTTTTTTCTCCTCTTCTCTTTACACTTAAACTTTTCTCCATCAAATTATTTTTTATTTCATTTCTAATAAATTGGGTTAATTTCTTATTATTACGAATTAAATTCGAAACTTTGTCCAAATTAATACTCGAAGAGACAATAATCAAGCGAGAAGTGTAAGTTTTCTGAGAGTCTTAAATTAAACTTTATATATTGATTGTTATATTTATTTATTTGTATATTTATTTCAATTTTTCACAATGTTTTTGTTAAAAGACTTAATTTGAATTAATTTATCACATTAAACAAAGATAATTTTTTTGGACAAATTGTATCATGCTAGGAACCTTGAATTAATCTTAACGGCGATTTGACTAAATTAATTAGTTTTATATGATTTCACCATAATAATAGTAATTTTGTGTTAGGTTGTAAATTATTATTTTGTGGTTCTTTATATAACTTGTGTATAATTGAGAGAAAACTAGTAATGGTCGCCTATGGGCTAATATGACGCACTCCGCCATATTAGTACCTTCACCCCCGAATCCGACCTTTGGTTCGTAAGATTGTAACTTGGAGTCATCCCCATGGGATCGAAAGGGTTATTCGTGCAATTTAGATTATCGTCCTGTATTCGTGTCCCATTCGTAATCAATCTAAATACACGGTTTATGAGTTTGATTCCTAAAACTCATTAGCGACTCCTTACTAGCATCGTCCGTATTCATTGATATTATCTCACTCGAAAAAAGATAATTAAGAAAACAAAAAAACACTAAAATAGCGTAGCGCGACAGACTTTGTCACGCTAATGTCGGAGCGTCACAAAGTTTGCTGTGGTACATCTGCAGCGTGACAAACTTTTTAGCGCTGCACAGTCAGCGTGACAAACTCTGTCACGCTACCATGCTAGCGCGACTAAAATTCCTGCACTCATGTTTTTTGCAAAATACTTCTAAAAAAGTCCATTTCACCTTTTGTTAAGCCAATTTTTTAGGTCTAAGTTGACCTATGGACGGTTTGGGGAAGGCGACAAAAAAATCTGGGACCCTAAAATCCGGGGCCCCTACACATACCCTTGCATAATTTTTGAGTAATCCTCTAGTACAACACTGGGATGCACCTATACGAGTATTGAGATATATTAAAGGTACTCTAGGCCAAGGCATTGTCCTACGCCCTATGAAGGATTTGAGTTTGACAGCCTTTTGTGATAGTGATTGGGCTGCGTGTCCTTTGACGAGACGATCATTATCGGGTTATCTCGTGTTTCTTGGTCGCTCTGTTATCTCTTGGAAGACTAAAAAACAACCTACTGTATCTCGTTCATCTGCTGAAACTGAATATCGTGCTATGGCTGTTACAACTTGTGAATTAAAGTGGTTGAAATCATTGTTGTCTTCTCTTGGTATTGTTCATAGTAATCCTATGAAGTTGTATTGTGATAGTCAATCGGCCCTTCATATCACTAAAAATCCCGTATTTCATGATCGTATGAAACATATCGAGGTAGATTGTCATTTTGTTCGTGATGAGCTAATTGGTGGTAATCTTGCTACATCGTATGTTCCAATTGGTCATCAACTAGCAGATATATTAACAAAGGCACTTGGAAAGTGACAATTTAGTTTTTTACTAAACAAGTTGGGCATTCGTGATTTACATGCTCCAACTTGAGGGGGAGTTTGCGAGATTATATAGGGTATAAGTCGGTTAACGAAGTTAAGGAAGTTACCATAATAATGGGTGTATTAGTTGAATATATTATTCTCTTAGTTGGCATATAATATCTTTTGGTTAGGAGATATTATTTGGTGGAATAGATTCATATTGTACTACTGTGTGTGTGTATATATATATATATATANTATATATATATATATATATATATATATATATATATATATATATATATAGGGTTGAATAGCAATACAAAGTCAAGAGGTTGTAGGTTATTTCATAATTACATCTTAATATTATCACTATCTTCCATAATATTTTCCTATTTTACTAATAAGAGTGTTAATTGCTTTGAATTTATTTATTTTTATATGAATTTGATTTATTTATTATTGTTATTGAATTTATTGTATGAATTTCATAATAATACATTGCCTTTGGGAGCTCATAATAATATATTCAATTGAATTGTTATTATCAGTTTGAGTTGTTGGAGTTGAGAAATTACGATTGTTGTGTTGAATACAATCGAATTATTATGGAATTTTATTAGGAAAAATTGATTCTAATAATCCCACCTTTTACCCATTTGAAATCAACAGCCCTACCTTTTGATTATCTCACAACAATCCCACCTTTATATTTCATTTTCTTTTATTGGTCCTTTTTACCGGTAACCTGAACTTCAGGTTACCATAATCAATTTTTTCATTTCTTTTTGTTTTTTTAATTAATAAAACTGATTTAAATTGAAAAAAAACACTTCAACACACAATTTTTTTCATTTCTTTTTGTTTTTTTTAATTAATAAACTGATTTCATACAGTTTTTTTTTGTTTAATAAAAAACGCACTCCACCAATCATGTAATGTCACGTGTATAAATTACCTACTAATTAAGTTATTAACCGGTAAGGACCCATAAAACAAAACAAGCTATAAAGGTGGGATTGTTGTGAGATAATCGAAAGGTGGGACTGTTATATTCAAATGCATAAAAGATGGAATTATTATTAAAATCAATTTTTTCATTTAATTATTAGTGTTGGATTGTTGCAATTTGTTTTTTGTTAAATCATTAGAAGCTTTTCCTAATAACAGACGAAGATTCCAAACAATATAAATATATATATATATATATACATTCATGAGGATGATCGATACAATTGACGGTGACCCACCAATGTAAATCCCAGATTCGCCATTGGTTCTAGGTGTAGCATAGGATTGTTTCAAAGTAGGATTAGTAATTCTTGGAATCAAATTCCCCTCAATTTGCCATTGCGTTGTGTGTTGCTTAAATAAGACAACATTTACATATTATTCACTATAGTAGTATACTTGTCATCTTAATTTGGATTGGAATCATTAGATTTTTGTGATGTTTATCATTTCTCCATATACCTTTCTGTTAGTAGCAAACAAAAAAGGTAGGAGCTTTAAACTTATCTCTGAAGGAGTGGTTGTGGCGTGACAAAAGATCACTGTCCTAAAGTCGAATTTGCTCCGTACTCGTACACACTGACTCATGGCAATCGACCCCCAGGGATACACAACCTTTGTTCAAAAGGTGTACTACAATGGAACAAATTGAGAACAAAATCGAACAATGCCCAAAGAAGCTTTTATGTGTTTAGATTTTGTAGAGAAATTTTGTTGTGTATATTTTCTCTTAAAGTAGAGGCCTTTGGGATTTAAAGAAAATAATTTGAGGTCACTTCTCTCATTTTTCCATGTGGGACAAGAGATTATTTTATATGAGAGCATATGGGGTTATCACTTATATTCTTTACATGTGGGATCGTATTATTTTGTACTATTGTACTATTTTCTTTTGAAGCATTTTGTGGTGTTCTTTTCAACTCCAATACTAACTCCGACATTCCCCCACAAGATCCAAAAGAATGAAAGGGCTTAGAAATATAGTTTCCGTAGGGCATTGGAGATGTAAGTCTTGAAGTATTCAATGTCTTTTGGACTTGAATTGATACCAAATGTTTACAAATATATTCTACAGCCACATTAGGTGCAAATTCCTGAACCTAAAGTGCAATTTGTATGAACACACTTGCACACTTAACTTTATCTCAAAATTGATAGAGTTCCCGCATCACAATGTCATAATAATGTCCCTCACAATGCCTGGGTTTTCATGAATGCTCTAGACATCCCAAGCCTCAAGGACCTCATAGGGGTAGGACAAATTCCCCACATTCATATCGGTAAGTTCATCAAGTTTGTACTCATCACAAACCACCATAAATGGCTATGAACTTATTAAGAGCTAATAATGCTCATCCTTCCACATATTATCAAGTTTACCCCATCACTTTTATTATCAAGGAATGGTAGTAGTACACAACTCGAGATAATTTATGATTTCTTTCGACCCTTTTGAACTTAGGTAATTCTAAGTTGAGTATCCATCACAAATTACTCCTTTATAGGCTTTTAACCCATTCCTTGTGCTGACTCCAGCACCATATTTCCACAGAGGCCTTTGTGAGAGGACCTGCAATATCCATCTCAAATTTTTAATTATTATTTTATACACGAGTGATATCACAATCTATCGAATTTCTCATTATTCCATGACACATCATAATATGTCTCTTCTATTGATCATTTGCAGCTCTCATCGCAACTTGCGAGATGCAATGTATTAAAAATGATGGAGAAAACTTCTCCCCCACAATGGAATATCTACGAGTGGACCTCGTAGCCACTATATAAGCTTATTGTCCTGCAAGCTCAAAAATGCAAACTCATATTCCGTTGTTAGTTCAACAAAATATAATTGTTTTGGTGAATGCTCCTACTTTTTTTGTTTGATACTAGTCATATTTCTAACACTCTAAAGTCGAATTTTCCCCGTACTCGTACACACGGACTCATGGCAATCGACCCCCAGGGATACACAACCTTTGTTCCAAAGGTGTACTACAATGGAACAAATTGAGAACAAAACCGAACAATGCCCAAAGAAGCTTTTATGTGTTTAGATTTTGTAGAGAAATTTGATTGCGTATATTTTTTCTTGAAGTAGAGGCCTTTGGGATTTAAAGAAAAGAATTTGAGGTCACTTCTCTCATTTTTCTATGTGGGACAAGAGATTATTTTGTATGAGAGCGTATGGGGTTATCACTTATATTTTTTCCATGTGGGATCGTATTATTTTGTACTATTATACTATTTTCTTTTGAAGCATTTTGTGGAGTTCTTTTCAATTCTAATACTAACACCGACGCTTTCCACTTGCTACAAATCATTTAGCTACTCTGATGTACCTAAACTCTTGATTTCCATTATATTGTTATCAGTTTTTATTCAGTTTTTCTACAATCTTCCTGGTTTTACTTGTCCACTAGTTTCCCCTTTCCTAGGCTTCTGCAATTTGTATACTACATATTCTTGTTTCCTCAGTTTTGCTACATCCTATCTTATTACAAGACTTGTTATATGTACCAACTGCTTGACGAATATAAACAATGTGATATTACATTAATGTTCAAACCCAATAAAGTTTATAATCTTGTTTTGCAGCGTTGTATTATAAAGGATGGGTAAGATTTATTATTGTTAGTCTCATTACAGTTCGCATATATGTTTTCTATGGTCCGTTTCAAGGCAAAGTAGTTTTAGATGATGTAATTGTCTATTATGAGATAGGCCTAGAAATTTAACTTATATTCACATTGATTTTTGTAGAGGTTTAACAACTTAGCATATCTTATTATTATTCTTTTTGTGCTTGCCATTCACTCGCTCTTTCATAGAATCAGTAGGTCACTATCCAATCTTGAAGAAATCGCTAATGTTGTAAGCAATGTGTTTAAGCCTACTAAAGGCAAGGAAAAAGAAGATCAACTTGATGATGTATTAGCTCAACAGAAGTAGTGTTTACTAGTCCTTTTGTAAGGCTATGAAGGGAGGTGTTTAAAACTTCTCTGAAGGATGTATGATTTGTAGTTTTCAATAAATTAAAATTTTCATACTGAATGTAAATTTCATTGAGATCATACAAAAATATGTTTCTTATTTGTTATATTTTTCATTTTTCAGTTTTTTTTTTTTTTTTTTATGTTTTGGTTAAATTTTTTAGTCCAATTCTAGTACGAAATCTTTGTTATTAGTATTAATTTCTAAATCTCTATAATTATAGTAATATCATTTACAATAAATTATATACTCGTTATTTCAATAGAATTTATTGTTAATCGTTTCTCTAATAACGACGAAATAGTGTATAGTTGTAAGAAAAAATGAACACAAACATTTATTATCGTCAAATGCTCATGATGAACATTGTCTTGAAAACCATTAACGACGGAAGCTATTGCAACAAACAAACAACGAAACTTTTTCGGTCGTTAAACTATTCATGACCATTTTTAGGACTTATAACGACTAATTTGTTTGTCGTTAAAGAGTCTTTTTCTTGTAGTGTATTATGGTATTGATTTTCAAGTCTTGGCTTAGGCGATTTGATCTTTTGCTTCATGTCTCGCAATATTGCAAGCCATGGCTTGCCGACATAGGCAAAGCCCCTAGCGCCCCAACAAGGAAGCCCACTCCTCTTTTTCCCCCCACTTGACTAATTAAATGAAACAGGGGAAGTAAAGAACTGGGGTTGCGGTCGCATGGTACATAGCATGCGGCCGCATGCCCCTATTTTTGTACTTTGAATTTCTCTTCTCGCTCTTCATCTTGCTTGGGTTATAGCTTTAGTATATATATCAGTTTTAAGCTATTGTTATAGAATGTTAGACATACTTGGACAATATTAGACATAGTAAAACTCTCTGGATTATTCTTTCTTCATAGAACATTAGTTGCCTAATTAATTAACATTCAAAACTTGTTTGTAATTCAATCTTTAACAATCTTTTAATCAATTCAAGTTTGTTCTTAAGCTATATGGATTCTAGTTCTTGGCTTCTGGTTGGGTTGATCATCACTTTTTCATGGTTTTGAACTCCAATGTTACAAATGATCATTGGAATATCACTAAGTTATCATCTTTCAAGATTTATAGTAAACTCTTAACTCTTCTTTAGTTTCTATTGCATTTGTCATACTTTTCCGTTGCATGTTTATAGTTTCTAGCGTTTGTTCTTAGTTCTTCTAAAGTAAATCTTTTCCTTGTTCTTCCTTTTCTATTGCTTTTGTTCTTACTTACTTCTCAAGTAACCTTGTCCTTGTTCTTACTTTTTTATTGCTTTTGTTAGAGTTTTCAAAAAATTCTTCATACTTCTCCTCAAGTCATCTTGTCCTTGTTTTTACTTTTCCATTTCTTTTGTTACAGTTTTTTATAATCACTTGCACAGCTTACTTCTTTGCAATATATTTATATATAAACAAAGTCCTTTATATTAATAGTTTGCTTAAATTACATTATAATCCATTGTCATAACTTATTTATTTTCTACAACTTCTAATCATGAATAAAAATATGTATTTGAGTAATAAAATGTGTGGTGAGTAGTTTTAGTGCTAGGATGTGGGTGAAACCCTCATTACTTTCATGACTTAAGTAGGTTCTTAGTAAAAACATAGCTTGGGGGTCACTAGAATCGTTACATGGGTTTATAAATCATGAGGTCTATGACATGCTTTCCATAGATGTCATCTTAGGTTCCTCAATGAAGGATCGAGAGATGAAATTGAGCGAAGACTCCCCACGTTTGATTAGTTCGAAAACCTAGGTGTTCAAGTTAAGGCACGTTACTACTCTTTGTAAATAAAGTGCTTAGGAACCGTTTTGTGCTCACGCCAAGAGAATAGGTAGTGATCATAGTTCTGCTCGTCATACTAGATCGAGAGAGTAGACATGGCTCTTCCCCAAGACATTTCCCTATAGTTCGGTTTGACCTAGGAATCCGTGTCTTCGTGTAAGAAGTGAGCGGTGAATCCTATACCTTAGTCATCTTTAATCTTAGAATTTAAGTTAATTAAATCAACGTTAGTGACAAACCAACTTTCCAAGCAAATTCTGACTTAAACTTACTCCTTAGATCGTCCCTGTGTAGAAACCTTTATCTCGTGGGATACGATCCTTACTTGCCCTTAGTAGTAGCCTAGTGAGCCTTGTATGGCTTATCTTTGGTAGCCACTTAGACAAGCTATCAAGCCCCAGTACTGCAAAACATAACTAAAATTAGTAAGAATTAAATCAATGAATGCATAATCAAAACAATATTTGAAACAATCATTACCTCGATAATATTCAAGAATGCAGAAATGCTAGTGCCAAAGTCTCCGTCGATCTAATGGAAGGCAGTCCTCATTGCAAAGAAAAGGGAGGCATACCCCAAGCACTCCTTGACCTTAGAAAGGTCAGCTAGAGAACAGAGAATGCAAAGGTTACAACGGGGGCTGAACCCTAGTCAACGATAAGTGTGCAAGAAATGAGTAATAGAAGGACGATGCGAATCTTCTGCTCTCTAGTGGTACTAGGCAAAGAAAGACTGCTACTCAAGTTCGTATAGTTCACAGACGTTCCCCTACCTAGCTTGCTACAGAATATCCCTAGGAGCTGCTGTGTAATGGTGTGAAGGGGAGTGAGCTTGTCATTGACCTTGACATGAAGAGGAGTGAAAGAAAGGCCAGTCAGGATGGCAAAATCAAATGGGGTGATGGTCATCTCACCTCATGGGAAGTGAAAGGAGTTGGTTGTGTCCCACCACCACTCAAGGAGGCAAAGAATTAGCACAAGTTAGCTATTCACCTTCTCGAGGGCCTGGAGCCCCCGAATGAAGGCATTGAATCCGCATCCCAAAAGCATGTGGAGAAGATTGGGATCATGATGCCCCCTGGAGTAAAGCGTACCTCTCCAAGAATAGGTTACTCGACCGGAACCCCCTTAGGTGATGGTCATCGTTGATAAGAGTGGAAGAAAGGAATGCGTTAGAAAAGAAAAGGAAAAAAAAGAGAGAAAAAAGAAGAAGAGAAAAGACGCAAAGGAAAAAAGAGAGAAAACATGAAAGATAAAAAAAATGCATGCATGAAAAGAAAAGGAAAGAAAGGAAAGAAAAAAGGGAGTCAGGTACTTACATGACGTGAGAGGGGGTAGTGAGAAATGTAATCGGAACGATCAATGGCAAGCATGCGAGGCTGACATTCCCCAGGAGACCATGTGTGTCTCTTGGGGGACACCTACTGTACGTCCTCCACCTCCATGACATCATCGTCTGAACTAGACCTGCATAATTCAAGAGTTTTGAGCAGAAATTTCGGTAGCATAACGGTTGTATATTGATGTTTCAACAAATAAACCATGAGTTATGGTTATCTAGAAACCTATAAAAAAATTTGGAAGACTCAAAGTCTTAACAACACCCAATAAAAACCAACATTTCTATCCTTTCTTTTCAATATACGCATCATTTCATAATTGGAACGAAAAGGGGGACTAGCATGAGCAAATGCAGATCAAACAGTTTCTATAACTTCTCGTAATGTCAAAGATGGTACATTACATAATTATTACTAAAACGAGCATTTTAAGAACTTGAAAAACTAATTTTGAACTAAAATTAGAATCACGATGTCACGAGTGACACAATGACCCACGCATTGCATTGAAACGAGGGCATAGAGATCCCCAAGGGGAGCCGCTCATGTGTCGTGCGAGCAACACTTATCTCCCTATAGTAGGCAGTCTACAGGAAAAGATAGTGCTGCAGGATAATACTCGATGTGCAGATAAGCACTACTCTTGAGGACGACAGTGCTATATTTCTCTAACGAGGTTCAAACTTGGTGTAAAGGCTGACTACTACATTGGAAGAGGATGGAATGCTCTAGAACCTCATTGAATGGTCTAGAGTAGTTCGGCACATTCCGGAAGGTTCCGGAACATTGTGGGATATTCTAGGGGTAGGTGACTCTAGAGTGTTCTAGTATGCTCTAGTGGATGTATAGACGTTTCTAGAGTATTCTCACATGTACATAAGAGTATGTAAAGACTAGAAAGTTCTAGATAGGGTATTGTGTAGAACCCTCCATTTGAGGAGGTTAGAATGTTCTAGAGTAGACATAGTAGGAAGGGGGTTGCCTATAAATACCCAAGGCATTCAGAAAATTGTAACCACACACACACATTAGTAAAAATCTTTTCAAGCACTTGTGTTTCTTGCTAACTATCTACTTAGCCAAATCCACACAAACACATCAACTACCTTTCTTAGCAATACTTAGCTTAGCTTTGGGGTTGCCTGACTTGTCTTACGACGGGAGTGTAAGCGAGTGGCACACGTGAGCGACTAGGGAAAGAGTCAGCACGTGACAAGTGGTATCAGAGCCAGGTTGGCCGTATTGCTGTCAGGTTGAGTGGTTGCTACGATTGTGTGACAATGGCATCTAACAAGGAGAGTGGTGTTGTTTTGGGAGACGAACAACTAGCTGGCAAGAAGCTTACTAAGAAGGAGCTTGAGGTTAAGGTTGCAAAGATGGAGATGAGTCTTGGTGATGCCTTTGATGACATCACTAAGCTCGATGAGAGGGTTGAGTCCCTCGAGAATTCCATACCCGCACTTGAGGCCCGAGTGGGGACAATGGAAGAGAAAGAGAGTGATGTGGCACAAGGGCTAGTAAACCAAATGGCTGATGTGCTACGAGCGGAGATGGGGATCATCCGCGATACTCATAATGGGGAGCTCCAGGGGTTGAAGGAGCTCGTTGAGTCCCTCAAGGGGGACATCAACTTGTGCAAGGCGGCATGGGCAGGGGGTGCCCCATTTCGGGAAGGACCTAAGATGAAGGTTCCCGAACCGCCAAAGTACCAAGGGAGGAGAGATGCTAGGGAGCTCGACAACTTCCTTTGGAGCTTCGAAAAGTACTTCGATGCAATGATGGTGGACGATGATGCGTCCAAGATCAACACCGCCACAATGTACTTGGGGGATGATGTCATCCTTTGGTGTAGAAGGCGCGAGTCGGACATTAGGAATGGGGTTTGCACCATCAACACATGGGACGAGTTCAAAGCCGACTTCAAGAAGAAATTCTATCCAGAGAATGCCGAAGAGTTGGCTATGAAGAGGCTTCGCGGGTTGAAACACACTGGTACTATCCATGAGTACGTGAAGCAATTCTCAACCCTTATGTTGGAGGTAACACAGCTGCCCGAGAAAGCACAACTTCTCTATTTCATGGATGGTCTTCAACGATGGGCCGAGCAGGAGTTGAAGAGGCGAAACGTGCAAACATTAGCCGAGGCCATCGCAGCAGCGGAGTTCTTAATTGAATTCAAGCACGGTTCAAAGAAGGACAAGAACGGTAAGAAGGGCGGTGACAAAGGGAAGGGTGGGGGAGTAAAGCCCACCAACGATCGCGGAAGTGGGGGAGGCAAGCCATTCGAGAAGAGGGACAAGGGGAAGTCCAACTACGATGGGCAGCCGAAGAACCGCGATTGCTTCTTGTGTGGAGGGCCGCACTTTGCAAGGGAGTGCCCACAACGGCAGAAGCTCAACGCCATAGTAGCAGCACATGAAAAACAGACCAGGGAGGAGGCACAAATGGGGACGTTGCGCTTGCTAAATAGCGTCAAGGCTACCATAGAGAAGCCCAAGGAGGAGAACCACGCGACTAAGGTAAGCATTATACCCCTATCCAAGAAATCTCCTCTTATGTTTGTTGAAGCTATGGTGAATGGAAAGGCTTCAAGAGCACTCCTTGACACGGGAGCTACTCATAACTTTGTGGATGAGAGGGAGGCCACAAGGTTGGGATTACGCTACACCAAGGAGAAGGGCACTTTGAAAACAGTGAACACTTCACCCACGCCCATCCATGGTGTTGCAAGGGGAGTCCCCATTTGTTTGGCAGAATGGAAGGGGATGATTGACTTAACCATTGTCACCATGGATGATTTTTCTTTGGTGCTCGGGATTGAATTCATGGATGCTGTAAGACCATGGACTTTTGAGAGGGATGGAACGATGACGATCTCGAAGGATCAAGACGCTTGTTCCATTCCTATTGATCGGGAGGTCGTGGAAGCAAAGATGTTATCAGCAATGCAACTCAAGAAAGGAATACGAAAGGGGCAAGCAACATTCTTGGCTGCACTTGTTGAGGAGGAGCCTCATACAGTTGAAGTTCCTAAGGAAGTTTCGGAGATCTTGAAGGAGTTCGAAGATGTCATGCCTCCGGAACTGCCCAAGAGACTCCCTCCACGAAGGGAGGTCGACCACAGGATTGAGCTGGAGCCAGGAGCGAGGCCTCCAGCCATGGCGCCTTATAGGATGGCCCCTCCAGAATTAGAAGAGTTAAGGAAGCAATTGAAGGAGCTGTTGGACGCAGGGTTCATTAGGCCATCCAAGGCACCATTTGGAGCACCAGTGTTGTTCCAACGCAAGCACGATGGGTCATTACGCATGTGTATCGACTACCGAGCATTGAACAAGGTAACCATCAAGAACAAGTATCCCATTCCTTTGGTTGCTGATCTCTTTGACAGGCTCGGTAAAGCCAGGTATTTCTCTAAGCTTGACCTTCGCTCAGGATATTGACAAGTACGAATTGCCAATGGAGACGAACAAAAGACAACTTGTGTCACCCGCTATGGGTCTTTTGAGTTCTTGGTGATGCCATTCGGACTCACCAATGCCCCAGCGACATTTTGCACTTTGATGAACAAAATCTTCCACCCATTTCTTGATAAATTTGTGGTCGTCTATCTCGACGATATAGTCGTGTATAGCGACTCGTTGCAAGACCATGTGGAGCATTTGCAACAGGTGTTCAGGGTGTTAAGGGAGAATGAGTTATATGTAAAGAAGGAGAAGTGTTCATTTGCCCAAGGGAAAGTGTCTTTCCTTGGACACTATATCAAGGATGGGAAAATTATGATGGAGTAGGACAAAGTGCAAGCTATCAATGAGTGGGAGCCACCTAATAACATTTCGGAACTTCGTTCTTTTCTTGGGTTGGCTAACTACTATCGGAGGTTCATCAGCAGCTATTCAGCAAGGACGAAACCATTGACAGATTTACTCAAGAAGAAGGTTCAATGGTATTGGGGGCCGAAGTGTCAAAAGGCATTTGATGATTTGAAGGAAACCGTCACCAAAGAACCAGTCCTAGCCCTACCCGACTATTCAAAGCCGTTTGAACTCCATACCGATGCATCAGATTTTGCCATTGGTGGGGTGCTCATGCAAGGACACCCTATAGCTTATGAGTCGCGCAAGTTGAATGACACCGAAAGGCGCTACCCAGTGCATGATAAGGAGATGACATCTATCATTCATTGCTTGCGGATATGGAGGCATTACTTGCTTGGAAGCCGATTCACCATCATGACCGACAATGTGGCGACAAGTTACTTTCAAAATCAAAAGAAGCTCAGTCCTAAGCAAGCTCGATGGCAAGATTTCCTTGCGGAGTTCGACTATGTCATGGAGTATAAGCCGGGCA
>PYUH01004032.1:1520-100388 GCA_016808085.1 Suaeda aralocaspica | reverse complement strand
AAAGCGGCCAAAAAAATGAGAAGTGGGCAGACAAAGGAGGCCAAGGGAGTTCCAAGTGGGCGACTTAGTCATGGTCAAGTTGTTACCACAACAGTTCAAGACATTCCGATCGGTGCATAAGGGGTAGTGCGCAAGTATGAGGGTCCATTCACTTACTCCGCAAAATTGGGAAGGTGCTCTTATCAAGTTGAGCTGCCACCTAAACTCAAGATCCATCCAGTGTTTCATGTGAGCATGTCAAGCCCTATCATAGAGACAATGAAGATCCATCGCGGGGCGTGTCACAACGAGCACCCACATCCGTCGTGACATCATTTGACCGGGACATTGAAGAAATAGAGGCAAAGAGGCTCATCCGAAAAGAGGTGTGCCAAATTATAAGGAATATCTCATTCGATGGAAGGGACTACCGGAAAGAGAGGGCGACGTGGGAGAAGGAAGAAACTTATGGCAATTCCGGGACAAGATCGAGGCATTGAGTCACAGCCTTGACGGGTCGTCAAGGGCTTTGGGGGGGAGCAGTCACGAGTGACACAATGACCCACGCATGCATTGAAAAGAGGGCATAGAGATCCCCAAGGGGAGCCGCTCATGTGTCGTGTGAGCAACACTTATCTCCTATAGTAGGCAGTCTACAGGAAAAGATAGTGCTGCAGGATAATACTCGATGTGCAGATAAGCACTACTCTTGAGGACGACAGTGCTATATTTCTCTAACGAGTTCAAACTTGGTGTAAGGCGACTACTACATTGGAAGAGGATGGAATGCTCTAGAACCTCATTGAATGGTCTAGAGTAGTTCGGCACATTCCGGAAGGTTCCGGAACATTATGGAATATTCTAGGGTAGGTGACTCTAGAGTGTTCTAGTATGCTCTAGTGGATGTATAGATGTTTCTAGAGTATTCTCACATGTACATAAGAGTATGTAAAGACTAGAAAGTTCTAGATAGGGTATTGTGTAGAACCCTCCATTTGAGGAGGTTAGAATGTTCTAGAGTAGACATAGTAGGAAGGGGGTTGCCTATAAATACCCAAGGCATTCATTTGTACAGGCATTCAGAAAATTGTAGCCACACACACACATTAGTAAAAATCTTTTCAAGCACTTGAGTTTCTTGCTAACTATCTACTTAGCCAAATCCACACAAACACATCAACTACCTTTCTTAGCAATACTTAGCTTAGCTTTGGGGTTGCCTGACTTGTCTTACGACGGGAGTGTAAGCGAGTGGCACACGTGAGCGACTAGGGAAAGAGTCAGCACGTGACAACGAGCTCTTATTTTGAATTCATTCATTTCAATGTGTGTTTTGATTTTAAACAACACACAAATTATCTTTTAGCTCATGAGGACCAAAGATGGGTTAAATTTTTCATATTAACACAATTAAGTAAGATTATATGACCTATGTAAGTTAGTGTTCGGTTTTTTGCGAAAATTAGTTCCGAAATTCACAATTGGTTGTTAATTCATGCCATTTTCGAATCTTCATCAACATTGATATAAACGAATCAAGATCATTAAAAAAGAAGCTACAAAACGCAATAATCATCATTTATTTCATTTAAGTTCGTATGAACTATGTGAAGCATATGAACTAAAAAACAAGAAAATTCTCAAAAATCACCCCAAATTTAATTCATACCATTTTCGAGCAAGGAATGCATTCTCATCAACAATTCAACCAAGTTATTCAAGTTTTCATTCATTATTTTACTCAAACTCATACCCTACCTCACTACTTCATATCCTAAGTAACAAGTGGAATTCTTGCGCAAATGTCACTTGTTTTGGTCTAAATCACTTTCTATGTGTTCCATTTCACTCATAGAAACCAGAACTTGTGTCAACTTTGACAATCATGCACAAAATAAAGAAAACCCAATTTTGAGTTCACTACTACTTCATGAACAAGTGGAGTAAAGTTGCAAAATTTAAGCAAAAAAAATATCAAGACAGGCTATGTTGAGAGGACTTACATTATTTGTGAGCAAAATTTCCAAGAAAAATCCTAACTTTGAGTTTCAATGGAGCTTCAATTAAGGTTGAAGTTCTTCTACTTTTCAGTTCTATGAAATTGTAGACGATTGCAAGAAAGGTAATTCAAATGAGGCCAACAACATCAAAATCTTCATCTTGAGTTCTTCAAAGAATTATTTTTTAGTGTTAATGTGATTTAATTACTTTATTAAATAATTGAGATGCTTTAAATCAAATTCAAGCAATATTGAATAATCAATTATTCGACTTTCATGTTTTAGGCTTTATATGATTTCATGCTAAATGTTTATTGCTTTATATGGACCCGGGGCTTTGGGGGCCCTCGTGCCCTTTTTACAGATATTGAATGTCTTTAGTTTGCATAACAAGAAATTCGACATTAGCTGACCGATTTAACCAACCGATATAGGTGTAGTCAGAAATTACCGACCGCTATCGACTGACAGCAGTCGTTAAAAATATTACCGACCGCAAACACGGTTGGTTTTAGTCAGGAAAAAAGACCGACCACCTAAAAAGTCGGTAACGGTTTATAAATACCGAGCGATTGGATACCAGTCGGTATTTGCCGACTAATACCGACCGTTTAAGCGGCCAGTTTTTTTCTCCGTTTTTCGCGCCTTGCCCGTATATCATCCCTTTTCCTTCTTTTCTTCCTCAAACCCGACTATTTGTTTTTTCTTTTCTTTCTCCCACAGACCCTCACTCAAACCCTTACTCTCACACTCAAACTCTCTTTCTCCCTCCTCTCGACCACCACCGGCGACGGCCATTGGAGACCACCACCGGCACCGGCCCTGACTCTCTTTCTCTTTCTCTTTTCCTGTCTCTTTCTCACTCTCTTCCCCTCACTCCTCATGACCACCACCACTTATCACCACCACCGCGTCTCCACTGCGCCGCCCCTAAGGGTTTCTTTATAATTTTTCAATTTATTGTTTTTTTTTTTGACATTGATTTTCAACCGTATGTATGTATGTATGTATGTATGTATGTATGTATGTATGTATGTATGTATGTATGTATGTATGTATGTATGTATGTATGTATGTATGTATGTATGTATGTATGTATGTATGTATGTATGTATGTATGTATGTATGTATGTATGTATGTATGTATGTATGTATGTATGTATGTATGTATGTATGTATGTATGTATGTATGTATGTATGTATGTATGTATGTATGTATTGTGTATACTATAGTAATTAAAATTTTTGAAAGGGATTATTCAATTTAGGCTTGAATCAACTAATATATAGTAGTTGCTAAAATTATGAGTTTCTATGATACATTGGATGAAAATTTTACTTATGTATGTATGTTAAAAATAATGATGCATCCAATTTAAAATAAATCTATTTTAATGTTTGTTTATAAGTGTATACATTTGCCATTGAAATGGATATGCATCATTAGCCTAGATACCCGTTCAAGGCTTACTCATTAGGAGTACGTCTTGAATAATCCCCGTTTTGGGACTGTTCTTGAATGTCTCTCACTCACTACTTAGGATGTAAATGGGTGGCATGTTTTCAATTCTAAGGAAGATTTCGGCTTCTCATTTCCCTTAAGTTATTTGGGTACATATGTGTTTTTTACATTGTGTACTTGGAGAACTATGTGGAGATGCTGCCAAAATTTCCGTAGAGTTGAAAACAAGGCATCCATTGACTAGTGAGGGGAGACATTCAAGAATGGGTTAGGTTGGAGTGATAAGGACCCAAGGACCCATCATTTCATTCATAATTCACTTTAAAATCGTGTAATGACTTTTGTGTTATTGGAAATGATGAATTCGATCGTCATTTAACAATGATTTGTTTTTTGCCTTTTACTCGTTTAATTTATTGGATTTCATTCTAATTGTTTGTTTTTGTTGTGCATTGATCTTGGGATCTATCTTTTTACCACCTTCAAAGAGCAAATAATCGAAGGCACGCAGCTCATCTTGGTATGTACTTTAAATATTATAGTGTATAGCGATTAGTGTATATTTTGCTACTTTTATTTCAATTATTATTGAGTTGTATTTATTTTCAAATATACAAGAGCCTCTCTATTTAGTTTAATATGAATGTTTTTAATTGGTAAGTAATACAATTAAAGTACAAGTAAATATAACTTTGAATAATGGAATTAAACTTGAATGTGGTCGGAAATCAAGAAATATGATTGTTGGTTGAAAATTGGGAAAGCAAAACTCATTATGGACGATAAGGACCTATATTCGGCCATTTACATTCCCAAAACGACCTTAGGGCACCTAAAACTCAACAAACCTGTTCCCCATAGCTTTGAATAATGAAAATAAACTTGAATGTGGTTTAAAATCAAGAAATATGATTCTTAGTTGAAAATTAGGCAATTAAAACTCATTATGAGAGATAATGACTTATATTCGGTCATTTTCGTTCCCAAAATGACCTTAGGAAACCTAAAACTCAACAAACTCGTTCTCCATAGCTTTGAATAATCAAAATAAACTTCAATGTGGTTTTAAATCAAGAAATATGATTGTTGGTTGAAAGTTGGGAAAGTAGAACTCATTATGGGCGATAATGACCTATTTTCGGCCATTTTCGTTCCCAAAACGACCTTAGGACACGTAAAACTCAAAAATCCCGTTCCCCATAGCTTTGTTATATTATAATAAACTTGAATGTGATTTGAAATCTACAAATATGATTGTTGGTTTACAGTTAGGCAAGTAAAACTCATTAATTAACGACTTACAATATGCTTAATCGAAATAAGATAGGAGTGAGGATAGGGAAGGATGTTTTGATGCTTTGAACTGATATGGGTTAGTTGCGTTTACAATCGGCTTAATTGAAATGAAAAATAAGGAGCATGAGTGGATGTACAAGAGACGAGATAAGGACAACAAACTTCGGGGTGAGTTCGTCAAAGGGGTGGATGAGTTTGTTACCTTCTCTGAGTAGCACCCCGAGCTCAATGACGGGGAGAAGATAAGATGTTCGTGTGTTCGGTGTGCTAACTTGAATTACTTGGATATGCCTAACATAAAGGTACATTTTTATAAGAAGGGGTTCACTCCTCACTACTATGAATGGTTATGTCACGGTGAAAGGGCGAGTGGAGGGTCCGCCTCGTCTCCTACTCAGCTGAATCCTTATCGGGAAATGGTTGTCGATGCTTTTGAGAACAACGTGGAGCCATCATTCTTTGCGGAGGAAACTTCCGCTGAAGAAGAACCAAATGCTGAAGCTAAGATGTTTTTTGAGTTGCTCAAGGTAGCCGAACATCCATTGTATGATGGGAGCAACATGTTGGTGTTGGAGATGGCTTCTAGAATGATCAATTTGAAGTGTGAGTACAAGTTGTCAAACAGGTGCGTAGATGGTATTGGGTCATTGTTGAGTGATTTGCACCCCACTACCCAGAAAACTAAGTGTAGCACATATTACGACCCAAACAAGGTACTCAGAGGATTAGAGATTCCTCACAAGAAGATACATGCATGCCCGAAAGGATGTATGCTGTTTTGGAAGGACGATGCTGAGCTAGATAAGTATCGTAATTGCGGGTCGAATAGGTACAAGAAGACTTCAAATGACAGTTTGGTTCCTGTCCAATTTCTGGTGTAACTCCCAATAACACCACGATTGCAAAGGATGTTTGCCACTAGAAACATTGCTGAGGCTATGACATGGCATCCTGAGAATCGTCAAGGGAAAGGGAACATGGCTCACCCAGGTGACAGTGAAGCTTGGAATCACTTCGAAAGGACCTTTAACGAATTTTCATCTGAGCCTCGAAATGTTAGACTTGGGTTGTGCAGTGATAGTTTTTCCGTTTTTGGGAAATTTGGAAAGCAATACTCTTGTTGGCCTATTCTCACTACACCTTACAACATGTCACCGTCCATGTGCATGAAAAAACCTTTCATTTTCCTTTCCTTCCTTATACCTGAGCCAAAAAATCCGAAGAACAACTGTCCAGCATATAGTATGTTGTTAGGTTGGAACACGTTTGGTAAAAAGGCGTGTCCATATTGCATGGAGAAAAGCAGGGCCTTTTGGCTAAAACATGGTGGCAAAGTATCATGGTTTGATTGCCATCGTCAGTTTTTAGATCCGACCACCCCTTCCGAAAGAATANGGATTTGGGGAACAAGATGGTTTTTGCCTATGAGTTTTTTTTTCCCACAAGGTTTTTCTCATTTTTGGCATTGAGTCTTTTAATTGTTGGTGAGTCTANGCCTATTCTCACTACACCTTACAACATGTCACCGTCCATGTGCATGAAAAAACCTTTCATTTTCCTTTCCTTCCTTATACCTGAGCCAAAAAATCCGAAGAACAACTGTCCAGCATATAGTATGTTGTTAGGTTGGAACACGTTTGGTAAAAAGGCGTGTCCATATTGCATGGAGAAAAGCAGGGCCTTTTGGCTAAAACATGGTGGCAAAGTATCATGGTTTGATTGCCATCGTCAGTTTTTAGATCCGACCACCCCTTCCGAAAGAATAAGTCTGCTTTCTATAAGAACACAGTTGAAAATGACTCGGCTCCTCATATCATGTCAGGTGAGGAATCGTGGCAGTGTGTGAAGGACTTACCGAGAGCAATTGATGGTCCTGATGCTTTGAACCGATTGAAGAAGCAAAAAATGGGATGGGTGAAGCAATCTTGTTTGTGGGACCTACCGTATTGGAAGGATTTGCTTCTTCGACACAACATAGACGTCGTGCACATTGAGAAGAACTTCGAGCAGCTCATCCACACTGTCATGGACATGAAACACGAAATGTCTAACACTGTAGTGCAAGGAAAGACATGCAGAGTGTATGTAGGCGCCGAAAGTTGGAGCTAATTGTTGATGGTAAGGGTAATGAGTCGATTCCCAAGGCACCTTACGCACTTGACAAGGAGCAGATTAAGGTGTTGTGTGAATGGATCCGAGACTTGAGATTTCCTGACGGGTATGCTTCGAACATGAGCCGATGTGTTGATAAAAAACAAAATAGGCTCCATGGAATGAAGAGTCACGATTGTCATGTATTTATGGAGAGGTTGTTGCCTGTTTGCCTAAGAGAGTTGCTCCCTCTTCATATTTGAAAGGCAATCACCGAAATCAGCCAATTCTCCTGTGACTTGTGTGCTCCCACTATCACGTTGAGTGAGATGGACCGCCTTCAAAACAACATTGCTGAGATCTTATGTAAGTTGTAAAAAATATTTCCCTCGGCATTCTTTAACTCCATTGAGCACTTGCCTGTACACTTGCCACGTGAAGCATATATTGGGGGTCTCGTTCAATACAGAAGGATATACCCATTCAAAAGGTTAGTTGTTGTAATCGTTTATACCCCGTTACTCATTTCTTGTGAAGTGATATTGCTCATGTTTACTTTAGTCACAGGTTCCTGAACCACTTGAAACGTAACGTAGGGACACTACAAAAAAAAACACGTTTTAGGGACGGGTTGAATCCGTCTCTACTTCTTCAAATCCCGTCGCTATATAGGGTTAGCGACGGAAGTAGTAACGGATCAACACCATTCCTAAAAACTTCTTCGCTAATTTAAAGTAGAGACGGATTACAAAAATTCCGTCCCTAAATTAGGGACGGAAATTATCCGTCTCTAAATTCCGTTTCTACATTAGGGGCGGATTTAGGGACGGATTTCATTTTATTTCCATTTTTTTAAAAAAAAAAAGTTTTTTTTTTTTTACTAAACAAATTGAAGTTGTTGACAAGATTCGAACATGTGACCTCAAAGTCACAAAGTGACACTCTTACCAACTTCACCACCATACAACTTATGTTATTCTATATACAAAATTAATATATTAACTATAAGAAATTCAGGGACGGATTTTAAAAATTCGTCCCTAATTTTAGTGACGGATTCAAAATCCGTCTCTAAAGTAGAGACCGATTCAAAATCCGTCTCTAAATTAGAGACCGATTTGGAAATTCGTCTCTAAATTAGAGACGGATTTTTGAATCCGTCCCTAAATTATTTTAGTGACGGATTATCTCTAATCCGTCCCTACTTTAGTGACGGAATTAAATCCGTCCCTAATAATCCGTCGCTATATCGACATTTTTTTGTAGTGGGAACAAGGCAAGCGTCGACGGTTCTATATGCAATGCATACTTGGCTGAGGAGATATCCAATTTCTGCTCACAGTATATTCAGTAAGAGTTTGATACAAAATCGAGGGAGTTGGGTAGAAATGCGTATCCTGATGTGAAAAGCCAACATGGTTTCCATGTCCTTGAATTGTATAGGGAGGATTGTGGTCGACCAGCAACAAGCTGTAGTTCATGTTGGTTGACAGACAAGGAGTACGTCCGAGCCCATCTGTACATCCTCGCAAATTGTGGCATACTAAGTGACAATGAAAGGTAATTTTCTAAGTTTAACTGTCTTGCATTACAAAACCATATTGCATGCCGGCTTAACTGACTAACATCGAACTTGCGCACTTTAATAGGCAATTTGAGGATCAAATAGTGCAGTCGAACCCCCAAATACAGAGGGATGACGTCTGGATTAAATGTGAATCCCAATGTCCAGCATGGTTAACGACACAAGTAACGAATTCCGATCCGTTACTTCCCCACTTTTTTAATTACATACCATCATTTCATTTACTGACTCACGGGGACAAATGTAGGTGCTTCGGGCATAGTCTCCGGATGACGTCGCATGAACTCTTGCGATGGGCCCCTCGAAAGAAGTGACAATTTGGAATCAATTCTCAATGGGTACAATTTCCACACACAAAGCTACGGTAGTAACAAGTCAACCATGAATTATGGGATTTGTGTTGAGAGTCAAGGAGGGGTTGACTACTTCGGCACTTTGGAAGAGGTGTTGCAATTGTCTTACCACGGGAATGTCGCATTGTACAGGAAGATATTAATCAATTGCAGTTGGTTTGATTGTGACAAGGGCATGAACATTCATGAGAAATATAGACTTGTAGAGGTCAATCACACTAAGAGACTCCCGTGGTATGACCCCTTAAAACGCCTGAAAATGGCCATTTCACGTCCCAAAGTGACCTTGTCGTGTCTAAACATATGGAAACAAGACCTAAAAATTTTAAATGCATAATATATGACATGATAGAGCTTTAAAAACATATAACAGGTCGCATTTGTAAAAATTAGGCGCTAAAACCCCCTAAAATGCCCCGATATGGCCATTTTACGTCCCAAAGTGACCTTGTCGTGTCTAAACGTATGGAACCAAGACCTAAAAAGCTTAAATGCATAATACATAACATGATGGAGCTCTAAAAACATATAAAAAGTCACGTTTGTAGAAGTTAGGCGCGAAAACCCCCTTAAATGCCCCGAAATGGCCTTTAGAATTCTCATTGTGACTTAATCGTGTCTAAACAAATGGAACCAAGGCTGAAAAAGCTTAAATTCATAATACATGACATGATTGAGCTTTAAAAACATATAACAGGTCGCGTTTGTAGAAGTTAGGCGCGAAAACCCCCTTAAACGCCCCAAAATGGCCATTTCACGTCCCAAAGTGACCTTGTCGTGTCTAAACTTATGGAACCAAGACTTACAAGACATAAATGCATAATATATAACATGATGGAGCTTTAAAAATATATAACAGGTCGAGTTTGTAGAAGTTAGGCGCAAAAACCCCCTAAAGCGTCCCAAAATGGCAATTTCACGTCCCAAAGTGACCATATCGTGTCTAAAAGTGAGCAACCAAGACCTAAAAAGCTTAAATGCATAATATATGACATGATGGAGCTTTAAAAACATGTAACAGGTCGTGTCAAAATGCATGACCACTTTATTTTTCTTTTATTTGTAATTGTAGTATTATTGAACTAACTCCATGTTTTGCAAGAAAAATTTAACCAAAACCTTTCAGATTCTCAAGCTAGTGGCTCGGAGATGAGACCCAACAAGGTCTTCTTTGAGACAGTTCGTGGCTTTCGGAAGAGCGAGGTTCTAGGGTTCAGCAAAGAAGGAGCTACTCTCTATTATGATCCATCGGTTTTCGCTCAACTAGCACAGATGGCGAGGCGTTTGGAGGTGTCCCAACACTCTACGGCGGAGTTAGAGGAGAGAGATCGCCTTCGGGAGGAGAAATACCGAGCACGGGAGGAGAGAGACCGCCTTCTGGAGGAGAGAGACTGCCGTCTAGAGGAGGATCAAAAGAAGCAAGCGGAGTAATTCAATTTCGACAAAATATAATGAAAATTAGAAAATTATTTTAAGCGTATTTCAACTGTCATAACTCATCACTTGTTAAACATTTTCGACAGCGGATTCAATTATTTATTTATTTTCAAAAAATCGACTTTATGAAATTAAATATGTTTGCGGCATGGTACTCGTTAATCATGAGCCGTTAGATGGGATCAAATATAGGTGTGTAGAGTTACCCCCCACCTTGACTGAGTTTGTAGAGATTGCCAGTCTCGTAAAACGAAAGTCAAAGTACTCAGTATCTGCAAAACAAAAGGTTAGTTTTACCTGCACTGGACGATATGTCCTCGAAAAGTGGTACGTTTCTCGAGGATAAAAAGGTCCCGTTCAGATGTTGTTTGACTGTATAGGTGATTCCGAGAAGGCTTCTGTAACATACTGAGATTTGGTTGTTTGAAGTTGATCGTTTGACAATCCAAACATTTCCACTTTAGACTCGGCTTGGCCATTGGGAAACGTGATGGTGTTGTAGGTAGTTGACTTATTGTATTTTAACTTTATTGACCTGATTTAACTTTCGGGTGCATTTTAATAATTTTGACTCGATTCGGCTTTTCGGATCATTTTAGTAATTTTGATGAAGAATGTATGTGAATGGCGGCGAGGAATGTCAGAATATGTGAAGCAAATCTTGCTCAAAGATCGAAAAGTGAAGCCCGCTAAGAGCAAAGTGGGCCCCACAAAGGAGTCCCAAAAATCGTCATGTGAGCACCATAGCGTAGCCCAAGCGCCTATGCACTCGCTGTGGGGCCCTCTCGCTTCTCAATTGTCCATGTTAGCTTGTGTTTGAATTTGTTGGTTTTGTTTGTGGTTTTTGTCCGTGTTTGTCTCATACAAACACTTCTTCCTCTTGCTTTCTTCTTCTTTTTCGTACAAACCAAAGCAAAATCCCCAAACTCCATTGAAGCTCCATTGATGTTCAAAGCTCGAATTTTTCTTGAAGATTTCGCTCACCAACAATGTAAGTGTTTTTGCTAATTAGCTAGCTTTGTCCTTCTTTTTTTTTTGTGCTTAATTCTTGCAATCAACTTCCTTGTTCATGAAGAATGTAGTGAACCTAAAAATTGGGTTTTTCTTTATTTTGCCCATGAATGTCGAAATTGACACATGCTCTTGCTTCATTTTGTGAAATAGAACATGTAGGAAGTGGTTTGAACCATAACAAGTGAGTTTGAGGAATAAGTCAACTTGTTAATTAGGGTAGGTAGTAGTGAAGTAGAAGGGATGATTTTGAGTGAATGCGTTCTTGGCTTGAAAATAGCATGAATTGAATTTTTGGTGATTTGTGAGATTTTTTTGAAATTTTTATTTCATATAGCTCATATAGTTCATATGAAATTAAATGAACTATAATGATGATTCTTGTATGATTTGTCTCTCTCTATGAATTAACTTGATCCTTGCATGTCCATGATGATGATGAATCAAAAATGGCGTGAATTAGCAACAAATTCTAAATTTTGAAGCTAATTTCCACAATGATCGAACACTAACATACATAGGTCATATAAGCTAGTTAAATCATGAAAAGATATGAAAAAATTAACCCATCTCTTGTCTTCATGAGTTAAATGATGACTTGTGTAATGTTTGAAATCAAAACTATGCTCAAAACACCTTGAAATCAATTAATCGAAAAATAGGAGCTCATGCTTCTAATTCTAGTTCAAAATTAGCTATTTCAAGCTACCTAAAATGATTTTCCATGTAATGCTCCATTCTTGACATTAGGAGAAAATATAGAAATTGTTTCGATGCGGATTCACTCATGCTAGCCCCCTTTTCTTCCTAATTCTGAAATGATGCTTATGTTGGAACGCAAGGCTGGAAATGTTGGTTTTGTTGGATGTTGTCAAGACTTTGATTCTTCAAAGTTTATTGCAGGTAGCTAAATAACCATAACTCATGGGTTATTTATGGGAAATGTCCATATACAACCATTATGCTGCCGAAATTTCTGCACAATATTCTTGAATTTTCGCAGGTCTAGTTAAGACGATAATGTCGTGGCGGTGGAGGACATACGGCAGGTGTCCTCCAAGAGGCATACGTTGGCTCCTGGAGAATGGTACCCTAGCATGCTGGCATTCGATCGTTTTCAACACATTTCTCACTACTCCCTCTTGGGCCATGTAAGTAACTAATTCTCTTTCCTTTTCTTTTCTTTCTTTTTTATTTTTTTTTTCTTCTTTTATTTTTCAAATATTTCACCATATACCCCTAAACTATTGCAAAATGCACCATATACCCTCAATGTTTCTGAAATGGACCTTGTGCCCTTGAACATTTAACTATATTCACAAAGTACCCTTGTTTTCCTAAATTTAATTTAATTACCTTCTAATTAAGTTATTAAAGCTAATTAACCATTAATTATCTTAATTTTAACTAATCAATTTAATTATCTAAATTATTTTATCCACCGCCACCTCACAACCCAAACCCACGCCCACCAAAGCCTACGACTGCCAAACCCATGGCGAACACCGCGAAACCTATAACATAGATCCGCCCACTACAACCACCACCTAACCTAGAACCAAAATTCAAAAAGTATCAACCCTAAGACAAGAACCCAGATAGTCGAAATCCACCTTAAAAAATTTCCTAAATTCCAATTTGATATTGAGTACTTTGCATAATCAAACACTTCTTTCCCTTTAAATTTACCATCACATTCATCAATTAGAATGGGTCAATTGGAGAGGATGAAGGTGAAGTGAGGTTTTTAGAAAGAGAGAGGTGGAAGTAAAAGGAGAAGAGGAGTGGGGGTGGTGAGTAGGTAGTGATGAAGGAGAGTGATGGTTGTGTAAAAGTAATCTGAATTGGTTAATGTAATTAATGTTCTAAATTAACATAAATAAAAGTTAATCAAATCTAAAATCTTAATTTGGAAGTAGTTAAGAGGAGATTAGCAAAATAAGGGTATATTGTGGATTAAGTTGAAAGTTCATGTTCACATGGTGCATTTCTGAAACATTGAGGGCATATGGTGCATTCTGCAATAGTTTAGGGGTATATGGTGAAATAGCCGTTATTTTTTCTATGTTTTATTATTTCTTTTTATTATTATATTTTTTAACTTATAGACTTCTTTCATTAGAAGTGGCGAACAAAGAAATGCCACAGATCCCTGGAAGTAGTCAAGACTCGGACAAAATTTTCTTTAGACATATAAGCTACTGTCAACACATTAATAAAGCAAGGAAGGACAAGTTGAAGCTTTAATCATCAAACAAGTTGAAGCTCTAATCATGAAATAAGCTGAAGCTTTAGCGGGCAGCAAGGAAAAACTGGGGCATCTTCTTCCCAGGGGGAAGCTTAGACAAGTGCATCGGAGGAGCCTGTTTACCATCCTCGCCTCAAGGATATTCCCAAGGCTGATGAAGTCCTGACACTTCTCAACCTTTTCAAGATTTCCCTTTCTTTCAGCAGATGACTTCGGAGTCGATACCTTCGTCGGCACTAAGAGGAGGATCTGGTGGTACCCAATGATACAAGTGCAGGTATCAGTGATAGTGGTGATATTAATGAAATAAGTTATGGAAAATTTGATAACAACTTCGAAGGTGGTGATATTAATGGTGATATTAAGAGTGGCAATGGTAAGGATGTAACCATAGGTGAAATAATTGCATACAGTGATATAAGCTATATGGGTGCAGGGTAGGGATTTGCGTGTGCATGGTCACATGTCAATAATATGGCACGCAAATCAAGGCAAGAATGGTGGATTTGGGGAACAAGATGGTTTTTGCCTATGAGTTTTTTTTTCCCACAAGGTTTTTCTCATTTTTGGCATTGAGTCTTTTAATTGTTGGTGAGTCTAGATCATCATAATTATGCTAAAATACATGGAGGACAGATTCTTGAAGGTTTCTTGATTAAAAGATTGGATCTTGAAGCATTTCTTGAAGTTCTTGAAGAAATCTTGAAAATTGCGCAAATAACGAAGCATTTCTTGAGGCGTGTTTTGGGCGAATTTTCTTGGTTCTTGGGCAGCAAGTATTCTTGTAATTTTTAGCTTAAAATGTGATCACTATCTTGTTAATTAGTTATTTAGATAAGTTGTTAGGATATTTTCTTGATTTGTTAGTTAGAGTTTGTTAGACAAGATAAGATCAAGTGCAAATTGCATGATGAGGTGGCATACTTATCTTATTGTGTCTGTGTGTGTTGTAGGGGACGAATTTACTAGTCTTTCCTAGTCTTGAAAACAAAATCACCTAGTCTTGAAAACATTAGGATGTAATGAAGTTGAAGTTGGAGTTGAATAAAAAAAAGTTTGTTTATTTACTTGAAAACAAAATCCTAAAAAAAAAAAAAATTAAGAGTTGGTGATTAATTTATTTATAATCTTGTGATTTAATTAGTAGCTTTAAGGGTGCTTAGGCTTTAATCAAAGGACTAATTGATCAACCTAAAATTAAGAATCTTGGTGATTGCGTCTTTATAGATTCGAAATTTTGGTATATCCCTTTGTGAGTTTTTGTTCACACGAAAATTCACATCACCCAAAGCCTTTCTGAGTTGTACATGTCGATCGGTTACACTTTTACGGGCGCTCCATTGATGAGCCACGACCCTACAACATAGAAGTCCAGCTTCTCCTTTGGTATATGGATGCTTAAATACACATGATTGATGTAAATTTGACTCGATTTTGTATATATTTAACATACTCGACTCGGTTTTCTAATTGTTTGACTCTTATTGGTTGTTTTGACTTTGCTTTTGACTTTTGACTTTAACTTTTACTCGACTCATGGGAGGGTACCGACTTTCCCCCTGAAAAAGAATATAAAGAAAAATAGACTCGGACTAGAAATAAGTGAGACAGGCACAAGAATCGAGGATGGTGTGCACAAAAATCGAGGAAAAGTAAAAGAGATGAAAATTAAAATTTAAAAACGGGAGGCCTAGGCCATAGGGCCAGGGCGCCCAACCTGCGCCTGACACTGGTCGAGCGCTATGGTGCTCCTTTTTTATTTATGGCAACGTGTAGGTTATATANTCGCTAATTTAAAGTAGAGACGGATTACAAAAATTCCGTCCCTAAATTAGGGACGGAAATTATCCGTCTCTAAATTCCGTTTCTACATTAGGGGCGGATTTAGGGACGGATTTCATTTTATTTCCATTTTTTTAAAAAAAAAAAGTTTTTTTTTTTTTACTAAACAAATTGAAGTTGTTGACAAGATTCGAACATGTGACCTCAAAGTCACAAAGTGACACTCTTACCAACTTCACCACCATACAACTTATGTTATTCTATATACAAAATTAATATATTAACTATAAGAAATTCAGGGACGGATTTTAAAAATTCGTCCCTAATTTTAGTGACGGATTCAAAATCCGTCTCTAAAGTAGAGACCGATTCAAAATCCGTCTCTAAATTAGAGACCGATTTGGAAATTCGTCTCTAAATTAGAGACGGATTTTTGAATCCGTCCCTAAATTATTTTAGTGACGGATTATCTCTAATCCGTCCCTACTTTAGTGACGGAATTAAATCCGTCCCTAATAATCCGTCGCTATATCGACATTTTTTTGTAGTGGGAACAAGGCAAGCGTCGACGGTTCTATATGCAATGCATACTTGGCTGAGGAGATATCCAATTTCTGCTCACAGTATATTCAGTAAGAGTTTGATACAAAATCGAGGGAGTTGGGTAGAAATGCGTATCCTGATGTGAAAAGCCAACATGGTTTCCATGTCCTTGAATTGTATAGGGAGGATTGTGGTCGACCAGCAACAAGCTGTAGTTCATGTTGGTTGACAGACAAGGAGTACGTCCGAGCCCATCTGTACATCCTCGCAAATTGTGGCATACTAAGTGACAATGAAAGGTAATTTTCTAAGTTTAACTGTCTTGCATTACAAAACCATATTGCATGCCGGCTTAACTGACTAACATCGAACTTGCGCACTTTAATAGGCAATTTGAGGATCAAATAGTGCAGTCGAACCCCCAAATACAGAGGGATGACGTCTGGATTAAATGTGAATCCCAATGTCCAGCATGGTTAACGACACAAGTAACGAATTCCGATCCGTTACTTCCCCACTTTTTTAATTACATACCATCATTTCATTTACTGACTCACGGGGACAAATGTAGGTGCTTCGGGCATAGTCTCCGGATGACGTCGCATGAACTCTTGCGATGGGCCCCTCGAAAGAAGTGACAATTTGGAATCAATTCTCAATGGGTACAATTTCCACACACAAAGCTACGGTAGTAACAAGTCAACCATGAATTATGGGATTTGTGTTGAGAGTCAAGGAGGGGTTGACTACTTCGGCACTTTGGAAGAGGTGTTGCAATTGTCTTACCACGGGAATGTCGCATTGTACAGGAAGATATTAATCAATTGCAGTTGGTTTGATTGTGACAAGGGCATGAACATTCATGAGAAATATAGACTTGTAGAGGTCAATCACACTAAGAGACTCCCGTGGTATGACCCCTTAAAACGCCTGAAAATGGCCATTTCACGTCCCAAAGTGACCTTGTCGTGTCTAAACATATGGAAACAAGACCTAAAAATTTTAAATGCATAATATATGACATGATAGAGCTTTAAAAACATATAACAGGTCGCATTTGTAAAAATTAGGCGCTAAAACCCCCTAAAATGCCCCGATATGGCCATTTTACGTCCCAAAGTGACCTTGTCGTGTCTAAACGTATGGAACCAAGACCTAAAAAGCTTAAATGCATAATACATAACATGATGGAGCTCTAAAAACATATAAAAAGTCACGTTTGTAGAAGTTAGGCGCGAAAACCCCCTTAAATGCCCCGAAATGGCCTTTAGAATTCTCATTGTGACTTAATCGTGTCTAAACAAATGGAACCAAGGCTGAAAAAGCTTAAATTCATAATACATGACATGATTGAGCTTTAAAAACATATAACAGGTCGCGTTTGTAGAAGTTAGGCGCGAAAACCCCCTTAAACGCCCCAAAATGGCCATTTCACGTCCCAAAGTGACCTTGTCGTGTCTAAACTTATGGAACCAAGACTTACAAGACATAAATGCATAATATATAACATGATGGAGCTTTAAAAATATATAACAGGTCGAGTTTGTAGAAGTTAGGCGCAAAAACCCCCTAAAGCGTCCCAAAATGGCAATTTCACGTCCCAAAGTGACCATATCGTGTCTAAAAGTGAGCAACCAAGACCTAAAAAGCTTAAATGCATAATATATGACATGATGGAGCTTTAAAAACATGTAACAGGTCGTGTCAAAATGCATGACCACTTTATTTTTCTTTTATTTGTAATTGTAGTATTATTGAACTAACTCCATGTTTTGCAAGAAAAATTTAACCAAAACCTTTCAGATTCTCAAGCTAGTGGCTCGGAGNTGTATGTATGTATGTATGTATGTATGTATGTATGTATGTATGTATGTATGTATGTATGTATGTATGTATGTATGTATGTATGTATGTATTGTGTATACTATAGTAATTAAAATTTTTGAAAGGGATTATTCAATTTAGGCTTGAATCAACTAATATATAGTAGTTGCTAAAATTATGAGTTTCTATGATACATTGGATGAAAATTTTACTTATGTATGTATGTTAAAAATAATGATGCATCCAATTTAAAATAAATCTATTTTAATGTTTGTTTATAAGTGTATACATTTGCCATTGAAATGGATATGCATCATTAGCCTAGATACCCGTTCAAGGCTTACTCATTAGGAGTACGTCTTGAATAATCCCCGTTTTGGGACTGTTCTTGAATGTCTCTCACTCACTACTTAGGATGTAAATGGGTGGCATGTTTTCAATTCTAAGGAAGATTTCGGCTTCTCATTTCCCTTAAGTTATTTGGGTACATATGTGTTTTTTACATTGTGTACTTGGAGAACTATGTGGAGATGCTGCCAAAATTTCCGTAGAGTTGAAAACAAGGCATCCATTGACTAGTGAGGGGAGACATTCAAGAATGGGTTAGGTTGGAGTGATAAGGACCCAAGGACCCATCATTTCATTCATAATTCACTTTAAAATCGTGTAATGACTTTTGTGTTATTGGAAATGATGAATTCGATCGTCATTTAACAATGATTTGTTTTTTGCCTTTTACTCGTTTAATTTATTGGATTTCATTCTAATTGTTTGTTTTTGTTGTGCATTGATCTTGGGATCTATCTTTTTACCACCTTCAAAGAGCAAATAATCGAAGGCACGCAGCTCATCTTGGTATGTACTTTAAATATTATAGTGTATAGCGATTAGTGTATATTTTGCTACTTTTATTTCAATTATTATTGAGTTGTATTTATTTTCAAATATACAAGAGCCTCTCTATTTAGTTTAATATGAATGTTTTTAATTGGTAAGTAATACAATTAAAGTACAAGTAAATATAACTTTGAATAATGGAATTAAACTTGAATGTGGTCGGAAATCAAGAAATATGATTGTTGGTTGAAAATTGGGAAAGCAAAACTCATTATGGACGATAAGGACCTATATTCGGCCATTTACATTCCCAAAACGACCTTAGGGCACCTAAAACTCAACAAACCTGTTCCCCATAGCTTTGAATAATGAAAATAAACTTGAATGTGGTTTAAAATCAAGAAATATGATTCTTAGTTGAAAATTAGGCAATTAAAACTCATTATGAGAGATAATGACTTATATTCGGTCATTTTCGTTCCCAAAATGACCTTAGGAAACCTAAAACTCAACAAACTCGTTCTCCATAGCTTTGAATAATCAAAATAAACTTCAATGTGGTTTTAAATCAAGAAATATGATTGTTGGTTGAAAGTTGGGAAAGTAGAACTCATTATGGGCGATAATGACCTATTTTCGGCCATTTTCGTTCCCAAAACGACCTTAGGACACGTAAAACTCAAAAATCCCGTTCCCCATAGCTTTGTTATATTATAATAAACTTGAATGTGATTTGAAATCTACAAATATGATTGTTGGTTTACAGTTAGGCAAGTAAAACTCATTAATTAACGACTTACAATATGCTTAATCGAAATAAGATAGGAGTGAGGATAGGGAAGGATGTTTTGATGCTTTGAACTGATATGGGTTAGTTGCGTTTACAATCGGCTTAATTGAAATGAAAAATAAGGAGCATGAGTGGATGTACAAGAGACGAGATAAGGACAACAAACTTCGGGGTGAGTTCGTCAAAGGGGTGGATGAGTTTGTTACCTTCTCTGAGTAGCACCCCGAGCTCAATGACGGGGAGAAGATAAGATGTTCGTGTGTTCGGTGTGCTAACTTGAATTACTTGGATATGCCTAACATAAAGGTACATTTTTATAAGAAGGGGTTCACTCCTCACTACTATGAATGGTTATGTCACGGTGAAAGGGCGAGTGGAGGGTCCGCCTCGTCTCCTACTCAGCTGAATCCTTATCGGGAAATGGTTGTCGATGCTTTTGAGAACAACGTGGAGCCATCATTCTTTGCGGAGGAAACTTCCGCTGAAGAAGAACCAAATGCTGAAGCTAAGATGTTTTTTGAGTTGCTCAAGGTAGCCGAACATCCATTGTATGATGGGAGCAACATGTTGGTGTTGGAGATGGCTTCTAGAATGATCAATTTGAAGTGTGAGTACAAGTTGTCAAACAGGTGCGTAGATGGTATTGGGTCATTGTTGAGTGATTTGCACCCCACTACCCAGAAAACTAAGTGTAGCACATATTACGACCCAAACAAGGTACTCAGAGGATTAGAGATTCCTCACAAGAAGATACATGCATGCCCGAAAGGATGTATGCTGTTTTGGAAGGACGATGCTGAGCTAGATAAGTATCGTAATTGCGGGTCGAATAGGTACAAGAAGACTTCAAATGACAGTTTGGTTCCTGTCCAATTTCTGGTGTAACTCCCAATAACACCACGATTGCAAAGGATGTTTGCCACTAGAAACATTGCTGAGGCTATGACATGGCATCCTGAGAATCGTCAAGGGAAAGGGAACATGGCTCACCCAGGTGACAGTGAAGCTTGGAATCACTTCGAAAGGACCTTTAACGAATTTTCATCTGAGCCTCGAAATGTTAGACTTGGGTTGTGCAGTGATAGTTTTTCCGTTTTTGGGAAATTTGGAAAGCAATACTCTTGTTGGCCTATTCTCACTACACCTTACAACATGTCACCGTCCATGTGCATGAAAAAACCTTTCATTTTCCTTTCCTTCCTTATACCTGAGCCAAAAAATCCGAAGAACAACTGTCCAGCATATAGTATGTTGTTAGGTTGGAACACGTTTGGTAAAAAGGCGTGTCCATATTGCATGGAGAAAAGCAGGGCCTTTTGGCTAAAACATGGTGGCAAAGTATCATGGTTTGATTGCCATCGTCAGTTTTTAGATCCGACCACCCCTTCCGAAAGAATAAGTCTGCTTTCTATAAGAACACAGTTGAAAATGACTCGGCTCCTCATATCATGTCAGGTGAGGAATCGTGGCAGTGTGTGAAGGACTTACCGAGAGCAATTGATGGTCCTGATGCTTTGAACCGATTGAAGAAGCAAAAAATGGGATGGGTGAAGCAATCTTGTTTGTGGGACCTACCGTATTGGAAGGATTTGCTTCTTCGACACAACATAGACGTCGTGCACATTGAGAAGAACTTCGAGCAGCTCATCCACACTGTCATGGACATGAAACACGAAATGTCTAACACTGTAGTGCAAGGAAAGACATGCAGAGTGTATGTAGGCGCCGAAAGTTGGAGCTAATTGTTGATGGTAAGGGTAATGAGTCGATTCCCAAGGCACCTTACGCACTTGACAAGGAGCAGATTAAGGTGTTGTGTGAATGGATCCGAGACTTGAGATTTCCTGACGGGTATGCTTCGAACATGAGCCGATGTGTTGATAAAAAACAAAATAGGCTCCATGGAATGAAGAGTCACGATTGTCATGTATTTATGGAGAGGTTGTTGCCTGTTTGCCTAAGAGAGTTGCTCCCTCTTCATATTTGAAAGGCAATCACCGAAATCAGCCAATTCTCCTGTGACTTGTGTGCTCCCACTATCACGTTGAGTGAGATGGACCGCCTTCAAAACAACATTGCTGAGATCTTATGTAAGTTGTAAAAAATATTTCCCTCGGCATTCTTTAACTCCATTGAGCACTTGCCTGTACACTTGCCACGTGAAGCATATATTGGGGGTCTCGTTCAATACAGAAGGATATACCCATTCAAAAGGTTAGTTGTTGTAATCGTTTATACCCCGTTACTCATTTCTTGTGAAGTGATATTGCTCATGTTTACTTTAGTCACAGGTTCCTGAACCACTTGAAACGTAACGTAGGGACACTACAAAAAAAAACACGTTTTAGGGACGGGTTGAATCCGTCTCTACTTCTTCAAATCCCGTCGCTATATAGGGTTAGCGACGGAAGTAGTAACGGATCAACACCATTCCTAAAAACTTCTTCGCTAATTTAAAGTAGAGACGGATTACAAAAATTCCGTCCCTAAATTAGGGACGGAAATTATCCGTCTCTAAATTCCGTTTCTACATTAGGGGCGGATTTAGGGACGGATTTCATTTTATTTCCATTTTTTTAAAAAAAAAAAGTTTTTTTTTTTTTACTAAACAAATTGAAGTTGTTGACAAGATTCGAACATGTGACCTCAAAGTCACAAAGTGACACTCTTACCAACTTCACCACCATACAACTTATGTTATTCTATATACAAAATTAATATATTAACTATAAGAAATTCAGGGACGGATTTTAAAAATTCGTCCCTAATTTTAGTGACGGATTCAAAATCCGTCTCTAAAGTAGAGACCGATTCAAAATCCGTCTCTAAATTAGAGACCGATTTGGAAATTCGTCTCTAAATTAGAGACGGATTTTTGAATCCGTCCCTAAATTATTTTAGTGACGGATTATCTCTAATCCGTCCCTACTTTAGTGACGGAATTAAATCCGTCCCTAATAATCCGTCGCTATATCGACATTTTTTTGTAGTGGGAACAAGGCAAGCGTCGACGGTTCTATATGCAATGCATACTTGGCTGAGGAGATATCCAATTTCTGCTCACAGTATATTCAGTAAGAGTTTGATACAAAATCGAGGGAGTTGGGTAGAAATGCGTATCCTGATGTGAAAAGCCAACATGGTTTCCATGTCCTTGAATTGTATAGGGAGGATTGTGGTCGACCAGCAACAAGCTGTAGTTCATGTTGGTTGACAGACAAGGAGTACGTCCGAGCCCATCTGTACATCCTCGCAAATTGTGGCATACTAAGTGACAATGAAAGGTAATTTTCTAAGTTTAACTGTCTTGCATTACAAAACCATATTGCATGCCGGCTTAACTGACTAACATCGAACTTGCGCACTTTAATAGGCAATTTGAGGATCAAATAGTGCAGTCGAACCCCCAAATACAGAGGGATGACGTCTGGATTAAATGTGAATCCCAATGTCCAGCATGGTTAACGACACAAGTAACGAATTCCGATCCGTTACTTCCCCACTTTTTTAATTACATACCATCATTTCATTTACTGACTCACGGGGACAAATGTAGGTGCTTCGGGCATAGTCTCCGGATGACGTCGCATGAACTCTTGCGATGGGCCCCTCGAAAGAAGTGACAATTTGGAATCAATTCTCAATGGGTACAATTTCCACACACAAAGCTACGGTAGTAACAAGTCAACCATGAATTATGGGATTTGTGTTGAGAGTCAAGGAGGGGTTGACTACTTCGGCACTTTGGAAGAGGTGTTGCAATTGTCTTACCACGGGAATGTCGCATTGTACAGGAAGATATTAATCAATTGCAGTTGGTTTGATTGTGACAAGGGCATGAACATTCATGAGAAATATAGACTTGTAGAGGTCAATCACACTAAGAGACTCCCGTGGTATGACCCCTTAAAACGCCTGAAAATGGCCATTTCACGTCCCAAAGTGACCTTGTCGTGTCTAAACATATGGAAACAAGACCTAAAAATTTTAAATGCATAATATATGACATGATAGAGCTTTAAAAACATATAACAGGTCGCATTTGTAAAAATTAGGCGCTAAAACCCCCTAAAATGCCCCGATATGGCCATTTTACGTCCCAAAGTGACCTTGTCGTGTCTAAACGTATGGAACCAAGACCTAAAAAGCTTAAATGCATAATACATAACATGATGGAGCTCTAAAAACATATAAAAAGTCACGTTTGTAGAAGTTAGGCGCGAAAACCCCCTTAAATGCCCCGAAATGGCCTTTAGAATTCTCATTGTGACTTAATCGTGTCTAAACAAATGGAACCAAGGCTGAAAAAGCTTAAATTCATAATACATGACATGATTGAGCTTTAAAAACATATAACAGGTCGCGTTTGTAGAAGTTAGGCGCGAAAACCCCCTTAAACGCCCCAAAATGGCCATTTCACGTCCCAAAGTGACCTTGTCGTGTCTAAACTTATGGAACCAAGACTTACAAGACATAAATGCATAATATATAACATGATGGAGCTTTAAAAATATATAACAGGTCGAGTTTGTAGAAGTTAGGCGCAAAAACCCCCTAAAGCGTCCCAAAATGGCAATTTCACGTCCCAAAGTGACCATATCGTGTCTAAAAGTGAGCAACCAAGACCTAAAAAGCTTAAATGCATAATATATGACATGATGGAGCTTTAAAAACATGTAACAGGTCGTGTCAAAATGCATGACCACTTTATTTTTCTTTTATTTGTAATTGTAGTATTATTGAACTAACTCCATGTTTTGCAAGAAAAATTTAACCAAAACCTTTCAGATTCTCAAGCTAGTGGCTCGGAGATGAGACCCAACAAGGTCTTCTTTGAGACAGTTCGTGGCTTTCGGAAGAGCGAGGTTCTAGGGTTCAGCAAAGAAGGAGCTACTCTCTATTATGATCCATCGGTTTTCGCTCAACTAGCACAGATGGCGAGGCGTTTGGAGGTGTCCCAACACTCTACGGCGGAGTTAGAGGAGAGAGATCGCCTTCGGGAGGAGAAATACCGAGCACGGGAGGAGAGAGACCGCCTTCTGGAGGAGAGAGACTGCCGTCTAGAGGAGGATCAAAAGAAGCAAGCGGAGTAATTCAATTTCGACAAAATATAATGAAAATTAGAAAATTATTTTAAGCGTATTTCAACTGTCATAACTCATCACTTGTTAAACATTTTCGACAGCGGATTCAATTATTTATTTATTTTCAAAAAATCGACTTTATGAAATTAAATATGTTTGCGGCATGGTACTCGTTAATCATGAGCCGTTAGATGGGATCAAATATAGGTGTGTAGAGTTACCCCCCACCTTGACTGAGTTTGTAGAGATTGCCAGTCTCGTAAAACGAAAGTCAAAGTACTCAGTATCTGCAAAACAAAAGGTTAGTTTTACCTGCACTGGACGATATGTCCTCGAAAAGTGGTACGTTTCTCGAGGATAAAAAGGTCCCGTTCAGATGTTGTTTGACTGTATAGGTGATTCCGAGAAGGCTTCTGTAACATACTGAGATTTGGTTGTTTGAAGTTGATCGTTTGACAATCCAAACATTTCCACTTTAGACTCGGCTTGGCCATTGGGAAACGTGATGGTGTTGTAGGTAGTTGACTTATTGTATTTTAACTTTATTGACCTGATTTAACTTTCGGGTGCATTTTAATAATTTTGACTCGATTCGGCTTTTCGGATCATTTTAGTAATTTTGATGAAGAATGTATGTGAATGGCGGCGAGGAATGTCAGAATATGTGAAGCAAATCTTGCTCAAAGATCGAAAAGTGAAGCCCGCTAAGAGCAAAGTGGGCCCCACAAAGGAGTCCCAAAAATCGTCATGTGAGCACCATAGCGTAGCCCAAGCGCCTATGCACTCGCTGTGGGGCCCTCTCGCTTCTCAATTGTCCATGTTAGCTTGTGTTTGAATTTGTTGGTTTTGTTTGTGGTTTTTGTCCGTGTTTGTCTCATACAAACACTTCTTCCTCTTGCTTTCTTCTTCTTTTTCGTACAAACCAAAGCAAAATCCCCAAACTCCATTGAAGCTCCATTGATGTTCAAAGCTCGAATTTTTCTTGAAGATTTCGCTCACCAACAATGTAAGTGTTTTTGCTAATTAGCTAGCTTTGTCCTTCTTTTTTTTTTGTGCTTAATTCTTGCAATCAACTTCCTTGTTCATGAAGAATGTAGTGAACCTAAAAATTGGGTTTTTCTTTATTTTGCCCATGAATGTCGAAATTGACACATGCTCTTGCTTCATTTTGTGAAATAGAACATGTAGGAAGTGGTTTGAACCATAACAAGTGAGTTTGAGGAATAAGTCAACTTGTTAATTAGGGTAGGTAGTAGTGAAGTAGAAGGGATGATTTTGAGTGAATGCGTTCTTGGCTTGAAAATAGCATGAATTGAATTTTTGGTGATTTGTGAGATTTTTTTGAAATTTTTATTTCATATAGCTCATATAGTTCATATGAAATTAAATGAACTATAATGATGATTCTTGTATGATTTGTCTCTCTCTATGAATTAACTTGATCCTTGCATGTCCATGATGATGATGAATCAAAAATGGCGTGAATTAGCAACAAATTCTAAATTTTGAAGCTAATTTCCACAATGATCGAACACTAACATACATAGGTCATATAAGCTAGTTAAATCATGAAAAGATATGAAAAAATTAACCCATCTCTTGTCTTCATGAGTTAAATGATGACTTGTGTAATGTTTGAAATCAAAACTATGCTCAAAACACCTTGAAATCAATTAATCGAAAAATAGGAGCTCATGCTTCTAATTCTAGTTCAAAATTAGCTATTTCAAGCTACCTAAAATGATTTTCCATGTAATGCTCCATTCTTGACATTAGGAGAAAATATAGAAATTGTTTCGATGCGGATTCACTCATGCTAGCCCCCTTTTCTTCCTAATTCTGAAATGATGCTTATGTTGGAACGCAAGGCTGGAAATGTTGGTTTTGTTGGATGTTGTCAAGACTTTGATTCTTCAAAGTTTATTGCAGGTAGCTAAATAACCATAACTCATGGGTTATTTATGGGAAATGTCCATATACAACCATTATGCTGCCGAAATTTCTGCACAATATTCTTGAATTTTCGCAGGTCTAGTTAAGACGATAATGTCGTGGCGGTGGAGGACATACGGCAGGTGTCCTCCAAGAGGCATACGTTGGCTCCTGGAGAATGGTACCCTAGCATGCTGGCATTCGATCGTTTTCAACACATTTCTCACTACTCCCTCTTGGGCCATGTAAGTAACTAATTCTCTTTCCTTTTCTTTTCTTTCTTTTTTATTTTTTTTTTCTTCTTTTATTTTTCAAATATTTCACCATATACCCCTAAACTATTGCAAAATGCACCATATACCCTCAATGTTTCTGAAATGGACCTTGTGCCCTTGAACATTTAACTATATTCACAAAGTACCCTTGTTTTCCTAAATTTAATTTAATTACCTTCTAATTAAGTTATTAAAGCTAATTAACCATTAATTATCTTAATTTTAACTAATCAATTTAATTATCTAAATTATTTTATCCACCGCCACCTCACAACCCAAACCCACGCCCACCAAAGCCTACGACTGCCAAACCCATGGCGAACACCGCGAAACCTATAACATAGATCCGCCCACTACAACCACCACCTAACCTAGAACCAAAATTCAAAAAGTATCAACCCTAAGACAAGAACCCAGATAGTCGAAATCCACCTTAAAAAATTTCCTAAATTCCAATTTGATATTGAGTACTTTGCATAATCAAACACTTCTTTCCCTTTAAATTTACCATCACATTCATCAATTAGAATGGGTCAATTGGAGAGGATGAAGGTGAAGTGAGGTTTTTAGAAAGAGAGAGGTGGAAGTAAAAGGAGAAGAGGAGTGGGGGTGGTGAGTAGGTAGTGATGAAGGAGAGTGATGGTTGTGTAAAAGTAATCTGAATTGGTTAATGTAATTAATGTTCTAAATTAACATAAATAAAAGTTAATCAAATCTAAAATCTTAATTTGGAAGTAGTTAAGAGGAGATTAGCAAAATAAGGGTATATTGTGGATTAAGTTGAAAGTTCATGTTCACATGGTGCATTTCTGAAACATTGAGGGCATATGGTGCATTCTGCAATAGTTTAGGGGTATATGGTGAAATAGCCGTTATTTTTTCTATGTTTTATTATTTCTTTTTATTATTATATTTTTTAACTTATAGACTTCTTTCATTAGAAGTGGCGAACAAAGAAATGCCACAGATCCCTGGAAGTAGTCAAGACTCGGACAAAATTTTCTTTAGACATATAAGCTACTGTCAACACATTAATAAAGCAAGGAAGGACAAGTTGAAGCTTTAATCATCAAACAAGTTGAAGCTCTAATCATGAAATAAGCTGAAGCTTTAGCGGGCAGCAAGGAAAAACTGGGGCATCTTCTTCCCAGGGGGAAGCTTAGACAAGTGCATCGGAGGAGCCTGTTTACCATCCTCGCCTCAAGGATATTCCCAAGGCTGATGAAGTCCTGACACTTCTCAACCTTTTCAAGATTTCCCTTTCTTTCAGCAGATGACTTCGGAGTCGATACCTTCGTCGGCACTAAGAGGAGGATCTGGTGGTACCCAATGATACAAGTGCAGGTATCAGTGATAGTGGTGATATTAATGAAATAAGTTATGGAAAATTTGATAACAACTTCGAAGGTGGTGATATTAATGGTGATATTAAGAGTGGCAATGGTAAGGATGTAACCATAGGTGAAATAATTGCATACAGTGATATAAGCTATATGGGTGCAGGGTAGGGATTTGCGTGTGCATGGTCACATGTCAATAATATGGCACGCAAATCAAGGCAAGAATGGTGGATTTGGGGAACAAGATGGTTTTTGCCTATGAGTTTTTTTTTCCCACAAGGTTTTTCTCATTTTTGGCATTGAGTCTTTTAATTGTTGGTGAGTCTAGATCATCATAATTATGCTAAAATACATGGAGGACAGATTCTTGAAGGTTTCTTGATTAAAAGATTGGATCTTGAAGCATTTCTTGAAGTTCTTGAAGAAATCTTGAAAATTGCGCAAATAACGAAGCATTTCTTGAGGCGTGTTTTGGGCGAATTTTCTTGGTTCTTGGGCAGCAAGTATTCTTGTAATTTTTAGCTTAAAATGTGATCACTATCTTGTTAATTAGTTATTTAGATAAGTTGTTAGGATATTTTCTTGATTTGTTAGTTAGAGTTTGTTAGACAAGATAAGATCAAGTGCAAATTGCATGATGAGGTGGCATACTTATCTTATTGTGTCTGTGTGTGTTGTAGGGGACGAATTTACTAGTCTTTCCTAGTCTTGAAAACAAAATCACCTAGTCTTGAAAACATTAGGATGTAATGAAGTTGAAGTTGGAGTTGAATAAAAAAAAGTTTGTTTATTTACTTGAAAACAAAATCCTAAAAAAAAAAAAAATTAAGAGTTGGTGATTAATTTATTTATAATCTTGTGATTTAATTAGTAGCTTTAAGGGTGCTTAGGCTTTAATCAAAGGACTAATTGATCAACCTAAAATTAAGAATCTTGGTGATTGCGTCTTTATAGATTCGAAATTTTGGTATATCCCTTTGTGAGTTTTTGTTCACACGAAAATTCACATCACCCAAAGCCTTTCTGAGTTGTACATGTCGATCGGTTACACTTTTACGGGCGCTCCATTGATGAGCCACGACCCTACAACATAGAAGTCCAGCTTCTCCTTTGGTATATGGATGCTTAAATACACATGATTGATGTAAATTTGACTCGATTTTGTATATATTTAACATACTCGACTCGGTTTTCTAATTGTTTGACTCTTATTGGTTGTTTTGACTTTGCTTTTGACTTTTGACTTTAACTTTTACTCGACTCATGGGAGGGTACCGACTTTCCCCCTGAAAAAGAATATAAAGAAAAATAGACTCGGACTAGAAATAAGTGAGACAGGCACAAGAATCGAGGATGGTGTGCACAAAAATCGAGGAAAAGTAAAAGAGATGAAAATTAAAATTTAAAAACGGGAGGCCTAGGCCATAGGGCCAGGGCGCCCAACCTGCGCCTGACACTGGTCGAGCGCTATGGTGCTCCTTTTTTATTTATGGCAACGTGTAGGTTATATATACACCCCTTCTCTTCGTCTTCGAACTTCTTCCTTTGAACCAAATGATGATCTTTAGTACATTTCTTCGAAAAATTTCAATAATTTAGTATGTGTTTGCAATCATCATGGATAGGAGCTTTAAAGCTGTTTATGATGAGTGGCCTTCAGCGCTTAATCTGGAGGATAAAGATATGCTCAAGGACTACAAGCTTGCTTCTCTGATTACTTTGAGGTATGCTGAAGAAGTAAAAGCTTGCTTCTCTGATTACTTTGAGGTATGCTCAACTTGACATTAATCTTATATATGCTTCAATTGGATTTTGGAACATGAATACCCACAGTTTCATATTTTGTAAGAGAGATATCAGCCCATTGCTTGAAAAATTGAGTGGTATAGCTATTTGTCTTATGATGGTTCCCCATGTCTTCCCTATTCCAAAATTACTTATGCCCCTTCTTTGATCACTATTTAGACCTTGATTCTTGTGTCATACAAAATAGTTCATGGTAGGGAATTCTAATTAGTAGCATTGATTCATCACTTCAGAACTGCCAAAATAGCACGAAAAAGATATAGATGACGAGCTTTGCTGATGTGCGTATTTGCAAGATTTTTTTTCATGATTGGTGACTCCTCAATTGGTTATGCTTCTTTAATCACCATTGTTGAACAATTTGAATAAGGCAGAACCCCTATGCCACTATTTGTTGGCGAGCTATCACTGACCCTTGATCGATTGAAGAAGGATTATCAAGCTTCCATAACCGGCTATCCGCTCCTTTTCCAGGTAAACATTGAGATGTCATTATTGAAATATTTATGAGTTATTTCACTTGAATTTCTAAGAATAAATAGGTCGTTTAATTGCTAAAACTCTATTAATTTCCATTATGGTGTTGGGTGTGAGAATATTTGGAATTAACTTTTGTAAGCAAATGAGATAATAATGCATGTGGCATGCCATCATTTTCTTATTGAATATTTTTATTTTAAACATTTAATAGGTCATAAAACATTTGAAATATGCATTTAACAATCAACATATCCTCATGTGCTAATCATTTCAGGTGTGGCTCATGGACCGCCTTAATTTGATGGAGGCTCCTGCGAATATCCCAACATATACTCTAAGGAACCTGTATGGGTGGCGTAGATGACATCATCATTCTACCTTGCATGAATGGATGCTCATTGTTGCTGATAGGAGGATCAGTATTCGACGCACAATCTCATGGTAGAAGATCAAGACCATGATCTATTCTGAAGACACCCCTTAATTACATTCGCGTGGCTTGTTTGACTTTGTTTACTTTTTATTGCCCTTCTAGGGTAATGAGGTAGTTTGGTAAGAAACAACTAATTCCAAACCATGATAATGAGACCTGAGGAGAATCCTATGCTGCTAGGCATTGCAAAGAATTGGGAGAGAAGTTCGGAGAAGCGTACAAGGATTGTTGTGACTCCACTTCCAGAATGCTATGAAAAGGTATCTATGCCTTACTTGATTTGGATGCATGCACAATCTATGTCCATTCGTACAGAGGCTCGTAAGGCTAAAAGAAAAGATCATGGATATGCTAAGGATAAGATAAAAGAGAATCCCAAGATCACATCTATTAAGGACATACTCAGACCTAAGAAGGTGCCTGTTTGGCAAAGACTTGAGAAACTACCTCCTTTGAAGATTCGTGATGCTGCTCCTAGAAGGAAGAGGTCAAGACATGAGCAGGACATTAAGGGAAAGGGGAAGAGGAAGGCAGAAGAGGACCCAAGAAAGAAGAAATGGGTACCCAGGAAGCCAATTGAAACAAAAGAAACTTCAAAGACTAATAAGGCCAAGGAAGAAGAACCTAAAGCTAGTTAGAGGGAATCGGTTTATTGTTTCACAAACTTGTTCCTTTTTATTATTATTTTAATGAATAAGGCTTGCATGCCATGTTTTTTTGCTCAAATAAACATTTATGTTATGCTTAAGTGAATTTTCAGCATTGGTCATGCTTACAAATAATTCATTTATTTTTATAATTCATGGCAAATAATGCAATATTCAAATGATACAATATCAGAATAATGAATCTTTAAATAAACGTAGGTGATTTTAATTTCAGCAGGCGGTTAAAGTACTATAGAGGAGGGGGATTTTTATATTTATTAGGCCGAACCCCAGGTAGAGGTGGCCTACGTATCTTTTTGGAATTAGGCTAAACGTAGTTCCAATAACTCCATGAGTATAATTTAGACATAGTATCTCTTTAGTTGATCCAAGTTGGTGAGATTATAAAATTTGTCACCATTCATGACCATTAGTTCAACTACACCTCCTCGAATTATTTTCTTAACGATATAGGGCCCGACCTAGTTCGGGATAAATTTCCTTCTAGGAACAATGACGGTCTTCCGTAATGCTTTGACAACCAAGTCACCTTCTTGGATATTTCTTTCTTTGACATATTTATTGAAATGCCTTTCAATCATTACTACATTTAGAGGCAAATGCAACACCCTTTAACCGTTGCATTAGGCCTAAGGAAACGGTTCATGAACCGTCACTAATACTGCCATTGCACTAGGTCTAATTCAACGGTCTATGAAATTTTTAGTAACCGTTGCATTAGGTCTAATGCAAATCTTATTTCGATCTAATGCAACACTTTCTTAAATTATGTAGATGTTTGAAATTACTTTCATGCCCTTGTTTTAAAACGATTTAGGAAAGTCTAACAATTCTATTAACTTTTCAAAATATTTAAGAAAACTTAAAATAAGAGGAAATATTGTTTATAAACATAAAATAATTTCTCTCATTAAAATTTATTTAAATTTCCTTTCTTTAATATTTTTATGGAACTTAATTTTTTAGTAAAAATATAAAAAACATATTCATAAAATACAAAAATAACTCTTTAAATTACGTGATAATATGGGGTATTACAGTCTACCCCCCTTAAAAGAAGTTTCGTCCTGAAACTTTATGTAAATTATTGTATGAAATTTTAATAGAGACTAGGTTTACTTCAAGGTTTTTCATTTTTGACACCATGTTGTTGTAGACTTTAGACATTTAACTCAACCTTTGCTTAACAACTTTTAGTGAACAGACATAAACTTTTATAATACTTTACTAAAAGACGTACAAACTCATAAAAACTTGCAAAATTTAGGTCAAACGTGCGAAATTTTATCCCACTCTACCCCCCTTAAGTATCGAGTTACGTCCCCGTAACTTTAGCTACTAACCTGAAATAACTCCAAATACTTTTCTCTCATCATATCGTCGGCTTCCCAAGTAGCTTCTTTGGTTTCTTGGTTAGATGACAACACCTTCACTACTTTGACACTTTTCCTACGAGTATCCCTGACCTTACCATCAAGGATCTTAATTGGCTTCTCTTCATAGGTTAAACTCTGGTCTAACTCTATTGTTTCAGGTTGTAACACATATGACTCATCTGCCATATATTTTCATAGTTGAGACACATGAAAGACATTGTGAACTTTGCTCAACTCCATTGGCAATCCTTTGCAAGATCTCACAGAGTCCGATATACTTCGGGCTCCATTTCCCCTTCTTTCCGAACCTCATTACACCTTTCATCAGTGATACTTTAAGTAGCACCTCATCACCAACTTCAAACACAACTTCTTGACGTTTTCGGTACGCATATGACTTTTGCCTATCTTGCGCTGCTTGAATCTTTGNGAAGTTAGGCGCGAAAACCCCCTTAAACGCCCCAAAATGGCCATTTCACGTCCCAAAGTGACCTTGTCGTGTCTAAACTTATGGAACCAAGACTTACAAGACATAAATGCATAATATATAACATGATGGAGCTTTAAAAATATATAACAGGTCGAGTTTGTAGAAGTTAGGCGCAAAAACCCCCTAAAGCGTCCCAAAATGGCAATTTCACGTCCCAAAGTGACCATATCGTGTCTAAAAGTGAGCAACCAAGACCTAAAAAGCTTAAATGCATAATATATGACATGATGGAGCTTTAAAAACATGTAACAGGTCGTGTCAAAATGCATGACCACTTTATTTTTCTTTTATTTGTAATTGTAGTATTATTGAACTAACTCCATGTTTTGCAAGAAAAATTTAACCAAAACCTTTCAGATTCTCAAGCTAGTGGCTCGGAGATGAGACCCAACAAGGTCTTCTTTGAGACAGTTCGTGGCTTTCGGAAGAGCGAGGTTCTAGGGTTCAGCAAAGAAGGAGCTACTCTCTATTATGATCCATCGGTTTTCGCTCAACTAGCACAGATGGCGAGGCGTTTGGAGGTGTCCCAACACTCTACGGCGGAGTTAGAGGAGAGAGATCGCCTTCGGGAGGAGAAATACCGAGCACGGGAGGAGAGAGACCGCCTTCTGGAGGAGAGAGACTGCCGTCTAGAGGAGGATCAAAAGAAGCAAGCGGAGTAATTCAATTTCGACAAAATATAATGAAAATTAGAAAATTATTTTAAGCGTATTTCAACTGTCATAACTCATCACTTGTTAAACATTTTCGACAGCGGATTCAATTATTTATTTATTTTCAAAAAATCGACTTTATGAAATTAAATATGTTTGCGGCATGGTACTCGTTAATCATGAGCCGTTAGATGGGATCAAATATAGGTGTGTAGAGTTACCCCCCACCTTGACTGAGTTTGTAGAGATTGCCAGTCTCGTAAAACGAAAGTCAAAGTACTCAGTATCTGCAAAACAAAAGGTTAGTTTTACCTGCACTGGACGATATGTCCTCGAAAAGTGGTACGTTTCTCGAGGATAAAAAGGTCCCGTTCAGATGTTGTTTGACTGTATAGGTGATTCCGAGAAGGCTTCTGTAACATACTGAGATTTGGTTGTTTGAAGTTGATCGTTTGACAATCCAAACATTTCCACTTTAGACTCGGCTTGGCCATTGGGAAACGTGATGGTGTTGTAGGTAGTTGACTTATTGTATTTTAACTTTATTGACCTGATTTAACTTTCGGGTGCATTTTAATAATTTTGACTCGATTCGGCTTTTCGGATCATTTTAGTAATTTTGATGAAGAATGTATGTGAATGGCGGCGAGGAATGTCAGAATATGTGAAGCAAATCTTGCTCAAAGATCGAAAAGTGAAGCCCGCTAAGAGCAAAGTGGGCCCCACAAAGGAGTCCCAAAAATCGTCATGTGAGCACCATAGCGTAGCCCAAGCGCCTATGCACTCGCTGTGGGGCCCTCTCGCTTCTCAATTGTCCATGTTAGCTTGTGTTTGAATTTGTTGGTTTTGTTTGTGGTTTTTGTCCGTGTTTGTCTCATACAAACACTTCTTCCTCTTGCTTTCTTCTTCTTTTTCGTACAAACCAAAGCAAAATCCCCAAACTCCATTGAAGCTCCATTGATGTTCAAAGCTCGAATTTTTCTTGAAGATTTCGCTCACCAACAATGTAAGTGTTTTTGCTAATTAGCTAGCTTTGTCCTTCTTTTTTTTTTGTGCTTAATTCTTGCAATCAACTTCCTTGTTCATGAAGAATGTAGTGAACCTAAAAATTGGGTTTTTCTTTATTTTGCCCATGAATGTCGAAATTGACACATGCTCTTGCTTCATTTTGTGAAATAGAACATGTAGGAAGTGGTTTGAACCATAACAAGTGAGTTTGAGGAATAAGTCAACTTGTTAATTAGGGTAGGTAGTAGTGAAGTAGAAGGGATGATTTTGAGTGAATGCGTTCTTGGCTTGAAAATAGCATGAATTGAATTTTTGGTGATTTGTGAGATTTTTTTGAAATTTTTATTTCATATAGCTCATATAGTTCATATGAAATTAAATGAACTATAATGATGATTCTTGTATGATTTGTCTCTCTCTATGAATTAACTTGATCCTTGCATGTCCATGATGATGATGAATCAAAAATGGCGTGAATTAGCAACAAATTCTAAATTTTGAAGCTAATTTCCACAATGATCGAACACTAACATACATAGGTCATATAAGCTAGTTAAATCATGAAAAGATATGAAAAAATTAACCCATCTCTTGTCTTCATGAGTTAAATGATGACTTGTGTAATGTTTGAAATCAAAACTATGCTCAAAACACCTTGAAATCAATTAATCGAAAAATAGGAGCTCATGCTTCTAATTCTAGTTCAAAATTAGCTATTTCAAGCTACCTAAAATGATTTTCCATGTAATGCTCCATTCTTGACATTAGGAGAAAATATAGAAATTGTTTCGATGCGGATTCACTCATGCTAGCCCCCTTTTCTTCCTAATTCTGAAATGATGCTTATGTTGGAACGCAAGGCTGGAAATGTTGGTTTTGTTGGATGTTGTCAAGACTTTGATTCTTCAAAGTTTATTGCAGGTAGCTAAATAACCATAACTCATGGGTTATTTATGGGAAATGTCCATATACAACCATTATGCTGCCGAAATTTCTGCACAATATTCTTGAATTTTCGCAGGTCTAGTTAAGACGATAATGTCGTGGCGGTGGAGGACATACGGCAGGTGTCCTCCAAGAGGCATACGTTGGCTCCTGGAGAATGGTACCCTAGCATGCTGGCATTCGATCGTTTTCAACACATTTCTCACTACTCCCTCTTGGGCCATGTAAGTAACTAATTCTCTTTCCTTTTCTTTTCTTTCTTTTTTATTTTTTTTTTCTTCTTTTATTTTTCAAATATTTCACCATATACCCCTAAACTATTGCAAAATGCACCATATACCCTCAATGTTTCTGAAATGGACCTTGTGCCCTTGAACATTTAACTATATTCACAAAGTACCCTTGTTTTCCTAAATTTAATTTAATTACCTTCTAATTAAGTTATTAAAGCTAATTAACCATTAATTATCTTAATTTTAACTAATCAATTTAATTATCTAAATTATTTTATCCACCGCCACCTCACAACCCAAACCCACGCCCACCAAAGCCTACGACTGCCAAACCCATGGCGAACACCGCGAAACCTATAACATAGATCCGCCCACTACAACCACCACCTAACCTAGAACCAAAATTCAAAAAGTATCAACCCTAAGACAAGAACCCAGATAGTCGAAATCCACCTTAAAAAATTTCCTAAATTCCAATTTGATATTGAGTACTTTGCATAATCAAACACTTCTTTCCCTTTAAATTTACCATCACATTCATCAATTAGAATGGGTCAATTGGAGAGGATGAAGGTGAAGTGAGGTTTTTAGAAAGAGAGAGGTGGAAGTAAAAGGAGAAGAGGAGTGGGGGTGGTGAGTAGGTAGTGATGAAGGAGAGTGATGGTTGTGTAAAAGTAATCTGAATTGGTTAATGTAATTAATGTTCTAAATTAACATAAATAAAAGTTAATCAAATCTAAAATCTTAATTTGGAAGTAGTTAAGAGGAGATTAGCAAAATAAGGGTATATTGTGGATTAAGTTGAAAGTTCATGTTCACATGGTGCATTTCTGAAACATTGAGGGCATATGGTGCATTCTGCAATAGTTTAGGGGTATATGGTGAAATAGCCGTTATTTTTTCTATGTTTTATTATTTCTTTTTATTATTATATTTTTTAACTTATAGACTTCTTTCATTAGAAGTGGCGAACAAAGAAATGCCACAGATCCCTGGAAGTAGTCAAGACTCGGACAAAATTTTCTTTAGACATATAAGCTACTGTCAACACATTAATAAAGCAAGGAAGGACAAGTTGAAGCTTTAATCATCAAACAAGTTGAAGCTCTAATCATGAAATAAGCTGAAGCTTTAGCGGGCAGCAAGGAAAAACTGGGGCATCTTCTTCCCAGGGGGAAGCTTAGACAAGTGCATCGGAGGAGCCTGTTTACCATCCTCGCCTCAAGGATATTCCCAAGGCTGATGAAGTCCTGACACTTCTCAACCTTTTCAAGATTTCCCTTTCTTTCAGCAGATGACTTCGGAGTCGATACCTTCGTCGGCACTAAGAGGAGGATCTGGTGGTACCCAATGATACAAGTGCAGGTATCAGTGATAGTGGTGATATTAATGAAATAAGTTATGGAAAATTTGATAACAACTTCGAAGGTGGTGATATTAATGGTGATATTAAGAGTGGCAATGGTAAGGATGTAACCATAGGTGAAATAATTGCATACAGTGATATAAGCTATATGGGTGCAGGGTAGGGATTTGCGTGTGCATGGTCACATGTCAATAATATGGCACGCAAATCAAGGCAAGAATGGTGGATTTGGGGAACAAGATGGTTTTTGCCTATGAGTTTTTTTTTCCCACAAGGTTTTTCTCATTTTTGGCATTGAGTCTTTTAATTGTTGGTGAGTCTAGATCATCATAATTATGCTAAAATACATGGAGGACAGATTCTTGAAGGTTTCTTGATTAAAAGATTGGATCTTGAAGCATTTCTTGAAGTTCTTGAAGAAATCTTGAAAATTGCGCAAATAACGAAGCATTTCTTGAGGCGTGTTTTGGGCGAATTTTCTTGGTTCTTGGGCAGCAAGTATTCTTGTAATTTTTAGCTTAAAATGTGATCACTATCTTGTTAATTAGTTATTTAGATAAGTTGTTAGGATATTTTCTTGATTTGTTAGTTAGAGTTTGTTAGACAAGATAAGATCAAGTGCAAATTGCATGATGAGGTGGCATACTTATCTTATTGTGTCTGTGTGTGTTGTAGGGGACGAATTTACTAGTCTTTCCTAGTCTTGAAAACAAAATCACCTAGTCTTGAAAACATTAGGATGTAATGAAGTTGAAGTTGGAGTTGAATAAAAAAAAGTTTGTTTATTTACTTGAAAACAAAATCCTAAAAAAAAAAAAAATTAAGAGTTGGTGATTAATTTATTTATAATCTTGTGATTTAATTAGTAGCTTTAAGGGTGCTTAGGCTTTAATCAAAGGACTAATTGATCAACCTAAAATTAAGAATCTTGGTGATTGCGTCTTTATAGATTCGAAATTTTGGTATATCCCTTTGTGAGTTTTTGTTCACACGAAAATTCACATCACCCAAAGCCTTTCTGAGTTGTACATGTCGATCGGTTACACTTTTACGGGCGCTCCATTGATGAGCCACGACCCTACAACATAGAAGTCCAGCTTCTCCTTTGGTATATGGATGCTTAAATACACATGATTGATGTAAATTTGACTCGATTTTGTATATATTTAACATACTCGACTCGGTTTTCTAATTGTTTGACTCTTATTGGTTGTTTTGACTTTGCTTTTGACTTTTGACTTTAACTTTTACTCGACTCATGGGAGGGTACCGACTTTCCCCCTGAAAAAGAATATAAAGAAAAATAGACTCGGACTAGAAATAAGTGAGACAGGCACAAGAATCGAGGATGGTGTGCACAAAAATCGAGGAAAAGTAAAAGAGATGAAAATTAAAATTTAAAAACGGGAGGCCTAGGCCATAGGGCCAGGGCGCCCAACCTGCGCCTGACACTGGTCGAGCGCTATGGTGCTCCTTTTTTATTTATGGCAACGTGTAGGTTATATATACACCCCTTCTCTTCGTCTTCGAACTTCTTCCTTTGAACCAAATGATGATCTTTAGTACATTTCTTCGAAAAATTTCAATAATTTAGTATGTGTTTGCAATCATCATGGATAGGAGCTTTAAAGCTGTTTATGATGAGTGGCCTTCAGCGCTTAATCTGGAGGATAAAGATATGCTCAAGGACTACAAGCTTGCTTCTCTGATTACTTTGAGGTATGCTGAAGAAGTAAAAGCTTGCTTCTCTGATTACTTTGAGGTATGCTCAACTTGACATTAATCTTATATATGCTTCAATTGGATTTTGGAACATGAATACCCACAGTTTCATATTTTGTAAGAGAGATATCAGCCCATTGCTTGAAAAATTGAGTGGTATAGCTATTTGTCTTATGATGGTTCCCCATGTCTTCCCTATTCCAAAATTACTTATGCCCCTTCTTTGATCACTATTTAGACCTTGATTCTTGTGTCATACAAAATAGTTCATGGTAGGGAATTCTAATTAGTAGCATTGATTCATCACTTCAGAACTGCCAAAATAGCACGAAAAAGATATAGATGACGAGCTTTGCTGATGTGCGTATTTGCAAGATTTTTTTTCATGATTGGTGACTCCTCAATTGGTTATGCTTCTTTAATCACCATTGTTGAACAATTTGAATAAGGCAGAACCCCTATGCCACTATTTGTTGGCGAGCTATCACTGACCCTTGATCGATTGAAGAAGGATTATCAAGCTTCCATAACCGGCTATCCGCTCCTTTTCCAGGTAAACATTGAGATGTCATTATTGAAATATTTATGAGTTATTTCACTTGAATTTCTAAGAATAAATAGGTCGTTTAATTGCTAAAACTCTATTAATTTCCATTATGGTGTTGGGTGTGAGAATATTTGGAATTAACTTTTGTAAGCAAATGAGATAATAATGCATGTGGCATGCCATCATTTTCTTATTGAATATTTTTATTTTAAACATTTAATAGGTCATAAAACATTTGAAATATGCATTTAACAATCAACATATCCTCATGTGCTAATCATTTCAGGTGTGGCTCATGGACCGCCTTAATTTGATGGAGGCTCCTGCGAATATCCCAACATATACTCTAAGGAACCTGTATGGGTGGCGTAGATGACATCATCATTCTACCTTGCATGAATGGATGCTCATTGTTGCTGATAGGAGGATCAGTATTCGACGCACAATCTCATGGTAGAAGATCAAGACCATGATCTATTCTGAAGACACCCCTTAATTACATTCGCGTGGCTTGTTTGACTTTGTTTACTTTTTATTGCCCTTCTAGGGTAATGAGGTAGTTTGGTAAGAAACAACTAATTCCAAACCATGATAATGAGACCTGAGGAGAATCCTATGCTGCTAGGCATTGCAAAGAATTGGGAGAGAAGTTCGGAGAAGCGTACAAGGATTGTTGTGACTCCACTTCCAGAATGCTATGAAAAGGTATCTATGCCTTACTTGATTTGGATGCATGCACAATCTATGTCCATTCGTACAGAGGCTCGTAAGGCTAAAAGAAAAGATCATGGATATGCTAAGGATAAGATAAAAGAGAATCCCAAGATCACATCTATTAAGGACATACTCAGACCTAAGAAGGTGCCTGTTTGGCAAAGACTTGAGAAACTACCTCCTTTGAAGATTCGTGATGCTGCTCCTAGAAGGAAGAGGTCAAGACATGAGCAGGACATTAAGGGAAAGGGGAAGAGGAAGGCAGAAGAGGACCCAAGAAAGAAGAAATGGGTACCCAGGAAGCCAATTGAAACAAAAGAAACTTCAAAGACTAATAAGGCCAAGGAAGAAGAACCTAAAGCTAGTTAGAGGGAATCGGTTTATTGTTTCACAAACTTGTTCCTTTTTATTATTATTTTAATGAATAAGGCTTGCATGCCATGTTTTTTTGCTCAAATAAACATTTATGTTATGCTTAAGTGAATTTTCAGCATTGGTCATGCTTACAAATAATTCATTTATTTTTATAATTCATGGCAAATAATGCAATATTCAAATGATACAATATCAGAATAATGAATCTTTAAATAAACGTAGGTGATTTTAATTTCAGCAGGCGGTTAAAGTACTATAGAGGAGGGGGATTTTTATATTTATTAGGCCGAACCCCAGGTAGAGGTGGCCTACGTATCTTTTTGGAATTAGGCTAAACGTAGTTCCAATAACTCCATGAGTATAATTTAGACATAGTATCTCTTTAGTTGATCCAAGTTGGTGAGATTATAAAATTTGTCACCATTCATGACCATTAGTTCAACTACACCTCCTCGAATTATTTTCTTAACGATATAGGGCCCGACCTAGTTCGGGATAAATTTCCTTCTAGGAACAATGACGGTCTTCCGTAATGCTTTGACAACCAAGTCACCTTCTTGGATATTTCTTTCTTTGACATATTTATTGAAATGCCTTTCAATCATTACTACATTTAGAGGCAAATGCAACACCCTTTAACCGTTGCATTAGGCCTAAGGAAACGGTTCATGAACCGTCACTAATACTGCCATTGCACTAGGTCTAATTCAACGGTCTATGAAATTTTTAGTAACCGTTGCATTAGGTCTAATGCAAATCTTATTTCGATCTAATGCAACACTTTCTTAAATTATGTAGATGTTTGAAATTACTTTCATGCCCTTGTTTTAAAACGATTTAGGAAAGTCTAACAATTCTATTAACTTTTCAAAATATTTAAGAAAACTTAAAATAAGAGGAAATATTGTTTATAAACATAAAATAATTTCTCTCATTAAAATTTATTTAAATTTCCTTTCTTTAATATTTTTATGGAACTTAATTTTTTAGTAAAAATATAAAAAACATATTCATAAAATACAAAAATAACTCTTTAAATTACGTGATAATATGGGGTATTACAGTCTACCCCCCTTAAAAGAAGTTTCGTCCTGAAACTTTATGTAAATTATTGTATGAAATTTTAATAGAGACTAGGTTTACTTCAAGGTTTTTCATTTTTGACACCATGTTGTTGTAGACTTTAGACATTTAACTCAACCTTTGCTTAACAACTTTTAGTGAACAGACATAAACTTTTATAATACTTTACTAAAAGACGTACAAACTCATAAAAACTTGCAAAATTTAGGTCAAACGTGCGAAATTTTATCCCACTCTACCCCCCTTAAGTATCGAGTTACGTCCCCGTAACTTTAGCTACTAACCTGAAATAACTCCAAATACTTTTCTCTCATCATATCGTCGGCTTCCCAAGTAGCTTCTTTGGTTTCTTGGTTAGATGACAACACCTTCACTACTTTGACACTTTTCCTACGAGTATCCCTGACCTTACCATCAAGGATCTTAATTGGCTTCTCTTCATAGGTTAANTGTATGTATGTATGTATGTATGTATGTATGTATGTATGTATGTATGTATGTATGTATGTATGTATGTATGTATGTATGTATGTATGTATTGTGTATACTATAGTAATTAAAATTTTTGAAAGGGATTATTCAATTTAGGCTTGAATCAACTAATATATAGTAGTTGCTAAAATTATGAGTTTCTATGATACATTGGATGAAAATTTTACTTATGTATGTATGTTAAAAATAATGATGCATCCAATTTAAAATAAATCTATTTTAATGTTTGTTTATAAGTGTATACATTTGCCATTGAAATGGATATGCATCATTAGCCTAGATACCCGTTCAAGGCTTACTCATTAGGAGTACGTCTTGAATAATCCCCGTTTTGGGACTGTTCTTGAATGTCTCTCACTCACTACTTAGGATGTAAATGGGTGGCATGTTTTCAATTCTAAGGAAGATTTCGGCTTCTCATTTCCCTTAAGTTATTTGGGTACATATGTGTTTTTTACATTGTGTACTTGGAGAACTATGTGGAGATGCTGCCAAAATTTCCGTAGAGTTGAAAACAAGGCATCCATTGACTAGTGAGGGGAGACATTCAAGAATGGGTTAGGTTGGAGTGATAAGGACCCAAGGACCCATCATTTCATTCATAATTCACTTTAAAATCGTGTAATGACTTTTGTGTTATTGGAAATGATGAATTCGATCGTCATTTAACAATGATTTGTTTTTTGCCTTTTACTCGTTTAATTTATTGGATTTCATTCTAATTGTTTGTTTTTGTTGTGCATTGATCTTGGGATCTATCTTTTTACCACCTTCAAAGAGCAAATAATCGAAGGCACGCAGCTCATCTTGGTATGTACTTTAAATATTATAGTGTATAGCGATTAGTGTATATTTTGCTACTTTTATTTCAATTATTATTGAGTTGTATTTATTTTCAAATATACAAGAGCCTCTCTATTTAGTTTAATATGAATGTTTTTAATTGGTAAGTAATACAATTAAAGTACAAGTAAATATAACTTTGAATAATGGAATTAAACTTGAATGTGGTCGGAAATCAAGAAATATGATTGTTGGTTGAAAATTGGGAAAGCAAAACTCATTATGGACGATAAGGACCTATATTCGGCCATTTACATTCCCAAAACGACCTTAGGGCACCTAAAACTCAACAAACCTGTTCCCCATAGCTTTGAATAATGAAAATAAACTTGAATGTGGTTTAAAATCAAGAAATATGATTCTTAGTTGAAAATTAGGCAATTAAAACTCATTATGAGAGATAATGACTTATATTCGGTCATTTTCGTTCCCAAAATGACCTTAGGAAACCTAAAACTCAACAAACTCGTTCTCCATAGCTTTGAATAATCAAAATAAACTTCAATGTGGTTTTAAATCAAGAAATATGATTGTTGGTTGAAAGTTGGGAAAGTAGAACTCATTATGGGCGATAATGACCTATTTTCGGCCATTTTCGTTCCCAAAACGACCTTAGGACACGTAAAACTCAAAAATCCCGTTCCCCATAGCTTTGTTATATTATAATAAACTTGAATGTGATTTGAAATCTACAAATATGATTGTTGGTTTACAGTTAGGCAAGTAAAACTCATTAATTAACGACTTACAATATGCTTAATCGAAATAAGATAGGAGTGAGGATAGGGAAGGATGTTTTGATGCTTTGAACTGATATGGGTTAGTTGCGTTTACAATCGGCTTAATTGAAATGAAAAATAAGGAGCATGAGTGGATGTACAAGAGACGAGATAAGGACAACAAACTTCGGGGTGAGTTCGTCAAAGGGGTGGATGAGTTTGTTACCTTCTCTGAGTAGCACCCCGAGCTCAATGACGGGGAGAAGATAAGATGTTCGTGTGTTCGGTGTGCTAACTTGAATTACTTGGATATGCCTAACATAAAGGTACATTTTTATAAGAAGGGGTTCACTCCTCACTACTATGAATGGTTATGTCACGGTGAAAGGGCGAGTGGAGGGTCCGCCTCGTCTCCTACTCAGCTGAATCCTTATCGGGAAATGGTTGTCGATGCTTTTGAGAACAACGTGGAGCCATCATTCTTTGCGGAGGAAACTTCCGCTGAAGAAGAACCAAATGCTGAAGCTAAGATGTTTTTTGAGTTGCTCAAGGTAGCCGAACATCCATTGTATGATGGGAGCAACATGTTGGTGTTGGAGATGGCTTCTAGAATGATCAATTTGAAGTGTGAGTACAAGTTGTCAAACAGGTGCGTAGATGGTATTGGGTCATTGTTGAGTGATTTGCACCCCACTACCCAGAAAACTAAGTGTAGCACATATTACGACCCAAACAAGGTACTCAGAGGATTAGAGATTCCTCACAAGAAGATACATGCATGCCCGAAAGGATGTATGCTGTTTTGGAAGGACGATGCTGAGCTAGATAAGTATCGTAATTGCGGGTCGAATAGGTACAAGAAGACTTCAAATGACAGTTTGGTTCCTGTCCAATTTCTGGTGTAACTCCCAATAACACCACGATTGCAAAGGATGTTTGCCACTAGAAACATTGCTGAGGCTATGACATGGCATCCTGAGAATCGTCAAGGGAAAGGGAACATGGCTCACCCAGGTGACAGTGAAGCTTGGAATCACTTCGAAAGGACCTTTAACGAATTTTCATCTGAGCCTCGAAATGTTAGACTTGGGTTGTGCAGTGATAGTTTTTCCGTTTTTGGGAAATTTGGAAAGCAATACTCTTGTTGGCCTATTCTCACTACACCTTACAACATGTCACCGTCCATGTGCATGAAAAAACCTTTCATTTTCCTTTCCTTCCTTATACCTGAGCCAAAAAATCCGAAGAACAACTGTCCAGCATATAGTATGTTGTTAGGTTGGAACACGTTTGGTAAAAAGGCGTGTCCATATTGCATGGAGAAAAGCAGGGCCTTTTGGCTAAAACATGGTGGCAAAGTATCATGGTTTGATTGCCATCGTCAGTTTTTAGATCCGACCACCCCTTCCGAAAGAATAAGTCTGCTTTCTATAAGAACACAGTTGAAAATGACTCGGCTCCTCATATCATGTCAGGTGAGGAATCGTGGCAGTGTGTGAAGGACTTACCGAGAGCAATTGATGGTCCTGATGCTTTGAACCGATTGAAGAAGCAAAAAATGGGATGGGTGAAGCAATCTTGTTTGTGGGACCTACCGTATTGGAAGGATTTGCTTCTTCGACACAACATAGACGTCGTGCACATTGAGAAGAACTTCGAGCAGCTCATCCACACTGTCATGGACATGAAACACGAAATGTCTAACACTGTAGTGCAAGGAAAGACATGCAGAGTGTATGTAGGCGCCGAAAGTTGGAGCTAATTGTTGATGGTAAGGGTAATGAGTCGATTCCCAAGGCACCTTACGCACTTGACAAGGAGCAGATTAAGGTGTTGTGTGAATGGATCCGAGACTTGAGATTTCCTGACGGGTATGCTTCGAACATGAGCCGATGTGTTGATAAAAAACAAAATAGGCTCCATGGAATGAAGAGTCACGATTGTCATGTATTTATGGAGAGGTTGTTGCCTGTTTGCCTAAGAGAGTTGCTCCCTCTTCATATTTGAAAGGCAATCACCGAAATCAGCCAATTCTCCTGTGACTTGTGTGCTCCCACTATCACGTTGAGTGAGATGGACCGCCTTCAAAACAACATTGCTGAGATCTTATGTAAGTTGTAAAAAATATTTCCCTCGGCATTCTTTAACTCCATTGAGCACTTGCCTGTACACTTGCCACGTGAAGCATATATTGGGGGTCTCGTTCAATACAGAAGGATATACCCATTCAAAAGGTTAGTTGTTGTAATCGTTTATACCCCGTTACTCATTTCTTGTGAAGTGATATTGCTCATGTTTACTTTAGTCACAGGTTCCTGAACCACTTGAAACGTAACGTAGGGACACTACAAAAAAAAACACGTTTTAGGGACGGGTTGAATCCGTCTCTACTTCTTCAAATCCCGTCGCTATATAGGGTTAGCGACGGAAGTAGTAACGGATCAACACCATTCCTAAAAACTTCTTCGCTAATTTAAAGTAGAGACGGATTACAAAAATTCCGTCCCTAAATTAGGGACGGAAATTATCCGTCTCTAAATTCCGTTTCTACATTAGGGGCGGATTTAGGGACGGATTTCATTTTATTTCCATTTTTTTAAAAAAAAAAAGTTTTTTTTTTTTTACTAAACAAATTGAAGTTGTTGACAAGATTCGAACATGTGACCTCAAAGTCACAAAGTGACACTCTTACCAACTTCACCACCATACAACTTATGTTATTCTATATACAAAATTAATATATTAACTATAAGAAATTCAGGGACGGATTTTAAAAATTCGTCCCTAATTTTAGTGACGGATTCAAAATCCGTCTCTAAAGTAGAGACCGATTCAAAATCCGTCTCTAAATTAGAGACCGATTTGGAAATTCGTCTCTAAATTAGAGACGGATTTTTGAATCCGTCCCTAAATTATTTTAGTGACGGATTATCTCTAATCCGTCCCTACTTTAGTGACGGAATTAAATCCGTCCCTAATAATCCGTCGCTATATCGACATTTTTTTGTAGTGGGAACAAGGCAAGCGTCGACGGTTCTATATGCAATGCATACTTGGCTGAGGAGATATCCAATTTCTGCTCACAGTATATTCAGTAAGAGTTTGATACAAAATCGAGGGAGTTGGGTAGAAATGCGTATCCTGATGTGAAAAGCCAACATGGTTTCCATGTCCTTGAATTGTATAGGGAGGATTGTGGTCGACCAGCAACAAGCTGTAGTTCATGTTGGTTGACAGACAAGGAGTACGTCCGAGCCCATCTGTACATCCTCGCAAATTGTGGCATACTAAGTGACAATGAAAGGTAATTTTCTAAGTTTAACTGTCTTGCATTACAAAACCATATTGCATGCCGGCTTAACTGACTAACATCGAACTTGCGCACTTTAATAGGCAATTTGAGGATCAAATAGTGCAGTCGAACCCCCAAATACAGAGGGATGACGTCTGGATTAAATGTGAATCCCAATGTCCAGCATGGTTAACGACACAAGTAACGAATTCCGATCCGTTACTTCCCCACTTTTTTAATTACATACCATCATTTCATTTACTGACTCACGGGGACAAATGTAGGTGCTTCGGGCATAGTCTCCGGATGACGTCGCATGAACTCTTGCGATGGGCCCCTCGAAAGAAGTGACAATTTGGAATCAATTCTCAATGGGTACAATTTCCACACACAAAGCTACGGTAGTAACAAGTCAACCATGAATTATGGGATTTGTGTTGAGAGTCAAGGAGGGGTTGACTACTTCGGCACTTTGGAAGAGGTGTTGCAATTGTCTTACCACGGGAATGTCGCATTGTACAGGAAGATATTAATCAATTGCAGTTGGTTTGATTGTGACAAGGGCATGAACATTCATGAGAAATATAGACTTGTAGAGGTCAATCACACTAAGAGACTCCCGTGGTATGACCCCTTAAAACGCCTGAAAATGGCCATTTCACGTCCCAAAGTGACCTTGTCGTGTCTAAACATATGGAAACAAGACCTAAAAATTTTAAATGCATAATATATGACATGATAGAGCTTTAAAAACATATAACAGGTCGCATTTGTAAAAATTAGGCGCTAAAACCCCCTAAAATGCCCCGATATGGCCATTTTACGTCCCAAAGTGACCTTGTCGTGTCTAAACGTATGGAACCAAGACCTAAAAAGCTTAAATGCATAATACATAACATGATGGAGCTCTAAAAACATATAAAAAGTCACGTTTGTAGAAGTTAGGCGCGAAAACCCCCTTAAATGCCCCGAAATGGCCTTTAGAATTCTCATTGTGACTTAATCGTGTCTAAACAAATGGAACCAAGGCTGAAAAAGCTTAAATTCATAATACATGACATGATTGAGCTTTAAAAACATATAACAGGTCGCGTTTGTAGAAGTTAGGCGCGAAAACCCCCTTAAACGCCCCAAAATGGCCATTTCACGTCCCAAAGTGACCTTGTCGTGTCTAAACTTATGGAACCAAGACTTACAAGACATAAATGCATAATATATAACATGATGGAGCTTTAAAAATATATAACAGGTCGAGTTTGTAGAAGTTAGGCGCAAAAACCCCCTAAAGCGTCCCAAAATGGCAATTTCACGTCCCAAAGTGACCATATCGTGTCTAAAAGTGAGCAACCAAGACCTAAAAAGCTTAAATGCATAATATATGACATGATGGAGCTTTAAAAACATGTAACAGGTCGTGTCAAAATGCATGACCACTTTATTTTTCTTTTATTTGTAATTGTAGTATTATTGAACTAACTCCATGTTTTGCAAGAAAAATTTAACCAAAACCTTTCAGATTCTCAAGCTAGTGGCTCGGAGATGAGACCCAACAAGGTCTTCTTTGAGACAGTTCGTGGCTTTCGGAAGAGCGAGGTTCTAGGGTTCAGCAAAGAAGGAGCTACTCTCTATTATGATCCATCGGTTTTCGCTCAACTAGCACAGATGGCGAGGCGTTTGGAGGTGTCCCAACACTCTACGGCGGAGTTAGAGGAGAGAGATCGCCTTCGGGAGGAGAAATACCGAGCACGGGAGGAGAGAGACCGCCTTCTGGAGGAGAGAGACTGCCGTCTAGAGGAGGATCAAAAGAAGCAAGCGGAGTAATTCAATTTCGACAAAATATAATGAAAATTAGAAAATTATTTTAAGCGTATTTCAACTGTCATAACTCATCACTTGTTAAACATTTTCGACAGCGGATTCAATTATTTATTTATTTTCAAAAAATCGACTTTATGAAATTAAATATGTTTGCGGCATGGTACTCGTTAATCATGAGCCGTTAGATGGGATCAAATATAGGTGTGTAGAGTTACCCCCCACCTTGACTGAGTTTGTAGAGATTGCCAGTCTCGTAAAACGAAAGTCAAAGTACTCAGTATCTGCAAAACAAAAGGTTAGTTTTACCTGCACTGGACGATATGTCCTCGAAAAGTGGTACGTTTCTCGAGGATAAAAAGGTCCCGTTCAGATGTTGTTTGACTGTATAGGTGATTCCGAGAAGGCTTCTGTAACATACTGAGATTTGGTTGTTTGAAGTTGATCGTTTGACAATCCAAACATTTCCACTTTAGACTCGGCTTGGCCATTGGGAAACGTGATGGTGTTGTAGGTAGTTGACTTATTGTATTTTAACTTTATTGACCTGATTTAACTTTCGGGTGCATTTTAATAATTTTGACTCGATTCGGCTTTTCGGATCATTTTAGTAATTTTGATGAAGAATGTATGTGAATGGCGGCGAGGAATGTCAGAATATGTGAAGCAAATCTTGCTCAAAGATCGAAAAGTGAAGCCCGCTAAGAGCAAAGTGGGCCCCACAAAGGAGTCCCAAAAATCGTCATGTGAGCACCATAGCGTAGCCCAAGCGCCTATGCACTCGCTGTGGGGCCCTCTCGCTTCTCAATTGTCCATGTTAGCTTGTGTTTGAATTTGTTGGTTTTGTTTGTGGTTTTTGTCCGTGTTTGTCTCATACAAACACTTCTTCCTCTTGCTTTCTTCTTCTTTTTCGTACAAACCAAAGCAAAATCCCCAAACTCCATTGAAGCTCCATTGATGTTCAAAGCTCGAATTTTTCTTGAAGATTTCGCTCACCAACAATGTAAGTGTTTTTGCTAATTAGCTAGCTTTGTCCTTCTTTTTTTTTTGTGCTTAATTCTTGCAATCAACTTCCTTGTTCATGAAGAATGTAGTGAACCTAAAAATTGGGTTTTTCTTTATTTTGCCCATGAATGTCGAAATTGACACATGCTCTTGCTTCATTTTGTGAAATAGAACATGTAGGAAGTGGTTTGAACCATAACAAGTGAGTTTGAGGAATAAGTCAACTTGTTAATTAGGGTAGGTAGTAGTGAAGTAGAAGGGATGATTTTGAGTGAATGCGTTCTTGGCTTGAAAATAGCATGAATTGAATTTTTGGTGATTTGTGAGATTTTTTTGAAATTTTTATTTCATATAGCTCATATAGTTCATATGAAATTAAATGAACTATAATGATGATTCTTGTATGATTTGTCTCTCTCTATGAATTAACTTGATCCTTGCATGTCCATGATGATGATGAATCAAAAATGGCGTGAATTAGCAACAAATTCTAAATTTTGAAGCTAATTTCCACAATGATCGAACACTAACATACATAGGTCATATAAGCTAGTTAAATCATGAAAAGATATGAAAAAATTAACCCATCTCTTGTCTTCATGAGTTAAATGATGACTTGTGTAATGTTTGAAATCAAAACTATGCTCAAAACACCTTGAAATCAATTAATCGAAAAATAGGAGCTCATGCTTCTAATTCTAGTTCAAAATTAGCTATTTCAAGCTACCTAAAATGATTTTCCATGTAATGCTCCATTCTTGACATTAGGAGAAAATATAGAAATTGTTTCGATGCGGATTCACTCATGCTAGCCCCCTTTTCTTCCTAATTCTGAAATGATGCTTATGTTGGAACGCAAGGCTGGAAATGTTGGTTTTGTTGGATGTTGTCAAGACTTTGATTCTTCAAAGTTTATTGCAGGTAGCTAAATAACCATAACTCATGGGTTATTTATGGGAAATGTCCATATACAACCATTATGCTGCCGAAATTTCTGCACAATATTCTTGAATTTTCGCAGGTCTAGTTAAGACGATAATGTCGTGGCGGTGGAGGACATACGGCAGGTGTCCTCCAAGAGGCATACGTTGGCTCCTGGAGAATGGTACCCTAGCATGCTGGCATTCGATCGTTTTCAACACATTTCTCACTACTCCCTCTTGGGCCATGTAAGTAACTAATTCTCTTTCCTTTTCTTTTCTTTCTTTTTTATTTTTTTTTTCTTCTTTTATTTTTCAAATATTTCACCATATACCCCTAAACTATTGCAAAATGCACCATATACCCTCAATGTTTCTGAAATGGACCTTGTGCCCTTGAACATTTAACTATATTCACAAAGTACCCTTGTTTTCCTAAATTTAATTTAATTACCTTCTAATTAAGTTATTAAAGCTAATTAACCATTAATTATCTTAATTTTAACTAATCAATTTAATTATCTAAATTATTTTATCCACCGCCACCTCACAACCCAAACCCACGCCCACCAAAGCCTACGACTGCCAAACCCATGGCGAACACCGCGAAACCTATAACATAGATCCGCCCACTACAACCACCACCTAACCTAGAACCAAAATTCAAAAAGTATCAACCCTAAGACAAGAACCCAGATAGTCGAAATCCACCTTAAAAAATTTCCTAAATTCCAATTTGATATTGAGTACTTTGCATAATCAAACACTTCTTTCCCTTTAAATTTACCATCACATTCATCAATTAGAATGGGTCAATTGGAGAGGATGAAGGTGAAGTGAGGTTTTTAGAAAGAGAGAGGTGGAAGTAAAAGGAGAAGAGGAGTGGGGGTGGTGAGTAGGTAGTGATGAAGGAGAGTGATGGTTGTGTAAAAGTAATCTGAATTGGTTAATGTAATTAATGTTCTAAATTAACATAAATAAAAGTTAATCAAATCTAAAATCTTAATTTGGAAGTAGTTAAGAGGAGATTAGCAAAATAAGGGTATATTGTGGATTAAGTTGAAAGTTCATGTTCACATGGTGCATTTCTGAAACATTGAGGGCATATGGTGCATTCTGCAATAGTTTAGGGGTATATGGTGAAATAGCCGTTATTTTTTCTATGTTTTATTATTTCTTTTTATTATTATATTTTTTAACTTATAGACTTCTTTCATTAGAAGTGGCGAACAAAGAAATGCCACAGATCCCTGGAAGTAGTCAAGACTCGGACAAAATTTTCTTTAGACATATAAGCTACTGTCAACACATTAATAAAGCAAGGAAGGACAAGTTGAAGCTTTAATCATCAAACAAGTTGAAGCTCTAATCATGAAATAAGCTGAAGCTTTAGCGGGCAGCAAGGAAAAACTGGGGCATCTTCTTCCCAGGGGGAAGCTTAGACAAGTGCATCGGAGGAGCCTGTTTACCATCCTCGCCTCAAGGATATTCCCAAGGCTGATGAAGTCCTGACACTTCTCAACCTTTTCAAGATTTCCCTTTCTTTCAGCAGATGACTTCGGAGTCGATACCTTCGTCGGCACTAAGAGGAGGATCTGGTGGTACCCAATGATACAAGTGCAGGTATCAGTGATAGTGGTGATATTAATGAAATAAGTTATGGAAAATTTGATAACAACTTCGAAGGTGGTGATATTAATGGTGATATTAAGAGTGGCAATGGTAAGGATGTAACCATAGGTGAAATAATTGCATACAGTGATATAAGCTATATGGGTGCAGGGTAGGGATTTGCGTGTGCATGGTCACATGTCAATAATATGGCACGCAAATCAAGGCAAGAATGGTGGATTTGGGGAACAAGATGGTTTTTGCCTATGAGTTTTTTTTTCCCACAAGGTTTTTCTCATTTTTGGCATTGAGTCTTTTAATTGTTGGTGAGTCTAGATCATCATAATTATGCTAAAATACATGGAGGACAGATTCTTGAAGGTTTCTTGATTAAAAGATTGGATCTTGAAGCATTTCTTGAAGTTCTTGAAGAAATCTTGAAAATTGCGCAAATAACGAAGCATTTCTTGAGGCGTGTTTTGGGCGAATTTTCTTGGTTCTTGGGCAGCAAGTATTCTTGTAATTTTTAGCTTAAAATGTGATCACTATCTTGTTAATTAGTTATTTAGATAAGTTGTTAGGATATTTTCTTGATTTGTTAGTTAGAGTTTGTTAGACAAGATAAGATCAAGTGCAAATTGCATGATGAGGTGGCATACTTATCTTATTGTGTCTGTGTGTGTTGTAGGGGACGAATTTACTAGTCTTTCCTAGTCTTGAAAACAAAATCACCTAGTCTTGAAAACATTAGGATGTAATGAAGTTGAAGTTGGAGTTGAATAAAAAAAAGTTTGTTTATTTACTTGAAAACAAAATCCTAAAAAAAAAAAAAATTAAGAGTTGGTGATTAATTTATTTATAATCTTGTGATTTAATTAGTAGCTTTAAGGGTGCTTAGGCTTTAATCAAAGGACTAATTGATCAACCTAAAATTAAGAATCTTGGTGATTGCGTCTTTATAGATTCGAAATTTTGGTATATCCCTTTGTGAGTTTTTGTTCACACGAAAATTCACATCACCCAAAGCCTTTCTGAGTTGTACATGTCGATCGGTTACACTTTTACGGGCGCTCCATTGATGAGCCACGACCCTACAACATAGAAGTCCAGCTTCTCCTTTGGTATATGGATGCTTAAATACACATGATTGATGTAAATTTGACTCGATTTTGTATATATTTAACATACTCGACTCGGTTTTCTAATTGTTTGACTCTTATTGGTTGTTTTGACTTTGCTTTTGACTTTTGACTTTAACTTTTACTCGACTCATGGGAGGGTACCGACTTTCCCCCTGAAAAAGAATATAAAGAAAAATAGACTCGGACTAGAAATAAGTGAGACAGGCACAAGAATCGAGGATGGTGTGCACAAAAATCGAGGAAAAGTAAAAGAGATGAAAATTAAAATTTAAAAACGGGAGGCCTAGGCCATAGGGCCAGGGCGCCCAACCTGCGCCTGACACTGGTCGAGCGCTATGGTGCTCCTTTTTTATTTATGGCAACGTGTAGGTTATATATACACCCCTTCTCTTCGTCTTCGAACTTCTTCCTTTGAACCAAATGATGATCTTTAGTACATTTCTTCGAAAAATTTCAATAATTTAGTATGTGTTTGCAATCATCATGGATAGGAGCTTTAAAGCTGTTTATGATGAGTGGCCTTCAGCGCTTAATCTGGAGGATAAAGATATGCTCAAGGACTACAAGCTTGCTTCTCTGATTACTTTGAGGTATGCTGAAGAAGTAAAAGCTTGCTTCTCTGATTACTTTGAGGTATGCTCAACTTGACATTAATCTTATATATGCTTCAATTGGATTTTGGAACATGAATACCCACAGTTTCATATTTTGTAAGAGAGATATCAGCCCATTGCTTGAAAAATTGAGTGGTATAGCTATTTGTCTTATGATGGTTCCCCATGTCTTCCCTATTCCAAAATTACTTATGCCCCTTCTTTGATCACTATTTAGACCTTGATTCTTGTGTCATACAAAATAGTTCATGGTAGGGAATTCTAATTAGTAGCATTGATTCATCACTTCAGAACTGCCAAAATAGCACGAAAAAGATATAGATGACGAGCTTTGCTGATGTGCGTATTTGCAAGATTTTTTTTCATGATTGGTGACTCCTCAATTGGTTATGCTTCTTTAATCACCATTGTTGAACAATTTGAATAAGGCAGAACCCCTATGCCACTATTTGTTGGCGAGCTATCACTGACCCTTGATCGATTGAAGAAGGATTATCAAGCTTCCATAACCGGCTATCCGCTCCTTTTCCAGGTAAACATTGAGATGTCATTATTGAAATATTTATGAGTTATTTCACTTGAATTTCTAAGAATAAATAGGTCGTTTAATTGCTAAAACTCTATTAATTTCCATTATGGTGTTGGGTGTGAGAATATTTGGAATTAACTTTTGTAAGCAAATGAGATAATAATGCATGTGGCATGCCATCATTTTCTTATTGAATATTTTTATTTTAAACATTTAATAGGTCATAAAACATTTGAAATATGCATTTAACAATCAACATATCCTCATGTGCTAATCATTTCAGGTGTGGCTCATGGACCGCCTTAATTTGATGGAGGCTCCTGCGAATATCCCAACATATACTCTAAGGAACCTGTATGGGTGGCGTAGATGACATCATCATTCTACCTTGCATGAATGGATGCTCATTGTTGCTGATAGGAGGATCAGTATTCGACGCACAATCTCATGGTAGAAGATCAAGACCATGATCTATTCTGAAGACACCCCTTAATTACATTCGCGTGGCTTGTTTGACTTTGTTTACTTTTTATTGCCCTTCTAGGGTAATGAGGTAGTTTGGTAAGAAACAACTAATTCCAAACCATGATAATGAGACCTGAGGAGAATCCTATGCTGCTAGGCATTGCAAAGAATTGGGAGAGAAGTTCGGAGAAGCGTACAAGGATTGTTGTGACTCCACTTCCAGAATGCTATGAAAAGGTATCTATGCCTTACTTGATTTGGATGCATGCACAATCTATGTCCATTCGTACAGAGGCTCGTAAGGCTAAAAGAAAAGATCATGGATATGCTAAGGATAAGATAAAAGAGAATCCCAAGATCACATCTATTAAGGACATACTCAGACCTAAGAAGGTGCCTGTTTGGCAAAGACTTGAGAAACTACCTCCTTTGAAGATTCGTGATGCTGCTCCTAGAAGGAAGAGGTCAAGACATGAGCAGGACATTAAGGGAAAGGGGAAGAGGAAGGCAGAAGAGGACCCAAGAAAGAAGAAATGGGTACCCAGGAAGCCAATTGAAACAAAAGAAACTTCAAAGACTAATAAGGCCAAGGAAGAAGAACCTAAAGCTAGTTAGAGGGAATCGGTTTATTGTTTCACAAACTTGTTCCTTTTTATTATTATTTTAATGAATAAGGCTTGCATGCCATGTTTTTTTGCTCAAATAAACATTTATGTTATGCTTAAGTGAATTTTCAGCATTGGTCATGCTTACAAATAATTCATTTATTTTTATAATTCATGGCAAATAATGCAATATTCAAATGATACAATATCAGAATAATGAATCTTTAAATAAACGTAGGTGATTTTAATTTCAGCAGGCGGTTAAAGTACTATAGAGGAGGGGGATTTTTATATTTATTAGGCCGAACCCCAGGTAGAGGTGGCCTACGTATCTTTTTGGAATTAGGCTAAACGTAGTTCCAATAACTCCATGAGTATAATTTAGACATAGTATCTCTTTAGTTGATCCAAGTTGGTGAGATTATAAAATTTGTCACCATTCATGACCATTAGTTCAACTACACCTCCTCGAATTATTTTCTTAACGATATAGGGCCCGACCTAGTTCGGGATAAATTTCCTTCTAGGAACAATGACGGTCTTCCGTAATGCTTTGACAACCAAGTCACCTTCTTGGATATTTCTTTCTTTGACATATTTATTGAAATGCCTTTCAATCATTACTACATTTAGAGGCAAATGCAACACCCTTTAACCGTTGCATTAGGCCTAAGGAAACGGTTCATGAACCGTCACTAATACTGCCATTGCACTAGGTCTAATTCAACGGTCTATGAAATTTTTAGTAACCGTTGCATTAGGTCTAATGCAAATCTTATTTCGATCTAATGCAACACTTTCTTAAATTATGTAGATGTTTGAAATTACTTTCATGCCCTTGTTTTAAAACGATTTAGGAAAGTCTAACAATTCTATTAACTTTTCAAAATATTTAAGAAAACTTAAAATAAGAGGAAATATTGTTTATAAACATAAAATAATTTCTCTCATTAAAATTTATTTAAATTTCCTTTCTTTAATATTTTTATGGAACTTAATTTTTTAGTAAAAATATAAAAAACATATTCATAAAATACAAAAATAACTCTTTAAATTACGTGATAATATGGGGTATTACAGTCTACCCCCCTTAAAAGAAGTTTCGTCCTGAAACTTTATGTAAATTATTGTATGAAATTTTAATAGAGACTAGGTTTACTTCAAGGTTTTTCATTTTTGACACCATGTTGTTGTAGACTTTAGACATTTAACTCAACCTTTGCTTAACAACTTTTAGTGAACAGACATAAACTTTTATAATACTTTACTAAAAGACGTACAAACTCATAAAAACTTGCAAAATTTAGGTCAAACGTGCGAAATTTTATCCCACTCTACCCCCCTTAAGTATCGAGTTACGTCCCCGTAACTTTAGCTACTAACCTGAAATAACTCCAAATACTTTTCTCTCATCATATCGTCGGCTTCCCAAGTAGCTTCTTTGGTTTCTTGGTTAGATGACAACACCTTCACTACTTTGACACTTTTCCTACGAGTATCCCTGACCTTACCATCAAGGATCTTAATTGGCTTCTCTTCATAGGTTAAACTCTGGTCTAACTCTATTGTTTCAGGTTGTAACACATATGACTCATCTGCCATATATTTTCATAGTTGAGACACATGAAAGACATTGTGAACTTTGCTCAACTCCATTGGCAATCCTTTGCAAGATCTCACAGAGTCCGATATACTTCGGGCTCCATTTCCCCTTCTTTCCGAACCTCATTACACCTTTCATCAGTGATACTTTAAGTAGCACCTCATCACCAACTTCAAACACAACTTCTTGACGTTTTCGGTACGCATATGACTTTTGCCTATCTTGCGCTGCTTGAATCTTTGCTCACTTATGTCACTCCAACATAAGGGACTTCTGCACTTCCTTCCATACAGAGCTTCAAAAGGTGCCATGCCAATACTTGCATGGTAGCTATTGTTGTATGAGAACTCAATAAGATCTAAACAATCTTCCCAACTCCCTTGAAAATCCATTGTACGAGCTCTTAGCATGTCCTCCAAAGTTTATATGGTTCTCTCCGTTTTTCCATCGGTTGCTAGATGGAAAGTTGTACTCATTTTCAACGTTGTACCGAAGTTTTCCTGGACACTTTTCCTGAACTTCGAAAGAAACCTAGAATCCCTATCTGACACGATATCCTTTGGAGCTCCGTGTAGCCACACATCATGCTTTAAGTAAGCCTTTGCAACTTGTTCCATCCTCAAGTCTCCTTCACCGATATAAACACCGCTAATTTAGTAAGCTTATCCACCAAAACCAATATGGTATCATTTTGATTTCTCGACTTTGGCAAGCAAAGTACAAAGCCCATTGATATGCAATCCCACTTCCATCCTGGTATCTTAAGTGGTTGGACTTGTCCTTGTAGTCTTTTATGCTCAAATTTCACTTTTTGACAAGTAAGACACTTGCTCACGAATGCAACTACTTCCATTTTCATCCTAGGCCACCAATACACCTTCTTCAAATCCTTATACAGCTTATCGCCTATAGGGTGCACTGTATATGATGTATTATGACCTTCCTCCATGATTCTCCATTTAAAATTTTCACATTATATGGTACACACCACATTCCTTTGTACCTCAAGCTTCCATCTTCATGGATTTTGAAGTCCATAGCCTTTCTTGCTTTCAATTTCCCCTTTATTTTATCCAATTTCACATCCCCATCCTGGTTCTCCTTAATCCCTTAAACACAGTTGGTCGGATACTAAGATTACAAAGCATTCCTTCCAACTCTTCCTCCTTCACTATCTCCAAGTTCATTCTCTCCATGTCTCTACACATCTCATTAGCAACCACTATAGAATTCACTCCATGCTTCGTTTTACAACGTAGAGCATATATATGCTACTACATTGGCCTTCCCTTCATGGTATTGGATATCTAGATCGTAATCCTTGATCAACTCAATCCATATCCTTTGTATCATGTTTAAATCTTTTTGAGTGAAAAAGTATTTTAAGCTCTTGTGGTCCGCATAGATCCTACACTTTACTCCATACAAGTAATGCCTCCATATCTTTAAAGCAAACACGGTCTCTGCTAACTCGAGATCGTGAGTAGGATAGTTTTATTCGTATGACTTCAATTGCCTTGAAGCATACACAATCACATTTCTATGTTGCATTAAAACAATTCCCAAACCATTTTTAGCCGCATCACTATACACATCATAAGAATCACTTCCATCTTGCAAAGTCAGCACCGGAGCCGTAGTCAAACGCTCCTTAAAAGTCTGAAGTACCTCTTCACACTTGTCACTCCACACAAACTTACTGTCCTTCTTCATTATCGACGTCATTGGTATAGCAATTCTTGAAAAGTCCTTCACAAACATCCTATTGTAACACCCTGGAATTTCCTAAGTTCTTACTTCTTTTTTTTCCAGAAAACATATTATAAATATTAAGGATTGTATTTGTTAAAAATTCAAAACATGGAAAAACCAAAGTATTATTGCCACCGTGATAACGGCTAAAGTGCTACAACGGATGTCTTAAAACAAAAAACCAATTTAAAAGTAACTTCAAAACAAACTCAAAATAAAAGTCAAACTTAAACTTTATTACACTTCGAAACCATATTATTGGCCCTTAAAACTAAAACCAAAGTCTTTAGGAAATAAAACAGCATCCAAATGATTGTTAGTAATTCATAAGCAATATAAAATAATGTAAAGCTACAAAACACAGCAAGCGCTCTCACTCCAGCCCATCATGAAATGACATATGCCCACTTGTACCTGCAGCTTTTCTTATACTAGACAACTACTCACCACAAGTGGGTCATTGTAGGGCCATGTCCAAGACAAATCCACGCACACAAAACAAACAGTCAGCAAAGCTGAGTACATAACTACTAAAGAATATGCAACGAAACAATAAGAAATAAAACATGCACTTAACTTACCTTTGACAACCTTTTTACCTGTACATGGACTCAACTAAATTAATTATTATATTTAAACTTTTGGATCCTGCACCGAACGGGTTTCCTCAAAAATCATCGCCCTATTCGGCACCAACTTGGGAGCAACTCCAAGGAAGTATTACTATGTCACATAAAGTGACGGAATTCCATCGCATTAAAAATATAAAAGAGTACACGTCTTGTACTCCAATGAGAAGTCATAGATCACTGTTCCATACGACTCCCCCCATTGTTCATACTAAAGGTATATACGTTTCAAGAGTTATGATGCAAGTCCTCTTACACTGTACGTGATTAATCAGTTTAACATTGTTATGACTCACGTACAATCATCACATAAAGACATGCATCAAATAAAGCTAGCCATATTAATTATCTTCAATTTAAGGTGATTCAAATTTAATCTTATGTGTGTCCTTTAATTAAACTAAACTTCCTTTACCACACATTAACTGTGACTGGCTAACAGTTTACTTTCTCCTAGACCACACATTAAACTGTGAGTGGCAACTTGTATAAATTAATTGCTCATAACTTCTTTTAATCATGTGAAAAAAAAATTCACAACTACCTTTCTTGCTTATTAAGTAACTAGCCAACTAAAAATAACTTCCTTTCTTGATTCATAACTATTGGCCAAATTAAACTGATCATAACATTCCAATTCAATCTTATAAAAATTTATATTACTATATAACATGGAATGTCAACATGCTATAAAAAATCATGCTTCTAATATAAATTTGTCGTGCACACAATTCATGATACAAACAAGCATAACAATATTTCATATAATGGATCATCCAAGCATGAATTCTAGTTCTTGTGTTTGTCTTTAGTACTTACATACCTTGTAAAATAATGGTGCTTCGCCACAACTTCTAAAAGTGGACTAGTTTAAAGTCTCCGACATAAGGAGCAACCGAAAGTAAACTAAAAACTTGTTGACTAAGTTCTATAACAACTCTAAACTAACTTCTATATTGGAAACTTGCCCAAAACATTCCTGATATGGTCTCTATTCAATTCCACACTACACTTTACTTTTCTATTGTATGATTACATGGTTTTCAAGACTTATTTATACTTCATAAAACCTTAATATAAATTTTATGCCACTTTAGAAAAGTGGAGAGCAATATAAAATTACCAAAACTCCTTGAAAAACTTCAAAAACAACATAAATCAACCATACAATGTATTACTTAATTTATATGATCAATTCATGCTAATTACGTACTTTAAAAGCCTAATTATTTACTTTATAAAATCTGGACAGCATGTTAAACATGCTTAAAATCACTTTTAAACTTCATGAAACTTACTAAAAATTATACGTAACATCATAGAATTAATATGTGATCATACTAGCATAATATGAACACGTAAAACTTACTTTAACTTGTTTTTATAAATATTTCAGATTTATTTATTAATTTTAAAGTCATGAAAAACTCATAAAAACATCATAAATTCATGACAAAACTCTTCTACAATCAACTAATACAATTATGACCAATCTTTGCTTTAGAATAATTTTTCATAAGCCAAATCATGTTGATAATGTTTATTCTATTGAATTTCATGATTATAAAATTTGGACAGCAATTTAGTTTATATTCAAAGCTTTTGAAAACCAATCTAAACTTCATAAAATCATCATAAATTCACACAACAATAATTCATGATCATAATATTGAAGTTTAAATCATAAAAACTCATACAAATCATAACTTTCATAATTTATAAACCCTAATCTAAAATTTCAAGAACAACAAATTAATTCATGCCTTAAAACAAATCATAACTTTACTAAAACATGGTTAAAACTTATAAAAGCATTATTAAACATAAATATGAACATGAATTTGTAAGATTGAATCAAAAAGAAACAAGGAGAAATTTTCTTTTAAAAGTCTAAAAAATATACTAAAGGGGAGGAGTGGCACAAGGTGGCCGGCGGTGGTCCGGCTGGTGGCGCGAGGTGGTTTCGGCTGGCTCGGATGGGGTCCAGCGAGGCACGGATCCCAAGAACAAAACACTTTCTTTTTTTCTTTTTCCGAAAAACCGAAACTGCTGAATTTTTTATTTTTCGGATATCACCTTTCTCTTTTTTTTTCTCTCTTTTTCTCTCTAAATTTGGAAATCCTAGTGACAACTATTGATGAAGAAAATATGAAAATTTGGGTTTTAAAGGGTATTTATAAGCCCCAAAGTAGGATTTGGAAAAGCCCAAACTTATCATAACAAGTGGAAATTACTTTTACGCCCTTGCCTCAAAATAAATTAGGAAACTCTTGAAAATTCTGTTTTTAGAAGCCTTTTAAAATATTTCATAAACATAAAATATTATTTATGAACACAAATAATTATTTTTAATTAAAACTTATTTATTATTTATTTTTATTATTATTTTTACTGTTATTTTATTCATTTAATATTGCCATTGAACATAATTTTTCAATAAAAATATTAAAATTATACGCATAAAATACAAAAATACTTTCTTAAAATAGGTGAAAATGTAGGGTATTACACCTATAATATCCTGCAAATCCCAAGAAACTCCGTACATCCGTCACATTCTTAGGTGTAGGCCACTCTTTTATTGCTTCGATCTTGGCTGGATGTACTTCAACTCCTTATTTCAACACGAAACGTCCAAAAAATGCAACTTTCTCCAACCAGGTTTCACATTTCGAGAACTTAGCATACAATTTATTCTCCCTCAGTGTCATCAAAATTGTCCTCCAATGTTCTACATGCTCCTCTTTACTTTTGGATTTCACCAAAATATCATCAATAAAAACCTACACAAACTTATCCAAGAACCGTTGAAAGATTCTATTCATTAAGTCTATGAAAATTGCTGCAGCATTTGTTAGCCCAAAAGGCATAACATGGAACTCATAATGTCCATACTTCGTATGAAAAGTCTTCTTTGGTATGTCGTCATTAGCAATTCTCAATTGGTGGTATCCTGATCTCAAATCAATCTATGAAAACAAATTAGCTCCTTTCAATTGATCAAACAAGTCATTTATCCTCGGTAAAGGATACTTGTTTTGGACCGTCACCTGATTCAACTCCTTGTAATCAATACACAACCTCAAACTCCTGTCTTTCTTCTTCACAAACAGTACTGGTGCTCCCCAAGGTGAAGCACTAGGCCTAATGTAATCTTTGTCCAACAGCTCCTGTAACTGCTCTTTCAACTCACTCATTCCCGCAGGTGCCATCCTATAGGGTGCTTTGGAAACAGGTGCTGTTCCTGGAACTAAATCTATGGTAAAATCGATTTCTCATTTCGGAGGCATTCCCGGTATCTCCTCCGGAAATACGTCCAGAAAAACCTTTCACTACCTCAATGTCCTTGGGCTTAGCCGTTTCAACATGATCTACATCCCTCACACTACAAAGGCAAATTGGAAAACCTCTCTTCACAAACCTAGCAAAACCTTCTTACCCTTATTAAGTAATGAGAACTTATATGGCACACACAATATCTAAGCCTTATGCTAACTCAACCAATCCATCCCCAGAATCACTTCTCAGTCACCTAAAACAAAATCAACTAGGTTAGCCTTAAATTCCACTCCCTTTATTTCAATCGGAACATCCAAAAATCTACTTTAGCACTATACTTCTTGTCTTGATGTTACTATTATTAACATATCTATTGTATCTACTTTTCCCAACACAGGCATTAACTTTTCCAAAATCTTACTGGATACAAAAGAATATGTTGCACTAGAATCAAACAAAATTTAATAGGAAGAGAGTGAAAAGAGAAAGTACCAATAATCACATCGTTACTAGCATTGGTCCAGTATTCGAGGTCTTAGTCTAACCTCCTCCATTTCCACTTTTATTTCTATTCCCAGCTTGGTGCATTGCCTTTCCTCCCATGTTTCATTGGTAACCTTTCTGCTGACCCCTACTTGAGTTCCCTTTGAATTGAGAACCTTCTCCTTCCTTTCCCTTGTTCTTGGAGGTGTCGGAGCTTGTTACACAAATGACAAGTAATTGGGTTCCCAGCACAGTTCTTTCCTGGGTGAGTGTTATGACACTTCCTGCAGAAGTACACATGACCTCCTTGATTAGCCATCTGATCCCTATTCCCATTTCCATTAGCAGGCTTCCCAAAGTTTCCCTTATTAACCTTAAAGTTATTTTTGAAACGAGGCTTCTTAAATCCACCATGACTCCTTTATTGGTTGAAGTTTCTTCCACCATCCTTTCTTTTCTCCCTCGTCTCACCTTCTTTCAGCATCTCCTTCTTCTTCTGGTCTAAGGAATACTTATGTGCAGCTCTACCATATAACTTATCCAAGGACTCAAAGACTTGCCCAGCTAATTGCAACTAGATGTTTATGAGTAACCTTCTCTCAAAACGACTAGCCTTCAATTTTTTGGTTTCCACAGCCTCCTTAACAAACCTAGACAACTCTATGAACTTAGAGTAATACTCAGTAACTTACATACTCCCCATCTTAAGCTCCAGAAACTCATCAGCTTTCTATTTCTAAATGAACACATGATAAAACATATTGCGGATCTGTTCCTAAACCACAACGCAATTAAACCCTGGCAAAGCCCTAATCATAGCTTTATTTTGTGACCACAAAAGATCAGCTTCTCCTCTCAAATAGTAAAATGCAAGGTTCACCTTAAACTCTTGTGGACACTCAACTGCCCCAAACAGTTTGTTAAATTATCCCAACCATCCCTCTAAAATGTATAGGGGGATACAAGTGTGAATAGCTATAAATGTATGGATGATGTGAATATAAGGCTGCCATTCACATCTGGGTTCTTGGTGGTTTTGCCTATGGGTTTTTTCCCACTGCACTTGCTACAGTTTTTCTCATTTCAGGCTTTTAATTGCTTTTAAGTGTTTGTGTTTCCCGTGTTTTAGTTATACTTGGTCTACAATGATAGAGGATCACGTTCTTGAAAGTTTCTTGATTAAAAGATTCAATCTAGGACGTTTCTTGGAGCTTCTAAAGATAAAATTTCAGTTTCGGAGCAGTACAGTACGTCTAACTTTGAAGATTTTCATTGACAGTTGGATTTGAGTTATAAGGCGTGTGAATATGCGTTGGAAAGCTTATTGAATCTAATTTTAAACAAAAATATTTCAAAAATTACGAAAAATATTCAAGATAATGTTTTATTCATTTTTCTACTTGGCTGTCAAACTAAAATTCAGTTTTTAGTTAGATTTGTTTTATCTAGTGTCCAAGTATATTTAGGATTTGTTTTAGGACGTGTTTAGTGTTTTGTTTTTTGATTTTTATTTTCATAATTTTGTTTGTTAATTTTTTAGGCAAGTTGTTAGAATAGAATCTATGTTAGTTAGAGTTAGTTAGAGCTGGTTGTAAAGATAAGAGCAAGTTGCATGATTATGTGGCAATCTTATCTGATCTTGAGGTTGTGCAAGTGGCAATTTTTTATTGGTTGTCACGTGAGTCTTTGCTTTTCATTGTTAGGATTTTGTTGACGATTATTCCTATAAATAGTCCCAATATTAGATTGTAAAAATCAGATTTTGATATTAAATAAAAGTTTTTTTTTTGTTTACTTGAAAAACAAGAATCTGAAATTGTGAGTTGGTGGGTTGTTCCTTTAGACTCTTGTGAGGTTGATTAGTGGCTTTGAGGGTGTCTAGAGCTTTAATCAAAGACTAATCTATCAACTTAAATTCGTGAGTTTTTGTGGCATAGCCTTTAGAGAGTCGGGAATTTAGTTCTATCCCTTGTGAGTTTTTGTCATCATACAAAAATTCACATCAAATTTGGTGCTTTCGTTGAGAGGGTTCGTTAAACCTCTAGATTATTTTATGAGTATTCAGTTGTTGATTGAAGATTCATGAAAGTTTTGGTGTAAAAGTGATAGAAAAAGGACAGTAAGCAAAATCGGATAATTGTGTGAGAAAAGTCAGTAACGAGGGTCAGATTGAAGTTGCGATATCTCCTTTGTTACAAAAGGTTTTTGAGCGATTCTTTTTTTTAAAACTTGTTCTTTCTCTGTCTAACTTCCTCACATAAAAGTTCAGAACTTTTCCAGATTGTTTTCTATCTGATCTAAGTGATTCTTTGTCAAGTGGTCCAAATCGGAATAGTTTTGTGTAGTTTGTGTAAAAATTCAACTGTAATCAATTGGCTTGGAATCTATGAATGAAATTATTGTCGAGTGTTAATAACATATTGTGTAACACCTCCAAAAAAATTCAGCCTTATCCTTTAAAACTAATTAAACGTCCTAGATTGAATCTTTAAAACAAAAACGAATCTAAAACTAATTTAAAAACAAAACCCAATTTAAAAATACGAACTCTAAAATAATCCCAAAACTAAAATCAAAGAAAAACAAAAAGCAAATCAACTTAAAACTTTATTATACTTCGGAACCATATTAATGACCCTTCAAAACAAAACAAAAATTTAAACTTCGGAAATAAAACAACATCAAATAATAACTTCCTATTTCAATAAGCAAACAAAATCAGAAACTATGGAGACTACAAAGCAAGCACTCACACTCCAACCCAGCATGAATGACTTATGCCCACTTGTACCTGTAGCTTTCTCTTATTATAGACAACTACTTGCCAACAAGTGGGTCATCGTAGGGCCAAATCCAAGTAAAAGCCATGCATACAAAAGAAAAAACGGTCAGCAAAGCTGAGTACATCACTATTAAAGACTATACAACAAGATTAACATAAAATAAAAGTACAACATACATACATCTTACCGTTGACAATTCTTCACTTGTGCATAGATTAAACTTATACAAATTCTTTATTATATTTAAACTGTGGATTTCTCATTGAACGGGTTTCCTTCCCTTTAAAATCGCCCTATTGGGAACCAACATTAGAGCAACTCCAAGAAGGTATTATCTATGTCACATAAAGTGACGGAATTCCAGCGCGTTAAAAATATAAAAGAGTACAATGTCTTGTACTCCATTTAGAAATCATAGATCATTGTTCCATACGACTCCCCCCATTGTTTATACTCAAAATATATATACGTTCTAAGAGTTCTGGTGCGAACCCTCTTTCACTTTACGTGATTAGCCGGTTTCACAATATTATGACTCCATACATTGTCACATAAATGCATGCATAAAATCAAACAAGCCATATTAATTAAATAATATTAAAGATAATATTATCTTCGATTTAAAGTGATTCTAAAAATAATATTGTGTGTCCTTTAATTAAATGAACTTCCTTTACAACACATTAACTGCCAGTGGCTAATTAAATTCCTTTTCCTTGACCACACATCAAACTGTGAGTAGTAACATGTATATAAATATTTGGCCATTAACTTCTATCAATTATGTGAATAAAAATTCACAACTACCTTTCTTGTTGATTAAGAAACTAATCAACTTAAATAACTTCCTTACTTCTTTACTAAGCTATTGGCCAACTTGGTATTAATTATAACATTCCAATTTGATCTTGAAGAATTTATATTAATATAGATGTGGAATGTCAAAACAATATAAAATCATGCTTCTCATACTTTCATAAAATTGGCATGCATGTCAATTCACAATCAAGTCAAGGAACAAAAAACATATCATATAAGATCAACCAAGCATGAATTCTAGTTCTATGTCTGCCTTTAGTACTTACGTACCTTGTGTTGTAGTGGTGATCCGCCACAACTTCTAGAAGTCACCTAACTCGAAGTCTCCTGCATAGAGAAAACTGAATCTAAATTAAAACCTTGTTCACTAATTTCTACAACAACTCTAAACTAACTTTCTACATTGAAAACTTGTCCAAAACATTCCCTATATGGTCTCTATTCAATTCTATACTTTATTATATTTTTCACATTCCATACTACGTGTTAATAAAAATTCACATCATTATTTATTTATTCAAAACTCAATAAAATCTCATTAAAACTTCATAAATCAAGCGGAAAACACTTTTATAATCTCATACTACCATTATAAATCTAATATATGCTTTAAAATCACTTTTCATGGTTTAAAAATTTGACATCAACATTAATTATCCTTAAAACCTTTAAACCCCAATCTAAACCTCATAAAATCATCACGAATTAACACTACAACAATGTATGACCATAATATTAAAATTTAGATTGTTAAAAATCATAAAACTATAAATTTCATAATTTTACAAACCCTAATTTGTATAATTTCATGAACAACTTTATAAACATAAATTTTAAATTCTAAAACATGACCATAACTTTATAAAACATGGTTAAAACCATGAAACATGCTTAACTTAATTATGAACATGAATTTATGCAAGATTGAATTAAAAAGAAAAGAGGAACAATAAGTGTTTTTTTATAAGAGATTTCGAAATAGACCAAAAAGAGGAGGAAGAAGGGTGGTGGTTGCTGGTAATGTAGGGCGGCGACCGCAGAAGGGGGGGAAACCGGCGAGTAGGGGTTGGCGAAGGAGGAGCGAATATATTTTTTTTTTGTTTGCAAAACTGCCGCCCCTTTTTTTCTCTATTTTTTTTTAAATCCTAACTCTCAAATTGCATTATAAATCTGAAGATTCTGGTTTTAAGGGGTATTGATAGGCCCATTTAGGTTTTGGTGAATTCACATAAATACCCTTAGTGTTTGAAATTACTTTTGTGCCCTTGAACCCTGAAAATTCTAATTTTTGAAACTTGTTAAAATATTTAATAAAATTCAAAGCAATGACATAAAATAAAATTTTTAAACTTTGAAAACATAAAAATAATTATTTTAAGTAACAATTAATTAAATTTTCTTTCTTTAATATATTTATTTAACGAAAATTTTCAATAGAATTACTATCATATTGACATAAAATATGATATTAATTCGTTAAAATACATGAAAATATAGGGTATTACAGTTGTGAATCCTTGGCTTTGTTAGTGATTTGAGGGTTATGTGTTGTGGAAGTTTTGAGTGAGTTAATGTGGTAATTTGTTCAGTTTTTGATCTCCTTATCTTCATTATGATGACTGGTAATTATGATGATGATGATGATGTTGATGGATCCTTTTTGCTCCTATTTTTGAAAATCCCATAACTCTATTTTCTCTTCCCCTCTTTCCTTGAAAATCCAAATCCTCCCTCCCCCCTTCTCTTCCCTTCTAAACCCAAAATGCATTTGGTTTAGTTAGAGTATGTAGTTTATGTTCATAGTTTATCTTCGTTTTATTTATTTTTCCTTAGCTTACTTTTAGAGCATTTAATTTATTTTCGCATACATTCCAGCAATTCCAAAAATATTTTTCACTTTTAGGTCATTTTAGTTAGTGTTGAGTCTCTTGGGTTTTGAATGATAACAAAGAGTGACACAGGAAAAAGGATGATACGAGTGTGGAAACAGTTGGTCTGGAACCATGTGTATTAATGCACTGTTTCCCAAGATAAGTTATTACTTGATTATGATATCTATTGAACTAACTTGACTATATGAAGGGAATAGTTGATTATGTAATGTTCCATGTACTGGTTGGGTACCAGTAGGAATTGTTCCCTCGATTGTTATACTGAAAAACAGTCATATAATTCTTTGCTAGGCATTAGCCTTATTACATGTGCAGCGAAGGAATTCATTCCAAGACTTAGAGCCAAGAGACCTTTTCAAAGACATTCGAAGAAAGAAGAGTTGACTACATTGGATGCAAGCCTCAAGTCTTGAAGTTACATGAAGAAAGAAGATTTATAGTTTAATTTAGTTTTTGCTAGGATCTTCATGTAAAATGCTTTGTAGTATGAACTTATGTGAATGGCCATTATAAGTGGTTTAAGTGTGTTGAGTGGTGTTATGAATTCTTGAACAAAGTTTGGAACAAAATTCATAAGATCCTCAAAAATGGAAACCAGCTTGAGGAACCAGATTCATTGTTGTAAAATATTTAATGTTGTATGGTTTGAAAAAGATTTTCTAAAGATATTTTTCAAAGATTTGTTTTGAAAATATTATAGCAGCTGAGAGATTTTTAGGTCAGTATATTTGATTGCCAAAAGCTCTAGGAGTATTTCTTTTATTCTCGATTTTATTTTATAATAAATCGAAATAAAAGAGATACTTTCCTAAAATCACAAACTTGCTTGTTTCTCAAGATTTTGTGATTTTAGGAAACTAGGTTTTTCGTCAAACCATGCTTATATATACTCATCTAAACTCCCATATTTTATACGACTCTCACACATAAAAATATTTGTATTATTTTGGAGAGCAAAAACACACTTGAAACATAAGTCCTTCACTAAGCCATACACAAGAACACTTAAAGCCGGATTAATTTTCTCTCAATACTTTTTAAGAAGCGAGATAAAGAGAGTTTGATATTGTCAAGGTCTTTGACAGTGGGGTTAAAGATCAAGTGAGTGTTTATGAGTCCAAACAGGAGTGCCTACTGGGGTAAGCTCGAGAGCACACTCGAAGTAGAGTGTGGGGAGTACTTGTTCCCGGAGTAGGGAAACAGTAGGGGAGCGAGTTTCTTATTTTTCGGAGTAGATTAGTAAGAGAACATAGGATAGGAGGACGTAGGCTATAGATGGTTGAACCTCGTTGTATCAGATGTTTCCTTTATTGCTTTACTTTATATTCCGCTGCATCAGGAACCAGCCCAACTGGTTCCTCACACAACCGAAAAAGAAACAAAAATTTGTCAACGAGTCTTAACAATCAATTCATCCCCTCTGGAGTGTCGTCAAACCTTTAGCTAGTTTTAGGATTAGATCCCTATGATGTAAATAGAGATTATTAGCTTAGGCTTTCCCTTTGTCATGAACTTCATATCTCCAAACATTCTAGAAAGCTAATTCATGAGTCTTTGCATTCTTTAGTATAAAAACCATGTTAGTTGATTGATGAACTTGCGTAGTGAACATTGGTTGCTTGTCTTGTTGGCTATTTGAAATGCCACACAATGATCGCTTTTGAACCCTAGTGAGTTTTTGAGCTTTCATGCATATATAGACCACCACCTTGGTCTAATTTTCTTTCTTGAGCGGTGCTATTTGCCTTGTGGTTGGTACCTAGATCGAGAATTTACCTTGGGACTTTGGAAATCGTGCCTACTTTGCTCTTGGTTATGTGATCATGGCTCTCATTTTGTATCTTTTGTTTTTAAAATCCAACTCTTCGTAGGCTTAATTTTTCCTTTTCTTTCCACAAATGTATATACTCTTTGTTCCCCTTTGTGCTTTGACCGTTCTTCACTCAACCACATTTGAACCTCGGCCTACAACCGTTGTCACCCTATCAAGTTAGTGAAGCTTGTTGTCATTCTTGTCCTCTTATATAGTTCGTTCAAAAAAAAAAGAAAGAAAAGAAAATTATAAATAAAGATATTGTAAAGGTTTTGTAAATATGCTTATTTAGAAATAAAAATGGGTTGGTTCTTGATTCAAATTCATTAGAAGTGAGTAAATTCATTTTCATCATCATTATAATTGATGTTTGTCTTCTAAATGATGGAAGGTCATTTGTCTATGTTGTCATATTCCTTTTAGGACACTTTTTGAGTTACAAATTTGGTCTTTGAGACCAGTTTTTCCACTTCTTTCTTTATAATCAAATTTGTTAGAGTGGAAATCTCAAGTTTTGTTGTCTTTGAGTCCTTCATTCATTGTCTTTAGTTTGTAAAGTTCTGAATTTCACCTTGCCTTAACCCCCATTACAACCCTAAAAGTCCATATGAGACAAACATACAAAGTTCAAAGGTTACTTGATTGACAAAGTCACTTGGCAAGCATATTGAGAGAGTACTTTACGCAAGATGTGAGCGGTTAGACATTTCTTTTCTCATCTATGCTCTTATTTTTTTGTGAAACTCCCTCAAAAAGTATTTCGCGCGATCATTGAATATGGGAGCTTATGAATTATTAGTGGTTGAAACTCACAAGTTCACTCTAATCTACTTAGGTAGCTATTTAGTTATTTCTTATGAATTATGCTTTCCCTTAATTTCTTTATTGTTTGAGATTTAGTTCATTTGAGAAGTTATATAAAATCTATTCTAATTGTTTCCCTGAGGGATTCATCTTAATCCTTCCGTTATTAAAGTTTAAATTGCTTGGGGATAAGCAATGGTATAGGTTGGGGGAGTTTGATGTAGTGTTTATTTGAATATTTTTCCTTAGTTTTCTTTACCTTAGTTAGTTTGCTTTCCTTTTTGTGCTTTTTCCCTTATTTTTCTTAGTAATTAGTAAATCTCGTTCCCAAGCAATTTTGTCATATTATGCTCGTATTTGTCTTCTTTTGCGTGTTGTCTCCATTTTGTAGGAATTTTTGATGAAGTTCAGAAACCGAGGCAACATTTGCGCGAAGTCTTATAGAGTATGAAACGAGGAACCAGTTATTATGGTGCTAATATTCAACTCCTGGCTTAAGAGATTTGACCTCTTCCTTCACGTGTCGCGATATCACAAGCCATGGTTCGGCGACATAGGCAAAGCCCTTAGCATCCCCAACAAAGAAGCATACATCTCTTTTCCCTCACTAAACTAACAAAATGAAGCAGGAGAAGTACATCGCAGGTGTTGCGGCTGCATGATACTTGGCATGCGGCCGCATACCCCTGTTTCGTATAAAATTCAATTTTTCTTCTTGCTTTTCCCACTTGCTTAGGTCTTTATTTTGGTTTATATATCAGCTTTAAGCTATTGTAAGAGAATTATTAGACTCTCTAGAATGTATTCTTGCTCCATTGAACATTAGTTTTCTTAGTTAACAATTCATAAACTAGTTTGTACTTCAATCTTTAACAATCGTTCAATTATTTCAAGTAGTTATTCTTAAGCTATATTTGTTCAAGTTCTTGTTTTCTTAGTTAGGTTGATCATCACTTCTTCAAGGCTTTAAACTTCATTATTATACAAGGATCATTGCAACATGCTCTAATTTACACTTTCAAGCATTATAGTAAACTTAACTCTTTACATTCTTTTCTTTTGCTTTTATTGAGAGCTTTTATTCATACTTTCTCCTCAAGTAATCTTCTCTTTGTTCTTACTTTTCTATTTCTTTTGTTATAGTTTTCTATAATCACTTGAACAACTTACTTATTTGCTATAATTTTATAATAACAAGTTTCCTTTAATTGCTCATATATATTTTCATGCTTATGTGTTAATTCTCTTAAATCACTTTGAATAACTTATTTCTTTACAATAATTTGATATTAAACTAAGTTATTTTTGTCAATAGTTTTGCTTATTTAGATTATTAATCATTGTCATAACTTATTTCTTTGCTATAATTTTTTAATAAGAATATGTATTTGATTAATAACATGAGTAGTGAGTTGTTTTAGTGCTAGGGTGTGGTTGCCACTAGTGGAAAAAACCACATTTGCTCCGGTCAAAACCCCCCTTTTTGCTCCGGGTTTCGACCGAAATAGGTGTGGTAGTAGCAATAACTCTCTAGAATTGTTGCTCCGGTCCTGACCGGGGCAAAAGGTGAGACGTTTTGCTCCGGTTCTTCAAATGACCGGAGCAAAAAGTCTATTTCCCACCAAACAAAGGGGACTTTTTGCTCCGGTTCTTTAAATGGCCGGAGCAAAGAGTCCATTTTCCCACCAAAAAAAGGGACTTTTTACTCCGGTTCTTTAAATGACCGGAGCAAAAAGTCCATTTTCCCACAAAAAAAAAGGACTTTTTGCGGAGCAAATAGTAGCCTTAAAAAACAAAAAAAAAATTATTTTTGGTTTTTTATGCTGAAATGAAAGCCAAATGTTTAGGAATACATAAAACATTTTTTTTTTGGTGCAAATGTAAGTGTTTTATTAATCTTTAAAAACCAAATTTGTACAACCTAAAACTCATTTTTGGATGGTTGACTCAACCAACCAAAAAACAGCCCAAACAAACAACTATATACATAAAATTAAACAAAAACAGCAAACCAGCCTACAAAACTGAGTCTGAACCTGCAAGGCTGAAAACAGCAGCCAGCAGGTCAGAAAACTTCCCACCAGGAGCCTGCAGCAACCAACAGCCAAACTCAAAAAACAGCACTGCTATACACCCCACCATCAGTAACCTGCATACAGCTATAGACCCAGCCAGCACCATCCAATCAGAACTATGAAAAGGATCCAGCCAGCCACAACAAAACTGCAAAGTTGAAACAGCAGCCATCAGATCACAAAGACTCCCACCAAAACATCAGCCAACTCAAACAAAAGCAGCACAGCAATACACCCCAGCAGCAGGAACCTGCACACAGCTGCAGCCCCACAACAAATGCACAACACAGCTCAAGCAACTCAATCAGCCCCACAAACAAACTAAGAACTACAATACTGCCTTTTAAGCCCAGGCTTAAAGCTGCCTGTTGAAAAATGCAGAACAAACAAAACTGCAGAACTGCACTGCATAAACTGCATAAGCTTCAGAAAAACAACCCTGCATAAACTGCAGAGTTATCCAGAACTGCAGTGCATAAACTGTACCCTGAAGCCTACACTACCCAAACAACAAAATTCAAAAAAACATAAATATTTGAGTAAGATAAACATGATGTAAAAAGGAAATTGAAAACATTGAACAATAATAAAATAGCGACTCCCATGTAACCAAGGTAGACTGATAGTTATGCTTAGAAAAAATATGTGATACTAGATATAACAGAGAACAGCAGGTCTTGTTTAAATCCTAATTAACAATTGAGTAACAAGTCAAATTAAGGTTCCGATCCTCAGGTTTGTCAAATTGATCAGTTTACCTCAGTGTCATCAAGTCTGTCTATTTAACCAAACAACCTAAACTATTAGCTCGTTGGCTTCTTGTAACCTCCAAAAAGGAAAACAAAGATTTAACAGCAGTGCAATGAGACTCTGCAATAAAGGGAGCAAACGATTCTTCACATATCCTTTGTCATTATAGAAAAATATAGCATTTTCTCTAATTGCTATAAGCTAATAAATAAGCCTTGTATTGCAACACTAATAAATGTTCTACTACAGTTCACATTTGAAAGAAAAACAACAGCAACGAAGGCGAGTAGAAAAAGAATCAAATACCCCTTTGGTGAAAATAAAGAACAATGAAGGAGGAAGTCCTCATAAAAATCTCAATTCATGTAGAATTTACACAGCATTGCATCCTGAGAAGTGTTGATCATCATTCATCAATTAAGTGATGACTAATTGGTATTTAAAATCATCAATTTACCATCAAAACTAGAGCACATTAGATTTTTAATATCTAGTTTTACAAAAATCTTGTGCCTAGCTGATATCTTAACGTAAATAAAATCAAGCTCATGCCAGAACTGATGCTACATACAAACTTAATTGTCCAGCTATGCTTTACCAAGAGCTATATGGTTGATGGACTGTACAAAATCTAAGGGTTACTCAATTCGCTAACTATATTCCCTTCACATAAAAAACATAATTTGCTAGCAATCCTAAAGACTAATAAGTAGGAGAGTAAAAGACAGGAAGGTTAACAATGAACCAAAAGATGCAATTTTTACCAAAACTCGGAGTCATTGGGGAGTAGTAACGATAACAATAACAGCTATTAGAAGCTTATTATTGAATTTATGAATAGTGTTTAAAAAGCCTGAACCCAAGTATAACAAAGTAAACTAATAGAAGGTAACGATAAGAACCACAATTCTAAAGTAAGCAAACATGATGAACATGTTCCCATATTTAACTAGTGTTGATATTTGCCTTATACTCAGACTCTCAGAGCACGCCATTTGCACTTATTCCATCTCAATGCTGTGACTTGATGCAAATAGTCACTGCTGAATTTCCTACGTAGATAATCAAAATCGTTCTACTAAATGATATGGTAATTCAAGTTATAGAAGAATAGCATAACGCCTCACTTATGAAGCTAATGAGATTGCAGCGTAGAAAAGGGAAGATTTGACATGTCTTAATCCCAGAGCGTGAAAATGAACTAAAAGATATGATTTTGCAATAAAAAAAATAAAAGGAAAAAAAGATTTGCAAAGATCAATTGCGATGTAGTTTGTAGTCTACGGTGACACAGTATAGTCAGATTCTGTTTTTATATAATTGCCGAACAAGCTCGACTCAAACATGAAATGTGTAGATTTGTAGCACAAGTGTCACGCAATCAAGAGTCACATAGAATAATCAAATGCTGCAGGGGTTTCCAAAACATAATTAATTTGGGTTTGATATCCTCACAGAGTTTTGTACGAATCCGTAAATTCCTTTCACAAGCACAAATTGCTGCAAAATAAGAGAGGGCAGGAATGTCATATGTCATTTAATTGCAAAACTTAGAACACCCTAACAACAACATATGGTGTGCAACATCATGGCTTTACAAGCCAACACCCAGAAAGAAAGATCAATAGTAACATGTGGGATGACGAAAACCACAAAAATGTAATTTCAGTCAAATTATATGAAAAAATAAGCTTCATTTCATATGGAGTACACCATTTAAGTTAATTGTAGATTAATCACGCATATGAACAAATTAGTAACAACAAAAATTAACACTAATATAAACCTCAAACCCTAATTTTCAAACATCAAATTTGTAAATTGAATAAATCAGAAGGTTGAAAGCGTAATGAAAGAATACCTTTAGCAGGAGGAGCCATTGATGCTGAAGATAATAAACCCTCGAAAATCATAGAAAATTAAACAATGAGTAAAATTAAAAAATTAGGGAAATTCACAATTTATTCACCATCGTCATTCCGCTACCAAAGCCAACTACAACAACCAGCATTAGATCTGAAAAAGGAGAAAAAATCAAACAAAAATCTTAGATTAAATTCGAAATATAAAAAAAATCACCTTTAAACTGAAATTGAATCGAAAACCTCACAGAACAATACGTTTAAATGGCGAAACTTGCAAAACAAGCTGAACGCTACGAAGAAATGGCGAAATACATGGACAAACTCGTCCTAACCACCACTTCTTCCGGCGGCGAACTCACCGTCGAAGAACGCAACCTCCTCTCTGTCGCATACAAGAACGTCATTGGTTCACTTCGTGCTGCTTGGCGTATCGTCTCTTCAATTGAGAAGAAAGAAGAAGGTTAATGAAGAGGAGATAATGAAGAGAAGGAGGAGGAAGAGGAGAAAGAGAGGGAGGATTTTCGGGAGAGAGAGAGAGAAAACGAGACTGGGGAGTTAGGGTCAATGGATTAAGAGAATAAGGGATGAGTTGTTTATGAGATTTTTATTAAAAAGGATATATATTGAGTTATTTTTTGCTCCGGAAGTCCAACAATTGGAGTATATAACTTTTTACTCTGGTCTTAATTTTAATCGGAGCAAAAAGTAGATTATTTTTCTCTTCGAAGACTTATTACTCCGGTTTTTTAAAAAACTGGAGCAAATGTGATGTAGCATATGTTAATTTTTCCACTAGTTGAAACACTCACCACCTTTATGACTTAAGTTGATTCTTAGTAAAAACCGAGCTTGGGGGTGACTAGATTCGCTACATTGGGTTACAATCACGTAGTTTATCACTTGCTTCCATAGATGTTGTCTTAGGTTCCTCAATGAAGGATCGAGAGATGAAGTTGAGTGAAGACTGCCTATGTTTGATTAGTTTGAAAACCATGAGAATAGGTGTTCAAGTTAAGGAACGTTACTAGTCTACGTGAATAATTTCTTAGGAGTCGTTTTGTGCTCACGCCATGAGAATAGATCGTGTGCATAGCTCCGCTCGTCGTGCTAGGACCAGAGAATAGACATGTGATGCGAATTTTCGTGTAAACAAAAACTCACAAGGATAGAAAACTAAATTGTTGAATCTCTAAAGGTCTTGCCACCAAAATTCTTGAATTTAGGTTGATCAGCTAGTCTTTAATTAAAGCCTAAGCACCCTCAAAGCCACTAATTAATATCCACAAGAGCATAAAGGAAAACTCCACCAACTCACAACAAAATTCGGAAATTTTGTTTTAAAGTAAACAAAAGACAACTTAGCATTCAACTCCATAAACTGATTTTTTACAATTGTAATTGAGACTATTTAAAGCCCATAGCCTTCAACCAAAATCCTAACAAACTTCTAAACAAATCATAATCCATCTAGCAACAAGAAAATTCACACTTTCCTAAAGAGAAAAAACAATCTTATCCACAAGTGGATAGGAACATACATCAACTTGCATAACAACTTTCACAACTTGGTATGAATAAATCCTAACTATCCAAGATTTTATTCGAACAACCTAAATAAAAAAAAAACAATAAATAAATAGTCATAAAAACTCTCCTAAAATACACCTGAAAATACATTTACCCAAAGCGCTCAAAAATCGCAAAAACACTCGCCATAGTTCTTCATCCACTTTTGCGCAATTTTCAAGAACATCTTCAAATCTACAAGAAACCTTTCAACATCAAAGCTTTTAATCAAGAAACCATCAACAATTCATTTCTCATGTCTTTTAGGTTGAAAATGATGATCAAGACACAACAAGAAACAAAAGACACAATGCCTTAAATTAGAAAAACCCTAGAACTTGCAGTGGGATAAAACCCATACGCAAAACCAAATTATTCCCATTATTCCACCAATCGGTCCCTTGATTTTCATGCCACTTAAGTGTGTGGGACCATGCACACGCAAATCCCATCCTTTGATGCACCCATATGGCTTGAATCTCCATAATCAATAAACTCACACATGGTTGTACCTTTACCAGCATTGACAAACAAACCTTAAAAGTTGTGACCCACATGTGTATTGCCATTCACACTTTTATCAACATGGCTATTAGAATGACTTCCCCTAGACGTTTCCCTCTTAGTTCAGTTTCACCTAGGAACCTACGCCTTGATGCAGGAAGTGAGCGTTGAATCCTTTACCATAGTTATCTTTAATCTTAGACTTTAAATTAGTTCATTAAAGCTTAGTGACAATCTTTGTTTCCAAGCAAATCTCGACTAAAACTTACTCATTAGATTGCCTTAGTGTATATACCTTTATCTCGTGGGATTCTGTAACACCCTGGAATTCCCTAACTTCCCTCTTTAGAATTTCCGGAAAACATATTACAAATAATACAGAATTATATTTACTAAAACTCCTAAATAACTAGGAAAAACCAAAGCATTACTGCCAAAATGATAACGGCTAAGGCATTTATCAAAGCACTACAGCGGAAGTCTTTAAAACCAAAACCAATTTAAAACTCAACTCACAATTTATCCCAAAACTAAAATTAAGCAAAAACCAAACGGAAATCAACTTAAAAACTTTGTAACACTTCGGAACCATATTAATGGCCCTTCAAAAAAAAAATTTGAACTACGGAAATAAAAACAACATCCAACAATAGTTAATTAAAAACATAAGCAAATAGATTAAGAAACTACAAAGACTACAATGCAAGAACTCTCACTCTAGCCCAGCATGAATGAGTTATGGCCACTTGTACATATGGCTTTCTCTTAATCTAGACAACTACTCGCTAACAAGTGGGTCATCGTAGGGCCAAGTCCAAGACAAAGCCATGCACACAAAACAAATAGTTAGCAAAGCTGAGTACATAACTACTAAAGACAATGCAGCAAGATCAAAATAAAATAAAAGTAATACATTCATACATCTTACCGTTGACAATTCTTCACCTGTGCTTAGACTCAACCTAAACAAATTATTTATTATATTCAATTTAAACTTTAGATTTCGCATCGAACGAGTTTCCTTTCCTTTAAAATCGTCCTATTGTGCACCAACTTGGGAGCAACTACAAGAAGCTATTACCTATGTCACATAAAGTGACGGAATTCCAGCGCATTAAAAAAATAAAAGAGTACAACATCTTGTACTCCAATTAGAAGTCATAGATCACTATTCCATAAGACTTTCCCCATTGTTCATACTCAAGGTATATATGTTCCAAGAGTTTTGGTGAGAATCCACTTTCACTTTACGTGATTAACAGGTTTAACTATATTATGACTCACATACAACATCAAATAAAAACATGCATAAAACCAAACAAACCATATTAATTATCTTGGATTTAAGGTGATTCTAAAAATAATCTTGTGTGTTCTTTAATTAAACTAAACTTCCTTTACCACACATTAACCGTGAGTGGCTAACTATTTACCTTTTTCCTTGACCACACATTAAACTATGAGTGGCACATGTATAAAAAAAATATTTGCACATTAACTTGTATTAACTATGTGAATAAAAATTCACAAATTACTTTTCTTGTTGATTAAGTAACTAATCAACTTAAATAACTTTCTTTCTTCATTATTAAGCTATTGGCCAATTTAAACTACTTATAACATTTCAATTCAATCTTGAAGAATTTATATTACTATAAATGTGGAATGTCGAACAATATAAAATGTCATAAACTTGTCATACATGTTAATTCGCAATTAAATCAAGCAACAACAAACATATTTTATAAGATCAACCAAGCATGAATTTCGTTTTCTATGTCTGCCTTTAGTACTTGCGTACCTTTTGTTGTAATGGTGATCCGCCACAACTTCTAGAAGTTCTAAATTAAAACTTGTTGACTAAGTTCTACAACAACTCTAAACTAACTTTCTACATTGGAAACTTTTCCAAAACATTCCCTATATGGTCTCTATTCAATTCCATACTTTATTTTAATTTTTCCATTGCAAAATACTTGATTTTCGGTCATTTACCAAAAATGGCAGCTTTGTAAAATTCCCTAGAAACACTTTAAAACCTTTCTAAATATCATATTTTGATCATAAAACGCTATATTCGTGTCCTAAGATCAATATACAATACTTAGATGCATTATAAATAATTATAACTTACTATGTCACATGCTACTATTTTTATTAGGCATAAACATGTGTAATAAAACTTTACAGCTTTTTTTATTCATCTAAAACTCATAAAAATATCATAAACTCATCATAAAATTCTTTTGCAATCCACTAACATCATCATGAATTAAATCTATGATTTAGAATAATTTTTCATAAGACAAAACATGTTCATAATATTTATTCCATTGATTTTGATGATTGCAAAATTTGGACAACAATATAATTCAACTTTAAAACCTTTAAAAATCAATATAAACATCATAAATTCATCATAAATTCACTGAACAACAAATCATGATCATAATATTGAAGTTTAAATCATTAAAAAACGTAAAACCAAGAATATCATAATTTTATAAACCCTAATTTAAAATTTCATGATCAAACAAATAAATTCGTGTTTTAAACCAAATCATAACTTTATAAAACAAGATTAAAACTATAGAATCATGATTAGCAATAATTATAAACATGAATTTGCAAGATTGAATCAAAAAGAAAAGAGAAGATTTTTTTTTTCAAAAGGTTCGAATTTACTAATGAGGGGAGGAAGTTGCCGGCAAAGGATGACCGATAGTGGCACCAGGGGAGGCCTGGCGAGGAAGTTCCAGCGAAAGGGTGGCGAAGGGGAGATGACAGGTGGGAAGCGGCGCTGTAGTTTTTTTTTTTACTTTCGGAATTTTTTTATTCCCGATTTTGTTTTATTTTTTTCAGATTTTTTTCTCTTGATATACTAAATCTTTAAACTGCAATTTAAATCTGAAATTTTGGGGTTTTAAGGGGTATTTATAGGCCCCAAAGTAGGATTTGGTGCAATTACATAAATACCCTTAACGTTTGAAATTACTTTTATGCCTGTTTTAAAACAATTTAGGAAAGTCTCAAAATTCCATTTTTAGAACTTTTCAAAATATTTAATAAAACATGAAATATTATTTATAAACATACAATAGTTACATTTATAAAAATTTATTTAAATTTCGTTTCTTTAATATTTTTATTGAACTTAGTTTCTCAATAAAAATATTAAGAACATACGTATAAAATACAAAAATAACTCCTTAAAATATGTGAAAATATGGGGTATTACAGTCTATCACCCTTAAAAGAAGTTTCGTACCGAAACTTTACGTAAATTACTGCAAAGAATTTGAATTGAGACTACGTTTACTTCAAGATTTTTCCTTATGACACTACCTTTGATGAAGTTTGCAAGGTTGCAGCTAGGGTGGAGAAGAAATTTTCGAAAAAACCAAGTACTTTTTCGAAACCCTTTGTGAAGAAACAAGGTGTCATTACTTCATTTAAACAAAATTTCAATTCCACTTTGAAACCTCCTCCATATATCAAGGATAAAGGCTCTGCTACTAAGCCTCCACACCCTGATCAACGCAAATGTTTCAAGTGCAAAGGTCAAGGCCATATCCAGAAGGATTGTCCTCATTCCAGGGTTCATACTACTCGAAATTGGGCAGATGATGAAAACTTTGAAGAAGAGAATAATGAACAACAGGAGGATGGCGGAAATTATGATACTCAGGAAGAGGAGATTGAGGAAATTCCTCCTGAGGTGAATGGCCAGAGTTTAGTCCTCCGAAGGGTTTTGCAATCTAAAGTTGCGCCACCTACAGAGAATCAGAGGGATAAGATTTTCATCGGTGCAATGTTCTAGGGAGATTGTGTGATCTGATAATTGATTCTGGTAGTTGCACTAATGTAGTCTCTACAGTATTGATCAACAAGTTGGAAATTCCTACAACTGAACATCCTTAACCATACAAATTACATTGGCTTAGTAACACAAGTGACGTCAAGGTGAATAAACATGCTCTGGTTAGTATCAAAATTGGAAACTTCGATGATCAAGTGCTTTGTGATGTGTGTCCTATGGATGCGTGCCATATATTGCTTGGAAGACCGTGGAAATATGATAGATTTGTACTGTTTGATGGAAGAACAAACATATAAATCATTAGGAAACAAGCACAAGGAAAACCAGTTGCATTGAAAACTTTGGAAAGTTCGAAATTTTCGAAAGATGTGAGCAATAAGAAGGGTGTTTTTTTGATTGATCCATGGTGCAAGAGGTAAATAATTGTGAGAAGTTCTATGTGTTGATGGATAGTGTTTTAGGGATTGGTGCAGTATTGGTTCAAGGTAAGCGGCCTATAGCTTATTTCAGTGAGAAATTGAATGGAGCAAGGTTGAATTACTCTACCTATGACAAAGAATTCTATGCTATTGTTCGAGCATTGGATCATTGGAGTCATTATCTGCGTCCAAGTCACTTTGTATTGCATTCTGATCATGAGGCTCTGAAGCATATCAATGGCCAACATAAACTCAATCCAAGATATGCTAAGTGGGTTGTATTTTTGCAGTCTTTTCACTTTTCATCAAAGTATAAAGAAGGCAAATCTAATGTGGTTGCTGATGCTTTATCAAGGACGTATGCTTTAATTGGAGTTCTTAATTTCAAATTGCTTGGTTTGGAGTTGATTACACAATATTACAAGAAAGATGGAGATTTTGGACCTATCTATTCACAAATTCGAAGGGTTCAATGGGATCTTATGTGCTACATGATGGATTCTTATTCAAAGGGAATTTACTTTGCATCCCTAAGTGCAGTATTCATGAATTGCTAGTCAGAGAGGCGCATGGGGTGGAATTTCAGGTCACTTTGGTATTACAAAGACAATGAAAATGTTGCAAGAGCATTTCTATTGGCCTAGAATGATTGCTGATGTTGATGCAGTAATATCAAAATGTGTTGTTTGTCAAAAAGCCAAGGCATCCTTCCATCAGGGATTCTATACACCATTGCCAGTGCCAGAAGCTCCTTGGGATGATATTTCAATGGATTTTATAGTTGGTTTGCCTAGAATTGCAAGGCAAAAGGATGCTATAATGGTGGTGGTTGACAGGTTTTCGAAGATGGCTCACTTCTTGCCTTGTCACAAGACTGATGATGCTGTTAATCTTGCATAATTGTATTTTCGAGACATTGTTAGGTTACATGGAGTTACAAAAACAATTGTAAGTGACAGAGACACAAAATTCATGAGCTACTTCTGGAAATCATTGTGGCGTTTGATAGGCACGAAATTACTCTTCAGTACGTCTTATCATCCACAAACAGATTGTCAAACTGTAGTCACAAACAGAACCCTAGGCGTTCTACTTCGTGGTTTGGTAAGCAAGACACAGAAGGATTATGACTTAAAGTTAGCTCATGCAGAGTTTTCTTATAATCGTTCACCTACATATGCAACTAAGCATTCACCGTTTGAAGTTGTTTATGGAGCCAATCCCAAGCTACCTATTGATTTCGTGGCTATTCCTAAAGGTGAGCTCGTTCACAAAGATGCTTTAGCTAAAATTGAATATATGCAGAAGTTACATGCACAGGTTAGAGCAAGGATTGAGGATCTGAATGATATCTACAAGACAAGAGCTAACAAGCATAAAATCAAATACACATACAAGGAGGGAGATTTGGTATGGTTAGATCTAAGGAAGGAAAGATTTCCTAATCAAAGGAAAAAACAAGCTAATGCCTAGGTGTGATTGACCATTCAAAATCGTGAGCAAAATCGGGGACAATGCATATAAACTCGAATTGCCAGGTGAATATGGTGCGCATGCCACGTTCAACATTGGTGATTTTTCTCCTTATGTTTCTGATGATCAACTTCGAGATTTGAGGACAAAATCTTTCGAAGAAGAGGAGGATGATACGAAACAAGATGATAACTTCAAAGGTTTGATAATGGCTTCTAAGAATGATGCAAGTATGGGGGAAATAATGGCTTATGGAGATTCAAGGCTTTTGGGATCTTCAAAGACATCATCATGGGTGTGTATGGTGACACACGAAAATACTTGATCATTGAAGCAAAGGAAAGAATGGTGGAATTAGGGGAATAAGATGGTTTTACCTATGAGTTTTTCCCACTTCACTTGATAGGGTTTTCTCATTTTAGGCATTGAGTCTTTTATTTCTTGAAGTGTCTTAATCATCATTTACAGCCTTATACACATGGAGAATGACTTCTTGAAGGTTTCTTGATTAAAAGATTGAATCTTGAAAGGTTTCTTGATGTTTTGAAGAAAATTCACAAATATGCGCAAATTTGGACGAGCATAGATTTGCATCAATTTCGACGATTTTTGTTGAGTTTGGGTAAATCTGATTTTTGTGTAACTCTGGTTGTAATTTGTTGATTATCTTGATTAGCAAGGTAAGAATAAGTTTGTTAGGATATTTTGTTAATTTGATAAAGATTGTTAGGATATTTTAGCAAGTTACATGATATGTGGTGATGATGTGGCATTCTTATCTTGTGAGTCATTGATGAGTTATCAGATTAGGGTGATTTCTCCTATGTTTATGCGTGTATTTTAGCATAGATTAGTTAGGATTCTGTTGATGATTATGACTATAAATAATCTCAACATTAGCTTGTAAAAATTCAGATTTAAGAATTCAATAAACATTGATTGTTTAAGTTTGCTTGTTTTCTACAAAACAAACCAAAACCGAAGGTGAGGAAATTTTCAAGTGTGTGAAAATTTTCAAACATCTTGAAATAGTTGGTGCTGAAGCTTTAGACTCTTGTGAGGATAATTTTAGGGATCGAGGGTGCATTGCTTTAATCAATTCATAAAATTATTCGACTTAGATCGATTTTCTTAGTGCTTAGCTTTAGAGAAAATCGAACTAAGGTACTATCCTTGTGAGTGGCGATTTTCTTTATCAACATTCACATCACCCTCATCCACGTGTCCCTGCTCCTTTTCTTCAAAGTCTCCTTCATCTCCCCGGTCTCTAGTGGTTGTCACCCTAGCATGTGGGTGATCCCTTTTAAAGTGATCTTGACCCTTACACTTGAAGCAAGTTTTACTATCCATGGGTTTGGAAGAGGAACCTTTATCTTTAGAAAAGATCGGTGCCCTGGATATTTTGTCAAAATTCAATTTGGTAGGTACCAAATCACGTTTCTGCTCAAAGGTTTTGACAAAACTTTTAGATTTTCGAGCATTCTGCCTCTCTACTCTAGATGCAACTTTACAAACCTCCTCAAATGTCGTCAGATATGGTTGTAATTCAACTTTTTCCCTGATATTCTCATCAAGACCAACCACAAAACGTGCCACCTTGTGATCCTCTTTCTCCTCCAAATCACAAACCATCACAACATTCTTGAACTCCAGCATGTATTCTTCCACATTTTTTCTGTTTTTCTCAAAGAATGCATCTTAATGAAGTAATCTTGCTCAAAATCTTGAGGCACAAACCGTTTCCTCATCTCTCTTTTTAGTTTGGTCCAAGAAACAATTTTAGATTTTCCATCCTTCTTTCGTTTCTTTTGTAGACATTAAAGCCATAAACTTGCATAAGGGGTGAGTTTTAATTCAACAACTTTATAGGATTTGTGATCATCATACTCCTTATAAGTAAAGATCCTTTCTACTCTTCGAATCCACTCCAAATATTTATTTGGACCCATACTTCCTTCAAATTCACGGATTTCCAGCTTGAGATTTCGATCGACATCTTTATTTTTTACTTTCTTTTTGCGCCTTGACCTAGGCTCATCCTCACTTTCACTGCTTGAACTTTCCTTCGTGATTTTAGGCTTTCTGACACTCCTAATGGTCACGCTTTCCTCCTCTGAATCAAATGATTCTTGCTTCTTATCCTTGCCTTTATATTGCGTGCTACCCATAGAGGCAACCACTTTCAACACCTCATCCAAACGAGCTTTTAATACTTCAATCTTGTTTTGCATCCTCACTTCCTTTGCTTGTTACAATGAAAGTCCTTTAGAGAAATTTGTAGGAACTTCTTCACCACCTTCCATTATTTTATTGTTAAAAAGACTTATAGTTTCAATAAGCACCTGAGAATTATAGGTCCCTCAACGAGAGAACCAAAAGTAGATGTGAATATTGATGGGAAATCGCCACTCACAACAAGTAATTTAGTTTCCACTCCATAAAGAAACCACCAAGAGTTTAGACTAGGGAATTTACGAAAAAAATGTGTGCTTGATTAAAGCAAATGCACCCTCAAACTCACTTTTGTTCTCACGTGAATATAAAGCTAAAGCACCAATTCACAAGATAGGATATATTCTTTTTGAACGAAAACAATAAGAAAAAAAAGCACAACAATCAAGCTGATTTTTATTACTCAAAACAATCTATGTTGTTATAAAGAAATCTCAAGGCTATTTATAGAATAACCAAGGACTAAATACTAACAACCTTCTAAGACTCAAAGAAACAAAGACACACGTGAAAACCAAGATAAAATCGCCACCTATGCTCACTTATCCAAGCTACATAACAAACTCAAGATAAGAATGCCACATCATCATAGCTTCTTGATCTTATCTTGCTAACAAACTCCAACAAACTCTAATTATCAAGATTCTATCCTAACAACTTGACTAATTAATTAATTAATTAACAAGATAATCATCAAAATTACATTTAAAAAAACGGAATTTTAATGATGCCCAAGACGCTTAAAAATCGTCCAAGAACTCGCCATTGTTCTTGCGCTAATTTAAAGATCTTCTTCCAATCTTCAAATCAACAAATCTTAAAGAAACCATTCTCCATGGATTTTAGGTTGATTATGAGGACCAAGACTAAAAAAAAATGAAAACACCTATGCCTGAAATGAGAAAAACCCTAGCAATTGTAGTGGGAAAAAACCCTTAGGCAAACCACATCTACTAAACACTTTAAACAGTACTATAATCTTTTGGTGAGGAATTGATTGCATGTGACCATGCACACATAAATCCTTGTCTTGGATGCACCCAATTGCCTTGTGTCACCAAAGGCCACCAATTCCCCTAATGTTGCATTGTTTTAGCTGCGTCCATCAAACCACAGAAGTTGTTTATTCATATCAAAATGGGAATAGGATGGAAGAGGGTGCAGACCACTAATCAAGGTTGTCATGTATACTTCTGCAAGAAGTGTCCTAACAATCATCCAGGCAAGGACTGTGCTGGAAACCTGGTGACATGTTGTTTGTGAAACAAGCTTGGACATCGTGAGTATGAGTGTTTCTGCAAGGGTAAGGGAAAGGAAGGATGATCGGGCTATCTCACACTACAAGAAAATCCATTTATTGCAACGATTTTTTGCAACGACTTTTGATCTTTTGCAACGACTTTGATCGTTGCAATAAATGGATTTTCTTGTAGTGTCACACCACTCAAAAATAAACCAAAGAACACTAACTAATATAGCTAGGGAAGTAGGGATCGAATCCAGAGGGGTCTTTGTTGAATTTCTTAGCTACTTGACTAACAATTAAAAGAAACAACGAAAAATACGAATTTAAACTAAATTTATGAAAACCTAGGGCAATCGGTTCACCATGAACAATCAATAAATTCATAGAATAAAAATCAAATAATTCACTAACGTTCATTAAATTAGGGCACACTAATCCTCTCGAACTTAGACTCCCTCAAAACTCCTTTACCGGCTCTCGCTCCCATTATCTTGTTTTACCTACTATTCAGTGGTCATATTGTTGTAATCTTACCTCTTGGCCTCGATTTCGACAATTACCTAACTCACAACTAAATCTGGCCGCAATATAATTGCGGTCAATAGAAATCAATTATAGGAATTTAATTACTAATCAGGAACTAATCGATTAATATTAAACTTGTCCATTAATGAGTTCATGGATCCCCTAACCCTAGAAGATAAATTACTCACTCATAATTATAAATAGTAAAACAAGAAACAAAGTTAAATTCATGATCATAAACAAATAAGAACAATAATTAAGAAATTATTAATGAGGAATTAATTAATAAACTAAAACTAATCATCATCAACAAAACAATAATCAAAACTAAGAAACAAAACTAAAATAATAAAACTAGAAAGAAAATAGAAAGGAAGGAAATTACCAAATAAAAGCTTCAATTGAATTGATTTAAAATGTTGTTAACAAAACTACTCTACTAATTCTAGAGAGAGAAAGTGATTAAGGAGCTAATTAGGATTCTAAAATGTAAAAAGTGCTAAAAAACTAGTTATGTTCGTCCACAAAGCATAGTCCCTATTTATAGCATATGGGCTTCGATTAAAACAAGCCCACAAACAAAAACCGCAGAGAAAAATCCATCAGGTTGCAAAAGAGAGCTCCTGCGCCCGCGTAGTACAAAAACAAATTGTTCCCTGCGCCTACATTTTCGGTCAGTAGTTTCGTAATTTCATGCTCATTTGGAAATCGCTATAAATAGTGGACAGTGGTAAAAAATTTCACTTCTATACTTCTCAATTCTTCACTTTTAGTTCCAATATTTCTCCAACTTGTCATGTAAGACGTCAAATTTGTTCCAATGAGTTGTCAAATGCATCTAATCATTCTCCAAATTCTAATAAGTGATCTTTATCTCTCAAGTGCCGAAATAATGTGGTAAAATTAACCGAAAATTGGTCGTTTCCTACAATACTTTACATAACCACGCAAAACACTAAAAGAACACCATTTGCATCAAATTTGGCTCAAATGAGCTCGGTTACTCCATAAGTCATTAGGGAATTGGATAAAAAAAAATAATATAAACATTAGACACTTCAAGGAAAAGGGTCACAATTTAAGGGAAATTCAACAGGGGGTCAGCATAAGGGTTTCCAAGGAAATATAAGAAGAAATCCAATGCAACAAGCCAGGAATAGGATTGTAAGTGGCAATGAAGGAGGCCAGGCTAAGACCTCAAATACTAGAAAGTTGAATGTGATGGCACGATGTGAAGCGAATGCTAGTAAGGATATGATTATCGGTACTTTCTCTATTCACTCTCTTCCTGCTAAAGTTTTGTTTGATTATGGGGAAACATATTCTTTTTTATCCACTAAGATCTTGGAAAAGTTAAGGCATTTTTTGGGAAAACTAGATAGAATAGATATATCGATAGTGTTACCATCAGGACATGAAGTATAATGTTCAAAAAGATTTTTGGATGCTCTGATTGAGATAGAGGGAGTGGAGTTTAAGTATAACCTAGTCGAGTTTGAGTTGAGTGACATAGAAGTGATTCTAGGGATGGATTGGTTAAGTGAACATAAGGCTGAGATTCAATGTGAGCCGTAAAAAATCTCGTTAGTTAAAAAAGGTAAGCAAGTGAGCTATTTGAGGGGAGGAAAGGCGAAGCACAACAAAATAGTGTCAACAATGAGGTTTGCTATATACGTGAATACAGGTTTCCCAATCTAATTTTGTAGTGTGAGGGATGTAGATCATGTCGAGTCTTATAAGACAAAGGACATTGTGATAGTGAGGGATTTTCTAGACGTGTTTCAGGAAATGATTATCGTGTAGACACGTATTTTTGATCCCTCCTAATGGCTAATGATTATCGTGTACCACGTCTCAAATATGTCCGATTCTAAAAAGCTGATTGGTTGAAAATAAATAAATAAATAAATAAATAAATAAAACTGTTGTTGATAGGGGTTAACCGATGATGAGTTATAACAGTAAAAATAAGCTTAAAATGATTTTCATATTTTCATATTTTTGTTTTATATTTTATATTTTCATTTCATAATTTTCATTTTCATTTCATTTTCACTTCATTCTTTTTAAATTCGTTTTTGAAAACCAAATAAATTAATTTAAGCGTACGACTGGATTCAACAAACCTTGTAGAAAGGTTTGTTCAATTCATGGCAACTTTAGGTTACGGAAGTGCATAAATAGTTTTATGGAAGTTAATTTCATATATTTTCTTAATATATCGAAATATTTTGCTTTATGGAAGTAAATATGTGAAATAAGGGAGCATCGGAGATCCTCCGCGTAAAAATTAGAAATTAGGGACTTGAGCGCCACAAAGCAGGGGAAGAACCTTAATTAAGTAATAATTGTAATAATAACATTATGTGTTTGGCACGGTTTTCGAAGTAGGACACGAAAATTGATGGAGTTTTAGAGAGAGATAGTGACGAGTTAGAGAGAGAGAGTGTGTGTGTGACAAGAAGTTGTGAAGATGTGAGTTGTTTTATTAATTGTTTAAAGGAGGGGGGTATATATAGTGTTGGAAGTATCATCATCGCACAAGGAGTGCCATGACGCTCATGGCAAGCACAAGGGCATCCAGTAAGCGGTGTGGTGCAGCTCCTCTAGGCGCCAGGGCGCTGGCTTGGCTTCTGGACACTCTCCCTGCGCTATGGGGCTCAACGCCCTGAATTTCCATTTTTACGTGGAATATCTTCGGTGCTTCCTTATTTCATATATTATCTTCCATTAAACGAAATATTTCGGAATGTTAAGAGATTATACGAAATTTACTTCCGTAACGCCATTTATACACTTCCATAACCTAGAGGTTCCATAAACCAAACAAACCTTTCTAGAAGGTTTGTCGAATCCGGTCCCATTCGTATGCTTAAATTAATTTATTTTATTTTCGACAATTAATTTCAAATGAAACGGAAATGTAATGAAAATAATAAAATCATTTTCAGCGTACTTCAACTGTTATAACTCATCATCGATTAACCCCTATCGACAACAGTTTTATCTATTAATTTGTTTTTAAGCACTCGACTTTCATGAATCGGACATTGTTGCGACGTGGTACACGATAACCATCGGCCGTTAGTTGGGACCAAAAAAAGGTGTCTACAGTTAACCCCCAATATGACCAGGTTTGTACAGACGACCAGCCTCGTAAAATGAAAGTCAAAGTACTTGGTAATTGCAAAATAGAGATTAGTTTTACCTGCACCAAGATGATACATCCTCAGAAAGTGATATTTTTCTTGAGGACGAAGAAAGGTCTCCTTCAGATGCTGTGTGATCCTGCAGGAGATTCCGTAAAAAGCGTTTATACCATCCCGATTGATATAAAGTTCCAGAAAAAGGCGTTTGTACTATCCAAAGGTATGCGAGGTTCAGGGAGGGGCGTGTGTACCATCCGGAGACAGGTCGTTTAATACTAAGGTAAATCGTTTAACGATCCAAACATTTCCACTTTAGACTCAGCTTGGCCGCAGGGAAACATGATGATGTTGTAGAGAGTTGATTTATTGTCTTTTGACTTGCTTGACCTGGTTTGGTTTCAGGGGAACTTTGGTAAATTTGACCAAACTCGTCTTTCAAGGGCATTGTAAGGATTTTAACCCGATTCGTCTTTCGGGGGCATTTTGATAATTTTGACCCGATTCGGCTTTCGGGGGCATATTGGTAATTTTGATAAAGATGTTTGACAAATGGCGACGGGAAATGTCGGAGTACATGAAGCAAATCTTGCTCGATGCTCGAAAAATAAAATCTTGAAAGTGCAAGTGTGGGCCCCACAGAGGGTCTCAAAAAAACGCCTACCGGCGCCAGGGCACGAGGTGCGCGCTACGACGCAGCCCCAGCGCCTAGGCGCTCGTGTGGGGCTCTCTAGCTTCTCATTGGGCCATGTCAGCTAGTTTGAAATTGTTGTTGTTTGTTCTTATGCTTGTGTCCGTGTTTTTACTTACACAAACCACATTTTGCTTGCTTCTTTTTCTTCCTTCGAACAAACCCAACAAAAACCCCCAAAATCTCCATTGAAACTATTTTGAAGCTCAAAGCTCGGATTTTCGCACAGTTTTGCTCACTAACAATGTAAGTTATCTAAACTTAGCTCATGTTGTTACTTTCTTGCTTAACTTTGCAATTTGCTTTACTTACTTCATGAAGTAAGTAGTGACCTTAAAAATTGGGTTTTCTTGTTCTTGTGTATGAACGTCGAAATTGATGCATGTTCTCTCCTCTATCAGTGTAATGGAACCCATAGGAAGTAGTTTCAGCTAAAAAAAAGTGAGGTTTTATTGAAAACTCTACTTGTTAGCTTAAAGTTTGTTGTAGTGTAATGAGGACCGTGACCTTGTGCGAGTGAAGGGTAAAATTTGCCTCATTTTGTAGGATTGTTGATTAAAATGTTACTTGGAAATGGCATGAATTAAACCTTTGTTAATATCTTGTGAAATTTTGTGAAACATAGCTCATACAATTCATATAGTTCATACGAACTCGAAATGAACTAAGGTAGTGAATTTTGTGTAGTTTGCCTCTCTTTATGAATGAACTTGATTTCCATGTGCTAATGATGGTGATGAATTAGGAGTAGCTCGAATTAGCAACAATTTGTATGTTTTTGAAGCTAATTTCTGCAATATGACTACTAACTTACATAGGTCATGTAATTAAGTTAAGTAATTTATGTCAACATAGAAAGTTTAACCCATTTTGATCTGAATGTATTGAATGATGGCTTTACATGTTCTTTGAAACAAAACCATGTTTGAAATTATCTTGACTCATGCCACTAATTTTAGTTCAAAATTAGTTTCTTTGAGCTTCTAAATGCTTTCATGTAATGCTCTAGTTATTAAAAGCAAATGTAGATATGTATGTTGGCTCATATTAGCCCCCTTTTCCCAACTCTCAAATGATGATCTTGTTCGCAAATGAAGCTGTTATTTGGAAATGTTGATTTGCTGGATGCTTCTGAGACATTGAGTCTTCCATACTTTATTGCAGGTGGCTGGACAACTATAACTCGTGGTTTACTTAAGCGGTATGTCCATTTACTGTCGTTATGCTGCCAAAATTTCTGCTCAAAATTCTTATAATTTGCAAGTCTAGTTTAGATGATGACATTGTGGAGGTGGAGGACGAGCGCCAGGTGTCCTCCAAGAGGTCTAGACTATGGGATCCTTGAGAGTGGCAGCCCAACATGTTGGCCCTTGATCAGGCTCAACATATTTGTTACCTTCCCCTCTCGGGCCATGTGAGTGTCTAACCTTCTTTTTACTTTCTCTTTTTCTATTCTTCTGTTTTTTTTCGTGTTACATCTTTAACCATTCCTTTTCTTTGTTCTAGACAACCAGCATCTAAGGGGGTATGGTTCGAGTACTCTTTTCCTGGAGGGGCTTGCTTTACTCCGCAGGCAGCGTGATCCCGATCTTTTCTGCATGTTCTCGGGATATGGATTTGATGACTTCATTTAGGGCCTTCAGACCTTTGAGAGCGTGAAAAGCTCTCAAGTATTCGTTCTCTATCTCTTGGAGTGGTGTTGAGATACGGAGCTTCCACCGATCCATTGCCTTCATGTGAATTCGTCATTACCTCAAGAAATAGGGCGTTTCTTTTGAGTTTCTTTCACACTGTAGTGATAGAAATGGCCGTCTTTTGTAATGTTGGCCTTAAAATGGTTACTTAGTAGTTGAACCCTTTATCCTTTGGTCCCTGATGCGTCCTATTAGGGGTCTCGGCTTTTATTGGTACCACATCAGAGGGTTTTCAGGGGGAAGGGGTTCATGACGTATTCTACCCTTGGCGGCAGCTTGTCCACTATGATGAAAATTGTCTGTTTTCCCAAGTTAAGTTTCTTTCATTGGCTTACGTTAGCCTGTTCGAGATTGCCCTTTCTTTCAGCAGCTGACTTCGAAGTCGTCGCTTCCCGGAGGATCCTGTGATACTCCGAGCCTTTTGGAGATGTACGTGTCGCTTAGTTTTCCGCCCACGGATGTTCCGTCGACGAGCTAGGGCCCTGGAACTTAGGAATCTATCTTCTCGTTGGGTGTATGCATGCCTAAGTGTATATATTTGTGACTTTGTGTATATTTGTAGACACCTAATTTAGTCCCCGGCCCCGTGGTAAGACTCCATGATGAACAATAAAACCGACTTCTGTAGGTTATTGGACAATTGATGTTATAGGACTTAATTTTACTATTTTTCTTAAATTACAAAATAATTTTTAAAAAAGCCCATTTACATTATTGGATTTATATATAAGCCCAATATTTGATTTATAAAAAAAAAAAAAGTACGAGTTTTAGCGTGACGCAGCAGCGTGACAAGCAAACCAGCGCTAGCTGCGCAGCATGACAGCTTGTGTCACGCTGGCTGGTTAGCGTTACTAAACATGTAACGCTACCTGGCTAGCGTGATAAAACATATCGCGCTGCACATTTTTCTTATAAATACCCTTTTTTCTCCTCTAAAACGCCCCTCTTGACTTTCTTGATTTTTTCTACCCATTCTCACACTTCCAAAACCGACATTCTCTCATTCTCCCTCTTTTTCTCCTTTTTGTCTTTACACTTAAACTTTTCTCCATCAAATTATTTTTTTTTATTTCATTTCTAATAAAGTGTGTTAATTTCTTATTATTACGAATTAAATCCGAATCTTTGTCCAAATTAATACTCGAAGAAACAATAACCAAGCCAGAAGTGTAAGTTTTCTGAGAGTCTTACATTAAACTTCATGTACTGATTGTTGTATTTATTTATTTGTATATTTATTTCAATTTTTCACAATTTTTTCGTTAAAGGACTTAATAGAATTAATTTATCACATTAAACTAAGATATTTTTTGGACAAATTGTATCATGCTAGGAACCTTGAATTAATCGTAACGACAATTTGACTAAATTAAATAGTTTTATATGATTTCACCATAATAATAGTAATTTTGTGTTAGGTTGTAAATTATTATTTTGTTGTTCTTTATATAACTTGTGTACAATTGAAAGAAAACTAGTAATGGCCGCCTACGGGCTAATATGACGCACTCCGCCATATTAGGACCTTCACCCCCGAATCCAACCTTTGGTTCGTAAGATCATAACTTGGAGTCATCCCGATGAGATCAAAAGGGTTATTCGTGCAATTTAGATTATCGTCCCGTATTCGTATCCCATTCGTAACCAATCTAATTACATGGTTTATGAGTTTGATTCCTAAAACTCATTGGCGACTCCTTACTAGCATCGTCTGTATTCGTTGATATTATCTCACTCGAAAAAAGATAATTGAAAATTAAAAACACACTAAAATAGCGTAGCGCGACAGACTTTGTCGCGCTAACGTCGCAGCGTCACAAAGTTTGTTGCGCTACAACTGCAGTGTGACAAACTTTGTAGCGCTGCACAGTCAACGTGACAAACTTTGTCACGCTACGATGTCATCGCGACTGAAATTCCTACACTCCTGTTTTGTTGCAAAATACTTCTTAAAAATTCCATTTCACCTTTCCTTAAGCCAATTTTTTAGGTCTAACTCGACCTATGGAAGGTTTGGGAAAGGTGACCAAAAAAATTTGGGACCCTAAAATACGGGGCCCCTACAGTGGCGACTCTGCTGGGGACATGAAAGAGGGTGAGACTTGAATATTTTCTCTCAAATTATACACTTGTTATATTTAGAACTTTAGCATTTTTTTTAATCATATTGCATACATGTAACATACACTTGGCCTCCATGTGTTTGAAACATGCCTTGGGATTATCGTGATACTTCTACATTTCGGGGAGGAACTATTGACTTGGTGGGGCCCATGGTCTCTAAGCAACCGAGCAAGATAGAACCTTATCCCAACTACATCAATTTCTAAGCCGCTCATGGTACTTAGACGGGAGAAACTTCATATCTAACGGTTATTATAATGCAAAGTGTTGGAGCACACTTCTTAGATGTTGGACCTTTTTGACCGACCAAGGCTGACCGTAATTTGACTGTATTATTTTGAAATTATTGTTTCCTTTTTGTTTTGTATCGTTGCTTGTTTTGCTTTTAATATTTTGTGCACATTTAGATTTTCTGAGATTTTCAAATCTTTTCAATCACAATATTTTATTAGCTAACTAAATTAAATGATTACATAAAATATTTTCCACAATTTAGATTATATTCTTTGATATCATTTGATTACTTGGAAGATTTTTTTTATATACGGATATATTTGATTTAGTTAATAAAATATTGCAAAAGATATTATTAATCAAATCCTTGATCTTCTTAGGATTTGATTAATAGAATCTTTGATTAAATAGAAACTAACTTATACACTTAACATTTATTAGAAAATTCAAATAATATTAACGATTTCAAATATACTTTAACTTTTTGATATTTTTAATATAATTCGAATCTTTTGGAAGTTTACTAATTAATTCCTTTCATTTAGAATTTTATTAGTTTAATTCCAAATTTCTAATAAATCTAACTATCTCACTTTCCCTTGTTTATTTTCAAAAAATCAAACACTTAGAAATTTTTTTTAAAAAAAAAAAAAAAATCCATCAAGGTTAATCATGATATTTATATTTTTTTATTAATTTTTATTTTTCCTATAAGCTTCCCATCAATTAACCTTGATTGTTATAACTCTAATTGTTGAGTCTCGTTTCTTTTTTCTTCTATTTTTCTTCTATCTTTTTTTGTCTTCCCTCATCATCTCTTTGTAAGGATCCAATAATGATAATCTGAAGATCACTAATTGCTTGACAATGCACGATTTTGATCAATGTTTTTAATGACTCACATACAAATAACATCATCACTAACCTTTCAAAAGTCCGGTCTAATAATAGGCCCATTTAGGCCTAAATAACGTATATATTGGCAACATGAACANTTTAGGCCTAAATAACGTATATATGGGCAACATGGACATGAATCCAAACCCATTAAATACAAATTTAATGATAACTTAGCAAAAATCAATAGAAACTTGCAGCGTAACTAACTCTACAACGCTACACAAACAGCGCAACTCTTCTAATTGCGCTACACTGTTAGCGTCACAAGTTTAATAACGCTAGCTTGCTAGCGCTACTTCTTTTGTCATGCTACAAAGCTAGCGCTAGAACTTTTTTTGCGCTAAAAAGTCATGTATTTGAATAGTTTTGATGAATATGTAGTATTTATTTGAAATTACTTATACACAATTAAATCATAATTAACCCCAACTAAAAGGGTTTTAAGTTATTTTAGAGCCCGTTATGGTTCAATAAAAACCCACTTTGGTTTTTTTCAACATTTTATCTATTAACACATACTGAATGGACACATTCTTGTAAGTGCAATCATTATAATATGAAATTGCAAGGATTGCTACATATTATTGGCATACAAAATGATAAAAAAATGCCTAATGTAAACAAAAGAAAATTTGTTTGCTTTAGAAAGTGATAATATGTGCTATATTACTACTTTTTTCTAAACACTTCATCCCACCTTTGCATCAAACGCATCATTCTAAGTGCTTCAGTTATGGGCCCATGGTTCAACCTACTCCTAAATGTTTGATTTAAAATCTATTGATCAATAGGCCCAAGGTCTATAGTTTGGACTGAAATATAATGAAGTTTCAATCAATTATGGTCATTATTTAAAATTCTTCAAATGCTAGCTCAAGAAAATCCGAAGAACATTATTCAAGACGATGTAGACGCATACATACAAGAAACATGATGTGGACCAAAACTAGAACTCCATTCACTTTCCTAGTTTAATATGTCTCTTTTCTTTTCTTCTTCTTTCATGGTAGAGTTTGAGACTTATGCTGCCAAATATCATTTATGTACTAATCTCAACTATCAATAAAATGAAATTCATTTCATCTTCAAATTGCACATTCTCTCTCTACACATCATATCTTGCTTAAACAATTACAAGTGAATGAACTCATCAAGTTGAGTTAATCAACATGGCAATCAAGAACAAGTTAAAGAATAATTGGCATAATATAAACTACGTTGTTCATATCAAATGCATCCTTTATTTGACGCATCCACACCTTGAACAACTTACTCTATATTTTACATCCTTTAAATTAAATGTGTCAATTACTTAATTAAGTTATTAAAACAAAGTGGTTTAAATAAATTCTCTTTTGGGCAACAAACTTTACTTTATTAACCATAGACTCAGTCATCACGAGCCTAAAAGTTTAATTGAGGCTCAATTTAAGTCTCAAAAATTGGGGGCTCACTCCAAGTCCACTTAGTATTTATTTAAAGATGCAATACACCAACATAAGAGGCACTTTTGAAACCCTAAAAATGTCTCCTTTATCTTGAATAACCTACATTATGATCCACTTTCTTGGTAGCCCGTTTGTGCCTAAACACATAGCTTGTTTCTTTCAACCTACATAAAACTTAGCCTGTAGATGGGAATGCTACGAGGACATAGATTAAAATGTAACTCCATAAATCAAATCATGTTAAAGTAGCTCTGATTTTCAATTCAAGCAAATGGAAATGCATGAAAAGTTGTCAACAAGTAAAGTTTGAAGTAATAGAGTTGCTCAAGTCTAAGAACAAGTTTGTAGCATATTTTGGGTTAATTCTGGGTATTTGAGCCTTCTTTCCATTTCTTTCTTACACCCTAAGCTTAGCCACGATACAACCCTGAAAAAGCTCTCCTTTAGGTGTAACAAAAATGCAAAAAAAAAAAAAA